>OZ012735.1:478390246-478881821 GCA_963859935.3 Lathyrus sativus
TCCTGCTTCTGTCCGTTGCAATAGACCTCCGCACCGTAGTTCCAAGGGATCACCTTGGAGCTCTCATAGGGTATAGGTCCCGCCTTCGTAAATTTGATAGTAGGCCGTGCTGGAGGCGCATAAATAGTAATCGTCTTGTAAGGGATGGAGATGGTGGCCACCTCATCCTTCTTTTCACTGATTATCTTTCCATCATCCTTCTCCTGGATCCTATCAAATTGAAATATACCGTCATCCATCATACGTTGCACATAATTCCTTAGACTTCTACATCCCTCGGGACAACTCACACAATCTTCACAATTTTTCCCACAGCCGGGGAACACCCTACCTTCCAATAACTTACTCTTCACAAAGCTTAACGGAGTCTTCAAATCCTCCAAACTGGACACCAAGTTCAAAACTTCTCCACTGACAATAGCATTTATACCACCAGCCCCTCCATGGTTAGGCATGGGGTTCTGGACGACATTCGGTGCATCATGATTAAAGTTGATAGCCTTGCTGTCAATAAGGTCCTGAACCTTATGCTTGAAGGCTTTGCAGTTATCAATGTGATGGTCGGGAGCGCAAGAGTGGAAGTCACACCGAGCGTTGGCGTCATATCCGGGAGGTGGTGGGCTGGTTAGAGGTGCCATTATCCTTTTCTGGACCAACTGCAGTAGCATTAAGTGTTGTAATAATTGAGAATAGGGCATTGGTGGTGCGTCAAAGTGCCTGTTCATCATTCTCCCACGGTCTTGAAACCGTCGCGGGGCATAGTTCTGTTGTTGTTGTTGTTGTTGCTATTGCTGACGTGGTTGTTGTTGTTAGGGCTGCACTGCCGGGATGGTAATACTAGCCACTTGTGGTTGTTGTTGATAATATGGTCGTTGTTGACACTGATTTTGATTTCTGTTCCAATTCATAAAGCTGGACACTGCATTGGTCTCATTCTCCCTCTTCTTAGTACCAAAGTTCTTTCTTCCACCTCCAGATGAGGTCCCTTCCCCTGCTTGTATCTTCCCCATTTTAATGTCGTTTTCGACCCTTTCGTCGGTAATGATCAAATCTGAGAAACTTCCAGACATGTTTCCTACTAGTTTCTCATAGTAAATTTCGGGCAACTTAGCCACAAACAAGTCAATCAGTTCTCTCTCCACCACGGGAGGTTGAACTCTAGTGGCAAGTTCGCGCCATCTTTGGGCGTACTCCTTAAAGCATTTGTTACTCCTTTGAAATAAATTCTATAACTGCACTTGTTCGGTGCCAAGTCACTGTTGTACTGGTAGTGCTTAACAAAAGCCTCTGCTAAATCCCTCCAAATCCTGATATTTACTGGCTCTAAGCCCATATGCCACTCTAGGGATGACCCTGATAGACTATCTTGGAAAAAATGCATGAGTAACTTCTCATCATCAGAATATGCTGACATTTTCCTATAATAAGAGCGAAGATGCACCCTTGGACACGTTGTCCCTTTATACTTGTCGAAATCCGGCACCTTAAACTTCAGAGGAATTCTAAGTCCTGGAATCAATCCTAGATTGGACATGTCAAGACCCATAGCATTCTGTTTTTCAAGGCTCCTCATCTTTTCTTCTATTGCCTTGAATCTTCTATCAGCGTCAGATTGTAAACCTTCCCCAAGGTCTCCCATGGAGAAGACATCATCTTGCTCGTTGTGTTCCCACTGGGGACAATTGTTACCCTGCACAATGCCCATTGGACCTGGGATAGGAATTCCAGTTTAGTCTCCTCCGCCCGGAGGCAGAACTACTGTTGGGACAACATCTTCCTGTGGCGTACTGTTGTCCACTAGAGGCATAGCAGCGGTTCCACCATGTAAAACCCCATTTCCATCAACCCTTGATACCAAAGGCTGGACCAGCGTCCTTAACTGTTCCTGGCCGTTGGCGCCCCCCTGCATCATTTCCATGAACTGCGCCATCCTATCACGAAATTCCTGAAGCTCGAGCTGAACTTGATCCATAACTCTTTGTTGGTTTCCTCGTGTAGAATAACGGTGAATCGGCTGGCCTTCAATCCTGAAACAAACTATTGGAGAAAACCATAAGAAGAGATAAGGTTAACAGAAATAGGACACCTGCAATGCAAATAAGGAATGATGCAAAATGCAGACATGCAAATGTATTTCAGGGAAATTTCTCCCCTTGATTCTCGTTCCACAGTCATGGTAGGAGAATGAAGAACCACAGAGGTAGCCAGAAAAACATCTCATAAATAAAATGAACCATAGAGTATTGTAATACCCCAAATTTTACCCTCAGATTAGTCGATTCATGTCGCATAGCATCTCATTTTCGCATCCGCTAACTACTAACAGGTTACGTAGTCTGTTTATTTTGCAGGAATGACATTAGGTGCACTTTAATTGTGAAAAGGGCAAAACGGTAATTTGTGCAGTATTTACTGACAGTTGTGGAGGATGAGTTGTCGCCCGGGTTCTTCGGAATAATTAAAGTCTCCGTCTCCGAATTCTTTATTGTGAGGATAAACAGAAATTTATAGTGAAGTTTGGCATCAGAGTTTTCGAGATACAGCGCATGCTTTTCTGCTTCCTCTGCTTTCTGTTAGTAAAAAGCTTCAAAAGAAAAAGAAACTGTAAAAAGTCCGATTCAAATTCGGGTTGTTGATTCATGTTGGATCGAGGTTTATGGGCCGAGTTAGTTTATGGTTCGATAGTTTATCAGCGGCGCTAATTGGATTTTTAATGACGGAGTTTAGTTTTCTGTTGTCACCGCTAATCGAATTTCTCCGCTTCTGTTCTATTTTACTCCGTTCATGACTAGCGTCGATTCTATCAGCAGGCACCAATTTAAACTGATTTAAGAATGGAATATTATATCGTGTTTTAAGTGGATCAGTATAAGTTGGAACAATAAGGTTAAGGCGATGGATTTTTTCTCGGAATTTATTCATACGATTTTGTTTGGTAAAGATTAATCCGTTGGTTCAAGTTGACTGATTTATATATGATTTTTCCTGGAAGTACTTGACAAGGTTGTATTAAAATCGGATATATTCTTTTGGGTCATTCGGTTGCGAAAGGTATGAATTGTGTACAAGACTCAGATAAATTGGATATAAATATAATTGAATTTATTCATTAATATTTTTATTACAATTCATGAAGAGGAAAATAATAATAATATACATATGAATTTTTCATGTGTATTTTATTTACAACAAGAGGAGGTAATTCTGAATACAATATTATTGAGTTTCTCATTCATAAATATTTTGTTTACAAATTACAAATAAAAGGGGAAAATAAATTAAATTATATTTTTATCCTAAAATTCCCTAGAGCTCTTCATTTCTCCTATGGACTTCAAGACTGTTTTTTTCTCATCGAACCTGCACAAGGAACAACAAAACAGAAAAGCAGAATATGAGTTTAAAAAAAAAATATCGACACCCTCAGAAAAGTCATCATTGGGTGTCGGGAGGGTACGACAGATGCCGCAGCCGAACTCCCATTTCCAAACTCGACATCGGCATCAGACCGATAATATTCGTTCGTATTTTTTGGGACAACCGAGAAAGAGAGTAAAAAGAAGTGTGGGTCGAAATGATTTTGCCGAAAAGTGATTATCTGCCAAAATTGGATTTTAAAGCCAAACTGATCGTAATCCAAATATCGTTTCATCAAGTAAATATACAGATATTCCAAATCAAATCCAGGCCCGTTTCATCAAAGTAAAATTCCGTGGATATCTGAAAATCAAGCAAATCCATATCATAAGTAAGCTATATCAAAAATGAAATGGAATCCATACAAGAAAGTATCCGTGGATATCCAGCCAGGCAAACCAATTTGGGTTCATAAGAGTAAACCGAAAATCCAGCCAACCGAATCCCTAAAAATGCTGCAAATAAGCCAACATGCCCGCTTTAGATCAAGAGATTCGTCAAAACAATCTCAAAATTAAATAAACAACTTTGCAACCGTTAATTCCTCCAAGATTTCAACAGTCACAAAACCCAGTCAATAAAGCGTAACAAAGTGATCGAAAATCCTGCAGCAAAGTACGCGACCAAACCAAAAGTTGGAAAGCCCATAAATCAGCAGAGGAAAAGGGCATAAAGGGGGAGGATTCATTGGAGGAACCGGAAGTAAGAACAATAGCGGATTCAGTAGCTCATAGAGCTTCATCATTATCCCTGGACTCAGAAGCTCCGAACTTCATCATCGTCCGAAGAAGAGGATTGAAGAAGGTTACCGAAAAGCCTTTCTCGCCGACGAAGACCATAAGGCGACGAAAAGACGGCGATTCCTCCGTGCGAAAACGGCGAGACTCATTATCGTCTCTGAAGAAGCATAAACGGAGAATACGGAGGCTCAGAGGGGGACTTCGTCCTCTTCACCTTCATCGCCAGCCGCAGGATAAGGAGAAGACGTTGTCGTAGAAAATCACGCCGCCGCCATCGCCGCGCCTCACCGTCGGATCCTCGCCGATCGCTTCAAAAGCACCAACAGAGTGAGCAATCCGACTCCTTTTGTTCTTTGATTTTCATTTTTTGTATTTTTCAGGTGAAGAAGGACGAAGATACACACATGCAAGCTTCCATGGCCGCTGGCACCAAATGGAGAGGAAGAGGATTCTGCAAGATGCACACATGCAAGATAACCAGTGTGACGTTTCATTGGAGTTATATATGTTTTATTGTTTTATGTTTTATTGTTCTATTTTTTTTCTCTTTTTGTTTATTTATCATTTATTATTATTAAGTGTGGTAATTAAAACTGTATTAGAGTCTTGAAGAATCTTAAAACATTAATACTAAAGTAAAGTCTTTGATTATAAAACTTAAAATAAGTTTTACGGTTAAGATTTATTTTATGAATATTAAAAGATTAAAAGTCTCTTAAGACAAAAATAAAACATTTGAAAAGATCATTTTTATAGAAAATTGCTATAACCAAAAATTGTTTTCATAAAAATTTAAGTTAAAAAATTTATTTTTGATTAACATTTTTAATAAAACTTGAAATAGCAGCTTTAAATTCCACACTTTCTCCTTGTGAACACCAAATTTCAATTTAAAGTTATCTCTTAATTTAAATATTGGTTCTATTTTTTTTCAAAATTAAGATTAATTTTTCTTTTTATAATAAAATTAGAACATTTTTTATAATAAAATTAAAACATCTTTTCATTATTAAAACTTAAAATATATTTTTTCATTATTAAAATTTAAAACTTTTTTTAATTATTATTAAAACCTAACACATGTTTCATAATCTAAAATTAAAACATTTAATTCTTTCTTTTTTTCATAATAAAATTCAAAACTAGTTTCTCCTTTAAAACAAAAAAAAAACAAAAAATAAAGTTCTCGAGTTTGCCGTTTCATTTTCGTCTAAACTCCCATAATTTTGTTTGTATCAGAGTATTATCGTTCATTTATTCGTATTATTTTTGGCATGGATGTAATTTATGCGAGACCATGATCGCGATTATTTTATGTTCACATTTTATTTTGGGACTTGTAATTTACACGAGTGGTCGCAATGTTTTCATTTACTGCTTTCCTTATTTTCATATTTTTTATGCCTGCCATATAATAATTTTGTTGCTTGCGTGGTTGCCGTCTAACCTTCCGAAGGATTAGGTCTAGCCGTTTGACCGTCGAGTCAATAACCCTAACGTTTGACCATTTCAAAACCCAATTGCCTAGGTGTCCCGCCGTGGACGAAAATACCCTTTACCCTAGCATTAGGTCAAAGAGTCGCCGTACTCTGTTTTAGGGTTTCCCTCCATGGAATATTTAATTCAACCCTAATTTCAATTAACAATTTCAACGTAAAAATAGGAGTTTCAAGACTCCACGTAGGCGCTTCCCTATGAACGCTTACTCCCCAATGAAACCTTGACCACAGTCAAGATGTTTCTAACCTCCCTTTCGAGGGGAACTACAATTACTCTGATTCCATTCCCGTCAGGATATGTAGGCACGAGATGCGACGTCTTACCGAGTAAACTTAGGACTAACCATTAGGTCTTTAGGTCACTCTATCCCTTTAGCAATATATTTCAAACAGATAATAAAATAAAAAAAAGCATACAATAAACAAAAGGTTCCTGTAGAGTACTACAAAAGTTTAGGGTGCTAGTACCTTCCCTAAGTTTAACCAAACCCTTACCTAGGTCTCTTCTCGCATTGTGTTTACGATGCAAAAATAGGTTTTCCCTCTTTTGACCTTTTCCTTCGGATAAATCAAAGAGCGGTTGTGAATTAAGAATTGTGATTCAAACTAATTAATAGTTTGATATCCTATTTCCACCACAACAAGTATCATCATACATCACCAAAGGATTACAAAAAGAGTCATCGTGACCTCATCCAACAACCCTGGTGATGGTCAGAATTCAGATAACAACAAATAAGAGAAAATGCGTCAGAAGCGGTGTCGAGTCTGGAACTCTTCTAGCCACTCCTTTATGTCCGGATGATCAGGCCTGTCAATCAATCCTTGAATGAGTAAGTCCTTCCTCTTGATGGTGGCTTGCAGACCCTAAACATAGTCCTCCCAAGCATCCTCCCCAAAAGCATCTTCAAGTCTGGGTTTCTTCAAGTCTATTCTCAACTTGTATTCCTCCAACGTTGCAAGAGCTTCATGGAGTTTGCGATGGCTTTCTAGTAGGCGCATGTATTCACCTGGAGCTTTTGCAATTTTAACTCGAAGTTGAGCTCTCAAGCTATCAACCTGTTGACGAAGCTTATCTTTCCTCTCTTTGTTGTTAGTTAATATAGCGTTCCATTGAGTGTTGAACTTGGATATCTCCAAATGGGATTTCTCTAGATCCTTCTTCTTTCCCCTAAGGACATCACCGACGCTCTTCAAATCCTTACCTATTCGTTCTCGGGCACTAATCTCCTTTGTCAATTCCGTACCCATCTTGTTTACTAACTCTGTTTGCTTCTTGGATGACTGGACAACTTGACTCTTCTCAATCCTAAGCTGGACAATTTACTTCTCTAACTCTTCATTAGCCCTACGCAATTCTTCCTTCTTGGCCTATAGTCGATTGTATTTCTGCACCTCGATTGTCGTAGGTTCCATAACCACTGAGGGATACAAAGGTTCTCTTATTGGGAAGGGTAACAATAGTCTCATGACTCTCTCCTGAATCCATTCCATGTAAGGTTCAAAATCTCTAGAATTGCTCTTTCCTAGTAAAGGATTTCCTTTGCGATGGATCTTACCCCAAGCCTTCTCAAGTCTGATTAAGGTCTCATCATTAATCAAACTGGTGAAATACAGGGATTCATGTACTTCTTCTTCCTTTAGAGGTCCCCTAAGAGCGTATCTAAACTGTCTAACAGAAAGAGCCGGGTTGTAATTAACACGTCCTTTCCTTCCAATCAGAGGGACATTAGGGAACTCTCCACAGCTGTGAATAACATCTATTCCCAACAGGTCTCTGTCAAACCAAACAATATTCTCTGATCTTAATCCCATGAGCCTTTCGGGCCATTCTGTAGATTTTGCAAGGTTAACAAAGGGCTCAGACTTTGGTAAGTGTGAGATGAACCATTTGTATAGCAGTGGAGGGCAGTAGGAAACGTTCTTGCCTCGCCTATTTTCATTCTTATAATGAATAAAATGATAAACATCGCCTAAGAGAGTTGGCATCGGATTCCTTGAGGCGAAGATACAACAGGCATCCCAATCTACAAAGCTAGGTAAGTTAGGGAACAAGATTATCCCATAGATGCATAGGGCCAGAATGGTGTTTAAGACTACCCAACATCCCTCTTTGGCAAAGTGCTGAGCTTTTCCTACTAGAAACGACAGTAGAAAACCAGGAGTTCCAACTTTCCATACAAGATTACCTTCCAATTCAGAGACGTGAAGATGTAAAGCACCAGCCAACCTGACCAACTCAGGTTCTTTTTCAGAATGTACAAAAGGCATCTCCTCCAACACTGGAATCCCCACCAACTGAGAAAATTCTTCCAAGGTGGGCAACAGAATGAAACCTGGGAAGGTGAAACAGCGCAACTGGGGGTCATAGAATTGTAGCAGTCCATAAATACCATCTAATTCAAACTTAGAAGCTTTAAAAACAAGACTTAGGATTCTCCCATACTCTCTTCTAAAGTCCTCCATTACACTACGATCAACAGCGAAGATTAGCCTAAGCAGAGGTCTTATCTCAGGAGTCGGGAACTTGTATAACACACTTTTCTTCAAATCAGATACCATGACAGCAGTGGATTGAGGGTGACTAGAATCAAGGAGGAAGTATACACCTGAAACACAGATACATGTTAATGTAAGAAAATGCAAATGAGTATGCAAATGCAACAGAGGATCAAGTTGCTGTGCTGTTGACGGTGATGAACCAGCACTTCCCTTTGGCGAGAAAACCATATAGCACTAGTACAAGGATCCCACTGTAACTGTTCATACTAACAAGATAACTGGGTAGGCTGAAGGTCAAGGTTTCCTGCAAACCCTCCCACTCACAGGTATGAACTTATCTCCAATAAGGTCTGGCATCCTATGCGGTCGTCAGTGTCACAGATTTTCGAGAAACGATGATACGTTTACCATTTCTGGTTTGGCATCATTTCTTCACGAAGCGGCCTCACTTAACTGACTCCCAAGTGATCGGTCTCCAGAGTCGACAATTTCCTGATCCAACACCCCCTCTCGACTTTTGTACAAGATAGAATGTCTTCAAAATAAAACCTTGTCTGAACGCGAATTTCGTGGGGACTAATGCGTGCTAAAACATACTGGTCCGTCACTACTTTCCACTCTAATGCTATGGTTATCATCAAGCCTAGGTTTTGGTTTATCTCTCAATAGAACATCCCCACCCACAACATAGCAACAATGATATATACAAATGCTAGCGGTGAAATGAAATAAAGCAATAAAAATGCAAACACATAATACACATATATACACACCCAAAGAAAAAAAAACACAAGCGCTAGGATTGACTCACATAGGGGATGAGAAGATGTCCCCAGCAGAGTCGCCAGTTGTCGCATCACTGTGAAGAGGGGCCGACAAGGACAGAAGAGTCGCCACCGTTCGTTATTCATCCCAAAGAGAGGGAAAGGAAAGTATCAGAGAAAACCTACGAAAAAGGGAAAAGACAGGTCATCGTAACCAAATCTTGGGTTCGAGAGTCAGTTAAGCAAGGGGAAGGTATTAGCACCCCTCACGTTCATCGTACTCGATGGGATCCACACTTGTTATCTATCTAAAAGGGTGTTAAACTATCTAAGCTACTGGCTCACGGGGACAAAAGAAAAGAAAAGAGAGACTCGATAGAGCGTCGCCGCTCTATGCCTACGTATTCCCTCGTGCAATGGGAAAGTCAGAGTCAAGGTAGTTCGGAAAACTACGGGTGATGGGTGGAAGGTTGCTCACCAAGACATCTTCGTCTTGTGCCTACGTATCCTCGTCTGGTACGAGAAATCAGAGCAAACGTAGTTCGGGCTAACATGACCATAGGTTGGTTCAAGTGTTTTAAACCGAGTAGGGTTAAACCTTAGTTCTAGCAGTTAGGTGTATGTAGCTCGACCATTGGAGACTTAGGCGTTACTTATTTGCAGTAGAACCAAGAGTTAACAACACTCTCTCTATGAAAATGATTTTCCAATTAAGATCTTGAAGGATAAAAATATTTGATGTTTTTGTTTTGTATTTTTCAAGACAAGAAGTGAATTGAGTTATGGTTTGAAACTCATGTCGCACTAAAGACTATGACTCGAGAGCGATTGCGTCGCATATCATCCAAAGGGTGTCGCAACTGCGAAAAACACCCGGCGAAAAACAGAAGAGTCGCCACCTTTCGTTATTTATCCCAAAGAGAGGGAAAGGAAACAATTGGAAAAACATAATGAAAAAGGGAAAGACAAGGTCATCGCAATCAAGTCCTGGATTCGGGAGTCGGTTACGCAAGGGGAAGGTATTAGCACCCCTCACGTCCGTCGTACTCGACGGGATCCATGCATTGTTGTCTATCTAAAAGGGTGATCATCTATCTAGCTAAAGGTCAAGGGACAAAAGAAAAAGAAAAGAGAAACTCGGAAGAGCATCGCCGCTCTGTGGCTACGTATTCCCTCGTGCAATGGGAAAGTCAGAGTCAACATAGTTCGGCAAACCACGGGTAAAAGGGGGGAAGGTTGCTCGCCAAGAAATCGCGTCTTGTGCCTACGTACTTTCATCTGGTATGAAAGATCATAGCAAACATAGTTCGGGATAAAAAAAACCACAGGTTGGTTCAAAAGCTTTTAGGCCCGAGTAGGGTTAACAAGTAGTTCTAGCAGTTGGTGTATGCAGCTCGACCATTAGAGACTTAGGCATTACCGTTTGCGGTAGAACTAAAAGTTAACAACACCTTTTTTATGAAAGGATTTTCCTTGATTAAGAACCCCAAAGGGTGAAAAAAATTTGAAGTGTTTTGTGTTTTTTAGAGAAGAAATGTTTTGCATTTGAGTGTTTATAATGTATGTTGTACTAAAGTCTAAAACCTAGGATCGAATGCGTCGCATATCGTCCTAAGGACGTATACTAAACACTCTAGGAAATTGAGAGGTGGCCCCCCAATCACCATTTCCCAAGTATAAGGCTCATGGCACAACATCCATTATCTTTATTAAGTATGTTAAGATTGTTTGAAGATGAGAAGAGAAGAAAGCACCACTAATGAGAGACTAATCAATCCTAAAAGTTGTCATGCAAAGTGGACTTAGAGTTGGGATACCTAAGGGAACTACCTAATGTTATCATGCATGGTTAAGCACCTAAAGTCTATCATAACCTCAAGAGGTTAGAGAACTTATAGGGAGCATGGCAAAGAAAAGCAAAAGCAGAAGAAGAAGAAAGAACATGCAAATTTAAACATGCAAACATAAGATGCACAAGTAGAATGAAAGTGGGAGGAAAATAGTGTGGGACAGTAGCCTCCACAAGCTCATCTCAACCAAGCATGCATATGTGAAATGAAAAGAAGAAAGGAGAAGAAGATGCACAAGAGGAAACCACATAAAAGGGTGCAAACAAGTCACATATGGAAACCCTAAATGGAAGCAACAAAGGAAGCACACAAATGAACAAGCATAACATGATATCATGACCTAAAATCGAGCAACCAACAACCTTAACATGTTAGCAACATGAATCAAAACGAATCAAAGCTCAAAGGATCCATCAAAGTCATATCCAAGTCAAACTAGGTCAATGTGTATGTATGAACCTCCCTTTGGGGTAACTTGACTTGCAAGTTACCTCAAAATTAGGAAAATGATTCAAAAATAACCAAATAAAATGCACAAAGTCCATAAAAATGTTGGAAAACAAAGGCCAAAAGAACACAATCAAAATCAATTCACAACACCACCAAAGAAATTGATTCACAAGGGTGTTCCATTGTGAATGAGGATTGTCGAGGGTCAAATGAAATGCAACAAAAGTCAACCCAAAATTCAACCAAACAGGGGCAAAATGGTCCTAAAAAATTCATCAACTCATTAAGGATATGTGGATGAATTTTCAGTCATTGGATAAAAAGGAGATGGAAGAAACAAATAAAAAACAAACACATCTCAAGATTTAACTCAAACAAAACATTTCCAATGTAATAATCCCATTTTAATTCAAAATAAAATCAAAAAATAAAATAAAAATTTTCTAAAAATAATAGACATCTCAAAGTGTCCAAAAACTATTTTTGTGGAATTTTTGGATCATTGGAAGTATTTTATTTGATTTAAAATGCAAACAGAAACAAAACAATAAAACAAAATGGAAATAAAAAGAAAATAATAAAACATTGGTGTAAAAATCAACAAATCCACGTTTAAAAATCAATTGAGCTCAGGCAAGGGGTACAAATAGCTATTAAAAGCCCAGTCCACACAAAGCGCTAAATTCAAATGGATCAGGTGTGGTTACTCAGCATGCGTACACGGTGAGACGCGTTGAGGTTCATTGGATCAAGAGGCACACATACAAACACGTAGCTCAGGCAAGCAATTTAAATGAAACTCAACGTTTCATGTGGATCAAGTGAGGCAAGACAAAACACGTACATAGTAGGTCTTAATCTAGCACGTTGGATCAAAAGTAAACAAATCAGAGGGACAACAACAAGCCACATACTCATCTTCTTCATTTAATCGTGAGAATGGAGGGAAAACCAAGTGGCCAGAGCACGGCGGCTTCGATCACCTTCTCCGGCGAGCCAAAAAAATACAGATGAACATACACTTAACCAAATCAAGCAAACTCAAAGTCAAAAATCATCCTCACATCACGTAGATCTCAAATATGCATTTAGTTTTTATTTTTAGTTAACACACAAGCCAAATCGAAGCCAAACAGTTTGGATCTCAAAACACAAATCCTCACCAATGCCAGTCAATTTTAGTTATAAACGATCTACACAGTTCCTAGGTCTTAATCATGCAAAAATGGAATTCAAATGCATCACAAACAGAGAGAAAATTTGATTTGAAGGTTACCTAGTGGAGAGCTTCCACTGAGCCTTCTACACTTGAAGAAGCTTGATGAAACTCTGCAGATCCACTTAAGGAAGCTTGAGGAAGATGAATTTGACCTTGAATTGCTCTAAAAACACCTCAATTATGTTTTATGATTTTGAATTTTCACCTTTCTACTTCAGCTGTTCTTGAGCTCCCAGTGCACGAAAATGCATGAATGAGCACTCAAATTTCATTTGAACTTTATATATGATGGATTAGTGAAGGTTTGGAGGCCCAATTACAACTCAATTGCATCAATTTTGAAAATGCCCAATTCCACTTTTCCCATGTCCATGCATACATGAAACAGCCACAATTCCCCTTGTTTTTCATTCCAAAACACGTCTGGGACCTTAATTTGATCATGTGGATGGTGTTCAACCCTTGGTTTGACCGAATGGTGGATATTGGATTGTCAAAATTTCACTTGAAATGGAATTTGAGAAACACATGAAAATGGCACAAAAAATGAAATCCAAAATTGGCATCTTGTTTGTTATATCTTTGGCACTCAAAAAATGCGTAAGGTTGGTACAAAATGATCCAAAATCAATTAATTCCATTTTCTCCTTTTAAGCTTTTCTTCATGAAAAAGTCATACCAATTCTTCAGTCCAAGCCAAATCCATGACTCTTTGATGTTTGGTTGAACAAGTGACCCCATTTGGAGCAAGTTTCATGTTGGAAATATCTTCATTTGAAGTATGCAAGATAGTGAAATGGACCTATAATGAAAATGACCTGTAATCTTACTTTCCCAAAATACCCCTGCCTTGCAAGCCTCATAACTTGAGTTCTACAAATCAGATGAAAGACTTCTAGTACTCTTTGCAAAGCTAAGATCATGAGGAATAACTTTCATGTTTGGGTCAAAGTGAGGAGAAACATCCTTCTGGGACAAAAGTGGCTTGGAAGTTGGTTGACTTTTGTTGACCAAAATCACATTCATCTGACGACCTGTAACTTGTTAGCATCGTAACTTGAGTTCTAGAAATCATATGAAAGACTTCTAGTACTCAAAAGAAATCTAAGAACATGCTCTACACGTTTCATGTTGGGGTCAAGATGAGATGAGACTTGTATCTTGAGATATGTGGTCTTGAAGTTGGGCACTAAATAGGGGAGTTTACACTGAGAACCCTAGTTTAGAAACTTCTCACACTCTTGATTCTTCTTGACTTGATCTTGAAATTATATATTAGACATCTCAATACAACATTCCATGATCACAAAGACTTGGAATTGAGTTTTAATCTCCTTCAATTTCACAATTGACCTAGGGTTGACCAGATGAAAACCCTAGATGCACCACTCTCGACTGTGGCTTCCTTCACATGACACAACAACTTGAACAAGCTCCAACATGGCCCTTAAAGCACTCAATGAGCTTTCTCAACATCCCATATCCATAATTATGAATTCACAATCCTCTGATGATCTTCAAATAGTCTCCAAGTTAGAAGCTGATCCTCATACACCCATCAATTCTCTCAAAGAACGCTGATCACCTCCTGGTGACTTGATGACCATTCATGCTTGAGTAAAACCCTTTGCTTATGCTCAACACTCTGAGAAACCTCCTCTTGATATGCGCAACCTCTTGATCCCCTGTTCAATGAAAAATGCTATGCAATGCAAATGCTAGAAGAAATTGAAATGAAACATAAACCAAGCTAAGAAAAGGTAGGTCAAATTTTGGGGTGCAACAGCTACCCCTATTCAAACGACTTGAACCTGAATGAGTGAAAAGCGAACAACTTTCAAGCCATCAAGGTAAAAGACGGTTGAATACCAAAAAACCCAGAAATTTGCCAAACGCAGAAAATAAAACTGCAAACAAGAATCTCCAGAGATAACTGCTCTGATTAAAAACATACTCCGTTGGGGAAGAGAGAAGCTTAACCAAGAAACTCTAGTTGGGGGAACATAATAAGATGAATTCGTCCATCAAAATTGTGCCATGGTCTGAATACCATACGGGTTAAAGGGGATCCTTTCAAATTTCCAAAATCTGGATAATCAACGAACAAAATAAGGCAACACTTGCCGGAGTTTGAACACTTGACGTAGGGACCGGAGCCTGCATGCTCAACATAAAAAGTCGGAGCCTGAATGCTCAACGTAATAACCGGAGCTCGGATGCTCAATGTAATAGCCGGAGCATGAATACTCAACGTAATAACCGGAGCCTGGATGCTCAACTTAAAAGCCGGAGTCTGAATACTCAACGTACTAACTGGAGCCTGGATGCTCAACGTAAAAGCCGAAGCCTGAATACTCAATGTAATAACCGAATCCTGGATGCTCAAAGTAAATGCCGGAGCCTGAATACTCAACATAATAACGGGAGCCAGGATGCTCAACGTAAAAGTCGGAGCCTGCATACTCAACGTAATAACCGGAGCCTGGATGCTCAACGTAAAAGCCGAAGCCTGAATACTCAACGTAATAACCGGAGCCTGGATGCTCAACGTAAAAGCCGGAGCCTGAATACTCAATGTAATAACCGGAGCCTGGATACTCAACGTAAAAGCCGGAGCCTGAATACTCAATGTAATAACTGGAGCCTGGATGCTTAACGTAAAAGTCGAAGCCTGAATACTCAATGTAATAACCGGAGCCTGGATGCTCAACGTAAAAGCCGGAGCCTGAATACTCAACGTAATAACCGGAGCTTGGATGCTCAATGTAAAAGTCGTAGCCTGTATACTCAACGTAAAATCCAGAGCCTGAATACTCAACATAAAATCCGGAGCCGGAATGTTCAACATAAAAGCCGGAGCCTGAATGCTCAACGTAGATTGACCGGAGCCTGGATACTCAACGGACGAAGAAACACTAATTAGGGTCTGGATACCGCTGGAATCTTAAGAATACCGTTTCAAGTTGCCGGAGTCTGGATACTCCACGAACAAAATGGACCGCATCACAAATTGTCATGGTCTGGATACCATACAGGGCTAAGAAGTACATCACATATTGGAAATTTGTCAGAGTCCGAACACTCAACGACATTGACCGGAGTCTGGATACTCAACGGACGAAGGGAAAATATCACAAATATACCCATCAAAATTTGAACACCACACTGTCTTCACCGGAGTCTGGATACTCGACGAAAAACATAATAATATCAATCACCGTGGTCTGGATACCACAACCATCTTTACCGGAGTTTGGATACTCGACAGAAAAAGGAAAATCCTGTCAATTGGGAAGGGACCGGAGTCTGGATACTCGACGGACTAAAGAATTCATCATAAATACTTATCATGACCCGCTGAGATCCGAAGACACTGCTGGGGAATAACATGAGCCGGGGTCTGGATACCGCGCGGGCTACCAGAAATTTCCATGGTCTGGATACCAAGGGAAAAGATCAAACCTCCAAAGATATACTTGAAACCTGGTTTATGTTTCACATGCACATGTTTGAAAATGGCGTAATGCTCCATATGAAATGGAAATTCTATGCATTTGGGTAGATGCTATGCACGCATGAAGATGCAACGGAACTGAACCATCTAAATAAACGCTAGAGATACAGAAACCACCCTGCTAAGGGAATGATCAGTAAATCTTTATGCACATTCTTCTATATTTTTACTTAGGCATTTCTTTACTTTATTTTGATTATTCTTATGTTTTTATATTTTATTTTATTTTTGGTTTAATTTGATTTTCGCACTTTATTTTTCAACTTTAGCAGTCTGCACGGAAACGATCATAACTGGAGTTCCGGGAATCCGTTTGAGGCATTCTAAAAATCGCCGGAAAGCTAAGGGAGAGAGCTACAACTTTCGTGTTGGAGATGAAGTCAGATTCAGAGCACATTTTCCCAGAATATTCGTTGAAGTTACAACATTAGGATTTTGTTTTAGTTTTGGGTCATGTTTTGGGTCTGGGTTATGTTTTCGACCCAGTTGGGTTAAGAACCAGTTGGGTTATGAATTTCATTTAAAAAGAACCTCGTTTTACTGTTCATAATATACATTATTCATGGAAAATATTGTTGAAGCTTTGTACGAATTATGGAGAACGAATTCCTTCACGTTAGTCTGCTGTAATCGGTTTCCGTCGACACTTTGAGGTTCTTTCAATTCTTCCAATAAAATCTATTTCCTTTCAATTCTTCTCTATGATATCTTGTTTGCTTAATTCGAATTATATTAGGGATGATTGATTTATTTCGATGATTGCATGTTCTTATACTTTAATCGCGTTTGCTTAATCCGCGTATGTTTCTCGTGTTTGCTTAATTCACGGTTACTATATTTTATCCGTTTGATTAATTCGGAAATTAGGAATATGTTTCATATAATATCAATTGCGCTTGTTTGACTATTATTATAATCGAAAATGGGATAGAATCCGCTTAGGAATTGGGAATTATTAGGATCGATGATAATTTGGGAAACTAAAATAGCAGATTAAACGTTTCAGCTTATTTTGATAATCACTTATTTTCAGTTTTTTTTCTCTTAATCAAAAATCCAAACCCCCCATAACTATTACTTTATTGGTCAATCACTACAAGAATCCTTGCGATACGACTCAAGTCATTGTCGCTGTACTGCATTTTTACAAAAACATTCGTTTTTGATCCGCGCGCGACAGCTGTTCAAATTGGCGTTGTTGCCGGGGATTCTTGTTGATTTAGACAATAGTCTAGTTTTAGGTTTTGTTTCTTTTAATTTTCTGTATTCTTGTGTATTTTCTTGCGTGTTTGCGTCCATCCGTTATGTTTCGCCCGTTTCTCGTCAGATCTAGTAAAAAAACCAGGTTTTGGGCAAATCGTCTTCTTTTTTAGATCAGTTTCGTGAACTTGAAGCAGAAAAATCGTGTGATCAAAATTCATTAACTCTAGAAGAGTTAAAGGAGTTGGCCCCTCGAATTCCCAAATTCATCATTTTTCTATTTTTAATGATTTATTTACTGTTTTTATAAAGTCGGAAAAAATCAAAAAAATTCTCAAAATTCTATTTTTAAGTCATTAGATTAATTTCGGTGTCAGTTAATTTTTCTGAATTTTTTTGATCGATTCCCTTCTTTGTGTTTGTTTTTGACTATTTGAGTCTAACTATCTGCATAACTTGTTTACTTCGTACACTGAACTTGATTTTGAAATGGCTGATAATAGAACCTTAAGGCAATTAGCTACTCCTGATATGAATTATAATACTTTATGTATGGAATATCCTGCTGTTAATGTACCTTTCAAATTGGAATCTGGTTTAATAAACTTGTTGCCAAGATTTAATGGTCTTGCAGGTGAGGATCCGAATAAGCATATGAAGGAATTCTAAATTATGTGCTTTAAACCTTCCGAACCTTCACTAGAGGACCTTGTCAAGCAAATGGCTATAAATGATCTTCAGTTTCAGCAACAAACAAATTCAAGTCTTCTGGCTTTGCAGACACAGATTGAACAACTTGCCACTATATTGAATGCCATGCAGCAAGCTCAAGAATCAAACCAACCACCTGCCCAAACAGTAGTGAATCCAAAAGAGTTTCCTTCTAATTTAGTTGATGATACTTATTCTAAATTGTGTTTTGATTTTCCATCATTAGCAGATTTTGATGATACTTACTCTTGTGATTTATGTACCGACACTAACATTTGCTCTGTTTGTGCTGAGATTAATGATGCCGTGCATGGTGATGTTTTTCATGCAGATGAAGTTGTTTATGTAGCTAAAACATTTAACATCACGGCTTCCCCAACCTCACCATCCATTGAACAACCTACCACTTGGAGCTTAAACCACTTCATAACAATCTGAATTATGCTTATTTAGATACGGATAAAAAGCTTCCAGTTATAATTTCTTGTAACCTTGATTCTTATAAAGAAAATAAGCTTTTTCAGGTTTTGAAGAAACATAAGAAGAGACTTGGATGGACCTCGATTAAAGAGAGAAGAAAAGCAGTGAGACAACCCTTTAATCCTTTGTTCTCTGATGTTGTGGAAAAGGATATCACATTTACGTGCCCATTCGAAACTTTTATTTATCGAAGATTCTTATTTGATCCTGGAATAAAAGCTAAGGCACTAATACAAATTTCAAGGGCGATGGATGCTATCCAAAGTTACTCCTCACTTTGGAAGAGGAGACTGCAGGAAATCTCTCTTTGGGAAAGGATGCATATGTGATCACTTATCCACCTTGAATTCTCGGGTGTGTTCTTTCCTTTCTCTCACTCTTATTTTACTTTTATGTCCTTTCATTGAGGACAATGCTTGTTTTAAGTCTGGGGGAGGGAAACCTTTGTTTTATTTGCTTGTTTTACTATTTTGTTTTGTTTTGTTTTCAATTATAATAATAAAAAAAAAATTGCATCTTTTTGAAAGTTCTGGGCTATAGTCTAATTTGAGATTAGTTGCAGAGACTTGGGAAAAATTCACAAGATCAGTATCGTCTTAACACCGTTAGTCTCCTGCATATGGAAATTGATTCGAATTCTTATTATGTTTAGCCTTAAATTTTCATTCTTTGACAACTCTTGAGTACTTTATTTCAGCAGTCAACACCATCTCATACACACTCTACGCATGGAAGCCGATGAATATAATTGAGTGATCAAATTTTTAGCTTGAAAAAAGGAAGAAAAAAAGAAAGAAAAGAAAATTTGAAAAAAATTACTCGTTAGTTGGTTCAGCGGTTTCTGGTGCTGAACTTGGTAGGGCGGATTACGGTTCGATCCCACGCAACTACAACTGAGTAAGCAAAGGGTTATGTCACGTAAGTACCGGAACCCCAAACAAAAAGGATCAGAGTCACTAACCGGTCGCCTTGCTATGAGTGTATGGAGATAACGGGCTTAATGAGATTGCGCCTGAATGAAAAAGAGCAAAAAGGAGGATGAGTAAGTTAGGCTTTAACATAATAACATGATTTGAGTTGATTTCGTTATCTAAGAGGCTTATGTCTGCAAAATTATGGATTAGTGTTCCTACAATATCCTTAGTGTGTAAGATTAGTACATATCGATGCAAACTTAACCGAAGAAGACTTTTAGCCTGGAATGAGTAACTATTGATGTGTTTGTGCTTTCTTTGTTTTATTTTATTTTAATTTTGCTCGGAGTGCAAAAGTTCAAGTCTGGGGGAATTTGATCAGTGCATCTCTTTATGCACATTCTCCTATATTTTTACTTAGGCATTTCTTTATTTTATTTGTATTATTCTTATGTTTTATTATGTTTTTATATTTTATTTTATTTTTGGTTTAATTTGATTTTCGCACTTTATTTTTCAGCTTTAGCAGTATGCACGGAAACGATCATAACTGGAGTTCCGGGAATCCGTTTGAGGTGTTCTAAAAATCGTCGGAAAGCTAAGAGAGAGAGCTACGACTTTCCTGTTGGAGACGAAGTCAGATTCGGAGCACATTTTCCCAGAATATTCGTTGAAGTTACAACGTTAGGAATTTGTTTTAGTTTTGGGTCATGTTTTGGGCCTGGGTTATGTTTTCGACCCAGTTGGGTTATGAACCAGTTGGGTTATGAATTTCATTTAAAAAGAACCTCGTTTTACTGTTCATAATATACACTATTCACGAAAAATATTGTTGAAGCTTTGTACGAATTATGGAGAACTAATTCCTTCACGTTAATCTGCTGTAATCGGTTTCTGCCGACACTTTGAGGTTCTTTCAATTCTTCCAATAAAATCTATTTCCTTTCAATTCATCTCTATGATATCTTGTTTGCTTAATTCAAATTATCTTAGGGATGATTGATTTATTTCAATGATTGCATGTTCTTATACTTTAATCGTGTTTGCTTAATCCGCGTATGTTTCTCGTGTTTGCTTAATTCATGGTTACTATATTTTATCTGTTTGCTTAATTCTGAAATTAGGAATATGTTTCGTATAATCTCAATTGCGCTTGTTTGATTGTTATTATAATCGAAAAGGGGATAGAATCTTCTTAGGAATTGGGAATTATTAGGATCGATGATAAGTTGGGAAACTAAAATAGCAGATTAACCGTTTCAGCTTATTTTGATAATCACTTATTTTTCAGTTTTTTTTCTCTTAATCAAAAATCCAAACCCCCCATAACTGTTACTTTATTGGTCAATCACTACAAGAATCCTTGCGATACGACTCAAGTCATTGTTGCTGTACTGCATTTTTACAAAAACACTCGTTTTTGATCCGCGCACGACAGCGGATCAGGGAACAACCTACTCATGCCAATGACAATTGGACTTATATCGAGAGACAGGCCCTCGCTGACCTCCTGCAAAGAAAATACTGAGGTAACAACATTCCTCCATCCTACTGGGGAAAAGATGACAAATCTGCTGGGGAAACCACCCTCTTCCCACTAGTTGGGGATTGCTCCGCTGGGGAACGAACCTAACTAATCTGTAGATTACTCCGTGGGAATAAAAATTCAATTACAACTCACTGGGGAGTACACCCGGACATGTGCTCTGCGAGGATTGAATGTGCACCAACTGTTGGAAGAAAGCGTACACGCTACCTGCTCGCTCAAACTGCATACAAACTCCATTGGGGGATAGAGATGCAAACTTCACTTCCTGGGGAAACAGACTCCGGCTGGAGATGAGACGAACTTCATCCACACCTTTTCGCCCCAAGGGTAACGACCCTGCAAAATTGAACAAACAGACAAGATATCATATGCAAACAGAACTATCTCAGTCATCATTTGTGACGTTGTTCAATTAATTCAAAGTTTTAAGAATGATTGGCCAAGGCCTGCAAGTTTATGTATTTGCAAGTTTATCAATCTCCCTAGGAAACCACGGACCTCCTTTTCTGTTTTCGGCGTTGGCATATCTTGTATAGCTTTTATCTTTGCAGGATCAACCTCGATTCCTTTTTCGCTGACAATGAACCCCAATAACTTTCCAGACCGAACTCCAAAAGTGCATTTATTTGGATTCAACCTCAACCTGAACTTCCTGAGCCTCTCAAACAACTTCAACAAGTTGACCAAATGCTCTTCCTCCGTTTGCGACTTTTCTATCATGTCATCAACATAGACTTCAATCTCATGATGAATCATATCATGAAACAAAGTGACCATAGCCCGCTGGTAGGTTGCCCCTGCGTTTTTCAACCCAAAAGGCATTACCTTGTAGCAAAACGTCCCCCACGGCATAATGAACTTCGTCTTCTCCATATCTTCCGGTGCCATTTTTATCTGGTTATAACCCGAAAAACCATCCATGAAGGAAAATACGGAGTATTGAGTAGTATTGTCTACCAATACGTCAATGTGAGGGAGTGGGAAGTCATCCTTTGGGCTTGCCTTATTCAAATCTCTTTAATCTACACACATCCATACCTTACCGTCCTTCTTAGGTACATGCACGATGTTGGCGATCCACGGAGGGTAAGTTGTTATGGCTAAAAATTCGGCGTCCAACTGCTTCTGGACTTCTTCTTTGATTTTCACAGCCATATCTGGTCTTGTCCTTCTAAGCTTCTGCTTGACCGGAAGAGATTCCTCACGCAATGGCAAGCAATGAACCACTATGTCGGTGTCAAGCCCAGGCATATCTTCATACGACCAAGCAAAGATGTCACTATACTCTCGAAGCATCTCGATCAGTCTTTGCTTGATATCATTCTGTATCGCAGCCCCTATCCGAATATTTCTAACAACTTCTTTAGAACCTAGATTAATAACCTTGATTTCCTCCTGATGAGGTAGAATAATCTTCTCTTATTGTTTCAAGAGTCTAGCTAACTCTTCAGGCAAGTCTTCATCTTCATCAATCTCTTCTTCAGCTTGATATATCGGTTGATCGAAGTCGAAGCGATTCATAGGAGGTTCTGAATCGATGTTGTTGTACCCCAAATTTTGACCCCTTAGATTCTCATTATCATTTTAGAAGCATGATCATGAATTATCTAACCCTAAATCAGTGCAAGTTCATTATTGTCAAGTTACAGATGAATCAGGGTTTTCGCACCGACAAATTCAAAACAACCAAGGAATGATCAATCAATATTTTGGGCTAAGTCAATCATGGAATGAAATCAAATGTAATATCAAAGTCAAATGAGAAGTCAATTTGAAGAAATCAGTTCAGAATCAAAGACAGTGCTGTCGGGAGGCCCCGATTAGGGTTTTTAACTAGTGAAAAGTCAACTGTGGTTTGACTTTGATGTTGGAAGATGTTGTAATGGTGGGATTGAGGTCCATGGAGTTCATATAGCTTATTAAAGTCTATTAAAGAAGTGTCAATGTCTCAGGATGTCCAGAATATCAACAGGCGACCCGATCGGCACCGATCGATCGTACGGTTGACCGAAAGGTCAACTCTCCAAGTTTTATGATTTGGACTTCAAGTTGTGAAACAAAGTTGTTCCTTATGTCATGTTGTACTTGCATATCAATTTTCATGATCATTGGATCAAGGATGAAGGAGTAATTGAGAAATCGGGAAATTAGGGTTTTGAAAAGGGCTAAACCATAACTCCTTAACCACACATCCAATTGAGTTGGTTCAAAGCTCATTTGGAAGCCTTTTACAAGTCCTACAAAAGTTCCTAAGTGGTCCATGATTAGAAAATGCATAAATTTTGAGTTATGGTCAAATTCATTTCAAGAAGGGAAAAAGACTTGGGAAAATTTCACTTTTTAAGCTCATTTTTAGCAACTTTGGAAGGCTTTTTGGCCAAGTTACTTTGAGAAATTGAAACCCATGAAAACATGAATGTTTTAGAGCTATGTGAGGGATTTCTAAATTGTACTAGAACATCTCAAGAGGAGTTATGAGCAACAAGTTACATGTGTTCAAAGTTAAGGGTTTCACATAATAGTCCCACATTGGCTGAATTTTCAAGATTGATTTCTTTCACCAATTTTGCCAAATATTCTTGATCTAACTTGTTGTATCTGATGTATGAGATGTATGTATCATGAAACAAAAGAGAATTATGCAGAATAGCCCAAAATCAAAGGTTTGAGTCCATTGCCTTGCAAGTGGAGCAAGTGGACAAGTTACACTTCCAAGCATGAGGTGTAAAGTGGAAAGGCTGTACCAGCCCCTTCCCTATGATCTATAGGCTGCAAAACACATCAGAAATCATTAAGGAACTTTGAAAAAAATGGTCTTGCAGCAGAGCAAGTGGAAAACCCTTCAAGGGAGGTTTGTTTCAAAAAATCTTAAAGCTTGCTTCATGGTGAAGAAAGGTCTCTAGCAAGCACCTCAATCCATTTCTCTATAAAAGGAGAGCTCATTCACTTCATTTTAAACACAATTGATCTGATAGAAACCATAGAGAATCTATGTTATCACAATTTCCACTCCTTGCTTCAAATTCTCAAAAACACCAAAATCCATGAAAACACCTAAAATGGTCATGAAGTGAAAATTGCTCAAATTCATTTCTATCATGTCCAACACCTCAACCACCCTCCACACAACTTCTAAATACAATATAGAAGGTGTATAAGCCATTAAACCACCAAGAAGCTTTAGAAATCAAAAAGTCAACTTTCTTCCCACACTACTTTGACCAAATCCACAAAACTTGCCAAAACTCATTCTACATAGTATCTTGGCATTCTAATCACTCATACACCTCATAAATGTTGTTTCTCAACTGTACAAGCAATTAACAACCATTTGAAACTCTTGTTTTTACATATAGCATTGCAAGTGCATTATTGCTTAAAGTTGAAGAAAGGTTCAAAGGCAAAGAAGTGAAGAGGAAGTCTCTGGTTTTCTCAATTGTTTCAGCTTGTTCAAAAGGATCATCAAGAGGTATGTAACTTTTCTCCATTGGCTTTTGTGTCATTTTTCATGATTTTGGCATTTTAAGCATTTTTGTTCATTTTTGAAGTTATGAGCACATCAAAGCACATCGAGCAACTCAATTACCATTTTTTGCATAAGTTGTTGTTTTACCAAAATCACATTTCCAGCACTTCATAACAGTCATTTAGAAGTTGTTAGCACCATCATTTGGTTTTAGAAGCAAGCTGTTTGAAAATTCACATTTCAAAAATACACATGTTCACAAAAGCACATTTTTGCAACTTACACAGCTTTTTTCATCACAGCATGATATAGGTCCCATCTTTTGCATAAACTCTTTCCTTATCATTTATGTGGTGTGTGGACATGATCTCCATGATTTGAAATTGTTTAGAACTTGAGTTTCATAGCAAAATGCATCTCATTTCATCAACATACATCAACCATCGATTTTTTTATTACAGTAAGAATTTTCAAAAACTACCACCACCATCATGTTCCTTGTTTAATTCTACCCCAGATGCATATAAATTTTATGTCGTTTCGATAAACGGTTAGGAAGTTACGCTAAAAAACGTAAATTACTTTTATGTGTTGTTTTGCCCAGCCTGGTGCACATTTTACCCTTATTAATTAAAGGGGTGGCTTATACAAACGGATGTATAGCCACCCCAGTGGTATGACCATGCGCCTTGTACCCTCTTGTCCTGAGTTCGACCCCTGAGGAGGGCAACTCTTTTATTCTTTTTTGTTATTTTTCATGTAAACTTCAAAAATTCGTATCTCACTCGTTTTTTTTTATCATTTTTCGCCCGTTCTTTTTTCATTGTTTTCGTATTAATGTCTACTTTCATGCCATGTTTTTATTTTTTATGTTTGCATATTTTATCATCAAGTTTGTTTATGTGTAAGTTGTGCACGTTTTCGCGATCGTTTACGTAGTTGCAGATGAATGTTTATGTGGTTCTTCATAATATTTTTCTTGCCTTTCATTTGAATCCATGTCCATACATGTTAGTCAACATGCTAGGATTTATTTCTCAGTGGTTACCATTTTTCATCTGTTAATTTTCGTCAAGTGCGAACTGTTGTCACAGTATCGGTTATTTCATCTGTTAAACTATTATCCTCATGTGCTTATCCTCATCATTTATTTATTTGATTGACATCATGAATATATTCCCATCTCATCTTGTTAGCTTGTTAGCTTTTTCTTTTCTTTTTCCCCAAGCAACGAAACTCGTTAGTTCTCGCCCAAGTCGTCTCCCCCGTTTTCCCTCCAAAGGAAGGTCTATCCACTTGACCCTCAATGTCATGGACAATTCAAATCACACTCTCTTGACTTTGTTAAGTAATTTTCACCCTAGCTTAAAAGCCATTAGACTTTGCTTTAAGTCTAAGAAATCCACCTGTACTAGGAGCGTTCTTCAACTAGAACCCTAGGAAAGAGTTCGTCAAACTCTGTGTAAGAATCATCGTCATGATTTCTTACTTCCCTCTTTTACTACAACTTAGATTAGGGAGTTTTGTCAAACTCCATACAAACATTGTCATGTTTGTTCCCCTTTGAACCTTGATCGTCATCAAGTGTTCTTTTCCCTTGTGAGGTGAACTACGATTGCTCTGATTCTATCCTAGTTAAGATACGTAGGCAGAAGATGCGACGTCTTTGCGAGTAAACTTAGTGTATATAATTTTAGGTTTCAACTCATATCTTTTCCCAATCACAAACTTAGCAAGCAATCAAACAAAAGGTTCCTGTAGAATACTACAGATATTTAGGGTGCTAATACCTTCCCTAGATATAACTAACCCCCGATCCCCGAATCTCTTAAGCGTTGTTTACATCGCGAAAAAGGTTTTTCTTTCTTGAGACCTTTCCTTTGGATAAATTAAAGATCGGTTGTAAAAGAAATAAGGTTCAAGTTAATTAATAGCTTGACATCCAATTTTCACCGCAACAGGTGTCATTTGCAATAAGAATCCTGCAATAAAAATGGTTAAACGTTTCAAACAATATGCAAACGAGTACAAACCACATTGCCATTTTATTGTGAAAATAAAAATAAAAAAGACAAAGATCACAACATTTGAATGGATAAAATTCCCTTTGATTAATTGATAAAGCAATGTTCAAACATAAACAATAAGGCCCTGAAATAAAATACCACTATGCTCCGGGTAGAACATAGGGTAGTACAATAATCGGAAAAAACAAAGCATTACTGCTCTATCATCACTTGAACGAACTCTTCAATAGACCAATTGCGCAGGTTCTGTCCCGGAGTGCAGGGCTTGACACAAGCATCCATATCACAATCACTATCTCCCTCGTTTCGAAGATAACTCCCCCCTTAGTGAACTGCACAGGTCCTTTATAGCACGGCACGCTCTGCAAGGATGAAGAAAATGATGGGCGGTACCCTAAGCCAAACATGTCTTGCTTGTGGGAAATCTCCAATTCCTGGACCCAACCTTGCACAACCCCAGTCTGTACTACTGCTTGAGCCTCTTTAAAAGAAGACATGGTCACTTCCGGCGCTTTGCTCACAACAGGAGATTTGTCTTTAATCTTGATGGTTTCAAAATCCTGACAAAGGGTTTCATGTATTTCTCCGTCCACCTCAACATACTTGAAGGATGATAAGTGACTGACCATTATATCCTCCTCCCCGCACACTGTAACAACACTACCACCAACCATAAACTTTAGCTTTTGATGCAGCATGGAGGTCACAGCTCCTGCTGAATGAATCCATGGACGACCTAGTAAACAACTATAGGCTGACTGGATATCCATAATATAAAACATTGCATCAAAGAATTCTGGTCCCACCTGAATGGGCAATGTCACTTCTCCGAACACAGATCTTCGGGTTCCATCAAACGCACGCACCACCAAATCACTTGGTGTGCAAATCAACCCCTGCATGTCCAACTTCATTAGGACTTTCTTTGGAAGTACGTTCAAGGATGATCCTGTATCCACGAGTACATGAGACATAACAACCCCTCGGCATTCTAATGATATGTGCAACGCACAATTATGGTTTCTGCCTCTTGGCGTCAAATCCAAGTCTGTAAACCCCAAGCCGTTCCCTGCATTTACATGTGCAACAACCCCTTCGAGTTGATTAATCAAAATTTCTTATGGCACATAAGCAGTGTTCATTATTCTCAACAATGCGTTCCTATGCGCTTCAGAACACAGAAACAAAGACAGGATAGATATCTTAGAAGGAGTTTGCGGCAAATGATCGACTATCTTGTAGTCACTTTTCTGTATCAGCCTCATAAACTCTTCTGCGTCCTTTAACAAAGATTCCGTCTCCCCAGACTGAGAAGTCTCCTCTACCACTGGTCTTTTTCCCTTGTCAACCTTATCAACAATCACTTCAAGTGTTGAAAAGACCCGGCCACTACGGGTAATGCCTCCTACTCCCACAAGATTATCTACTGAATCTGCAGGGGGACCATTCAAGTCTAGTTTCTGGCCGTTGCAATACACTTCAGCTTCGTAATTCCACGGAATAGCCTTGGTGCTTTCAAACGGTATGGGACCTGCTTTAGTTATGGTTATTGTTGGTGGTTTTGGCGCATAAATGGTAACAGTCTTGTACGGAATGGAGATTGTTACAATCTCATCCCTTTCTTCAGCCACCAACTCTTCAGACCTTCTTTTGGAAGACCGGTCAAATTGCAAAACTCCACTATCCATCATCTCTTAAATACATCTTTTCAACTGCCCACATCCCTCAGGATTAACCAGACACTCATCACAATTTTCAACATAACTTGGGAAAACACCCCCCTTCAGCAATCTAGCTTTTACAAAGCTCAAGGGTGTCTTCAGCTTATTAACATCTGTTACCAAATCCAAAACATCCTCCTCGATAATTTCATTAACCCCAGCCTGCCCATGATTCGACATGGGATTTTGTGCTATATTAGGAGCATCATTGGAAAAATTAATTTCTTTATTGTCAATCATGTCCTACACCTTATGCTTAAAGGCTTTACAATTATCGATGTTATGCCCCGGGGCACCTGAATGAAACTCACAGTGAGCGTTTGTGTCATACCCGGGTGGAGGAGGCCCAGTCAGGGGAGCCAAAGTTCTTTTCTGAATCAGTTGCATATGCAACAAAGCTTGCAATAGTTGAGAATACGGCATGGGAGGCGCATTAAAATGCCTATTTGCTGCCCGACCTCTGTCTTGATATCTTCTGATAATGTTTCACAAAGGCCTCGGCCAAATCCATCCAAATATGGACATTTACCGGTTCCAGACTCATGTACCATTCCAACGAAGGACCGGATAGACTATCCTGGAAGAAATGCCTGAGCAACTTCTCATCGTCTAAGTAGGCAGACATCTTACGGTAGTAGAATCTCAGATGAACTCTCGGGCATGTGGTACTCTTGTATTTATCAAAGTCTGGGACTTTGAACTTCGGTGGCACTCTCAGGTCTGGGATCAGTCCTAGGTTAGCCATATCAAGGCCCATAGAGTTTTGACTTTCAAGGGACTTCATTTTCTCTTCAATCATCTTAATTATCTTATCAGCTTCGTAGGGTAACTCAGCAGCCACAACCCTTGGCGAGAACACATCCTCTTGCCTGTGTTCGTTCCAGAGGTGATCTATATTTCAATGTATAGCACAAGTCGTGTCAGGACCATATCCATTCCCATTCCCATTACCACCATAACCAGTGTTGTTGAACCCTGCAGCATTATCGCTCCCTCCAGCAGTAGGGATGACTAAAGTAGGCATGGAGTTCTCAGCTCTAGGAGTCTCAACACGTGGAAGGTTAGCAGCATTCCTACCATACAACACACAGTTGACATCGACACGTGCAATCAAGGGCTGCACTAGAGACCGGAGTTGCTCTTGTCCATTAGCCACTCCTTGCATTACTTCCATGAACTGGGCCATGCGGTCCCTCATTTCCTGCATCTCTGCTTGCATCTGCTCCATTACTCTCTTCTGATTCCCCCTTGTTGCATACCAGTGAGTCGTTAGATCGCAATCCTGAAACACTAGTGAACCACAGGAAAATAAGATTAACAGTTCCGATGCACCTGCAATGGGAAAAAAAATGCAAAAATGCAGACGTGTATGTATGCAACAGGGAAATTTCCCCCTCGATTCTAGTTTCCGGGAGAAAAACACAACAATGAAGAGCCCTACAGACAAGCATATAACAGGTCCTCCTCGTATATAATCACAGGCCAATAGGCAATGTACAAGCTACAATTGAGTACAATAAGGAAAAGACCTCAACCAACAAGCCTGGTGATGGTCAGTACAACAAATAAAAAGCAACAAAACTACAACTGAGATAAACAAGATAGTCAAGCTAGATGACGAGCTCGAAAGTCCTCTAGTAGCTTCAGCGTCTCAGGATGATCTGGTCTAGCAAGCAGTCCCTGAATAAGTAGCTCCTGCCAGCTAATAGTATGTTGTAGACTCTCAACATGGTCTTCCCAAGCTCCTTCCCCGAAACACGCCTCAAGCCTGCATCTCTTGGAACCAGCTCTCAACCTGAGATCCTTCAAGTTTGCAATCGGTTTGTTCAACCTGTACTCACTATCTCGTCTGAGTGATGCCTCTGCTAGAATCTCCCCGTCTTTGGCATTGAGCTGCATCTTCAACTTACTGATTTGTAACTTTAACCTGTCTTCGCGCTCTTTGTTGTTGGTGAGCGTGGCATTCCATTGGTTCTCAAACTTAGAAATCCTCAAGTAGGCTCTATCCAACTCTTCCTTCTTAGTAGCAAGAACACTATTGACTGCCTTGAAATCCAAACCCAAACGCTCCCTGGAATTGGTTTCCTTGGTTAGATCCGTACCCAATTTGTTTACAAGCTCAGTTTGTTTCTTGAAGGAATGAACAACATCAATCTTCTCATTTCGAAGCTGAATGATTTCTTTCTCTAATTCCTCATTAGCTTTTCTCAACTCTTCCTTGTCAAACAGTACCTGATTGTACTTCTGAATGTCTACGGTAGTAGGTTCCTCAATCATGAGAGGATATAGAGGTGCAACTGACGGATACGGCATCAGAAACTTCGCAGCTCTATCATGAATCCAAGTCAGGTAAGGGTCATATGCTCGGCTATCACTCTTCCCCAAAGCTAATTTCCCTCTCCGATGAATGTTCTAAGCATGCTCAAGTCTGCCTAAAGTTTCATCCTCCAATAAACCGGTGAGATATAGAGATTCCTGTATCTCCTCTTCTCTAGGATGATCCCTCAGCGCGTACCCAAACTGTCTGACCAATAAAGAAGGGTTATAATTGATGAAACCTTTCCTTCCGACCAAAGGGACGCTAGGAAATCCACTACAACTATAAATAACCTCTGTACTAAGTAGATCCCGGTCAAACCAAGTAATGTTCTCTGCAGATAAACCCATCAACCTTTCCGACCACTCAGAAATACCGGCAGTAGCAACAAACGGACCGATCATGGACATATGACTAGCAAGCCACCTGTACAGCAAAGGAACACATATGACTAGCAAGCCACCTGTACGCAAAGGGAAGATATGAGCACCCCTCCCGTCCATCGTACTCGATGGGATCCATGCTTGTTGTGTTTATCTGACGGGTTGGTTTGACTATCTACGCTAAAAGGTTGGTCTGAAAAGAAAAAGAAAATGACTCGGCAGAACACAACAGTTCTATGCCTACGTATTCCCGTCTGGAACGAGAAATTAGAGTCAACGTAGTTCGCCTAACTACGGGTAAAAGGGGGGAAGGTTGCTCGCCGAGATATCGCATCTCGTGCCTACGTACTTTCACACGGCGTGAAAGATCAGAGCAAACGTAGTTCGGGCTAACAAGACCACATGTTTGGTTCAAAAGTTTTAACCCGAGTAGGGTTAACAGACGGTTCTAGCAGTTGGTGTATGCAGCTTGACCTTTGGAGACTTAGGCGTTTACCGTTTGCAGTAGAACCGGGAGTTAACAAAACTCTCCTTATGAAAATGGTTTCCAAGGATTAAAGGTCCCAGAGGACAAAAAGAATTTGGATGTGTGTTTTTGAAGTCTTTTAAAGAAGAAGTGTTTTGAGTTTTGTTTGTAACTCATGTTGCACTAAAGACTTGGACTTAAGAGTGAATGCGTTGCATGTCACCCAAAGGGTACCACACTAAACACCCAAGCTGTTGAAAAGAAACTCTCCAACAACCCTTTCTCAAGTGCTTAAGGCTCGTAGCGTACAACACGTGTTATCCTTTATTAAGTGCTTTAAGAATGTTTGAAGATGAGAAGAGAAAGGATGCACTAAAGGGGAACTAATCCAATCCTAAAGTTGTCATGCAAAGTTCATCCTATGGTTGAGGTTAGGAGGGAACTACCTAATATTATCATGCATGGTTAGGACCCTAATGTCTGTCACATTCCAAATTGCACAAGAAGGAATGGAAATCCTAAGGGAAGGAAGACAAAAGAAGAAGAACAAAAACAATTATAAGAATGCAAACATGAAATGCAAACATGGAAGGTAAGGATGCAATGCAAGTGAGGGAGGAAATATGTGTGAGGCAGGAGCCTCCACAAGCTCATCTCAACCTTAAGCCAAAGTATGAATAAATGCAAAGAGAGGAGGAGAAGAAATGCAACAAAAAGCAAGTCACAAAACATACAAAAGAGGTCCTCAAGGATTTACCACTTTAGGCATGCCTTAGAGACCTCCAAAGGAGGGACCTAAAACTTCCTTAAATGACACACCGAGGTCATTGGACAGAGGGTGGCATATTCTAATCATACAACCTAAGGCACAAATTAATATCAAAAGGGAAATGGTAAGGAACCAAGAGAAATGCGCAAAAGGTACTCATGTAATGACATTTACAAGTACAAAGTTTCAGCATTGAAATATAAAGGCAAATGGGAATGCTACACACAATATAAAAGTCCACCAATTGGTCCCCAAGACCTATAATGAGTCCACAACATGAAGCAATCACCGTAATGTCCATCATACAAGAATTACATGGCTTTTGGAGCCAAAACATTACAAGTGTACAAGTGAAAGTGCCAAATTAGGAGCCAACTTGCAAAATAAGGAAAAAATAGTAAAATGCATCTAAAAATGCCAAATAAATTTTCCAAGCACCTAAAAACTGTTAGTAATCAAAGGTTCAAAGGGTAGCAAAAATAATCCAAAAGGAAGTGCCTAAAGAGAGGACAAATAATCAATGGTATCTCAAAGCAAAGGCAATCTAGAGCATGAACCAAATGGTATTCAAAACCTATGAAAATGGTACCATAAAATCCAGAGAAAAATATATCTAAAAACCTCAAGATGTGTACCATGATCTTACGAAAGATTAGGCAAAAATATTTGGTTTTGGTACCTCAACAAAAACCCACAAGAATAGGATGCATATTTCACAATTTTAATGGCAATTAAAATGAGAAAAATCATAATAAAATGAAAATAAACCAAAAATCATTTTTCTCAATTCCTAAAATCTCTACACATGTCTGAGAATATCATGTAAAAATAACAAGAATTAATGTGCAATTTTTCTATTTCAAAATGAATTAAAGCTAGTAGGCAAAATATAGAGAAAATAAGAAAACATTGAAAACTAGACAAAGGTGCGTGCTGGATAGCAAAAGAACACAGTTTATTCCCAATGGGCCAAGAAAGAGGGGGTGGGCATAGAATCAAAGGCCTAGTCCACCTTCCCTTTAATGAAACACTGCGTTTCAGCAAAGGGGTGGCGTGGCAGTTTCACACGTGTAGGATTCATGTACTCAGTCAATGGTTTCACACGATCTGATGATGGATACATTGTCTTCCTCATTTGAATGGAATTGGGAGGGAAAATACCAGGCTGGCCATGGACGGTGGCCGGAGGGGAACTCCGGTCATCTTCTTCAACTGATCAAAACCCTATCTCACTCAAAACTCCACCAACTGCAATGATTCCAGAACCAAACTCGTGCCATTTTTCATGTAGAATAATAATATCACATTGAATCAAGCTGAAACCCTCTCTAACTCAAAACCCGTACTCAAACCAAGAAACGCCAAGAACATGAAATCTTCACGAAAGTGCCTAAAAAGATACCTGAATCCAAATTCACATCTAGGGCAATACAATGATACAAAAATGGCACCATAAAGATGCATAAACAATGAGATATCTTGATTTCTTAATACCTCTGAAAATGGATATGGAGAGCTTCAAACAGCCACTGATTCTCCAATCTTCTTGCCCAGAATCAATCAAGGATTGTTGCTGAAGGTGTTTGAATGCTTGAAATGCCTTGAATTGGAGTGGAATTGAGAATTCGAATTTCAATTGGAGCTCTCTTTGATCAACTTGCAACATCTCTGTTCTTCACCAAAATCATCCAAAAAAATCATGAATTTACTCCTGAGTTTATATAGAACATGTTTGTGGCAAATTGGGGGCTCAATTGTGAGAGAAAGGATCAAATGGATTTTGGATTTTCAAGCTTATGGAAGCCCATGGAAGTGGATGAATTCATGACCAAAATCCCTTGTTTCTGACTCAAATCCATTCTTGCAATGTAAGGAAGATGAATGGCTCATAATCTCCCCTTATTTCCATCTCAATGGCTATGATCCATTATGTTGCTTAAACATGAAGAAAGCTTGAAATACCCCATGAAATATGTCTCAAATGCATTTGATTTTGTCACCAATGATCTTAAAATATGTTTTCCATTCAAAATGAGCACAAATATGACCATATTTGATTAAATTTTGGTAAGATCACAAACTTGGATTTTCACATGCCTTTCACAAAATCTCCTTCACCAATCTTCAGCCATGAGCTAGCCCATTGGTAACTTGAGGTTTATTTGACCAAATGACCCCATTTGGAGCAACTTTCATGTTGGAAAAAATTCCATTTGAGTTATGCAAAGTGGTGAACTTGACCTGTAATCAAAGTTTCCCAAAATACCCCTGACTTGTAACCCTCATAACTTGAGTTCTACAGATCAGACGAAAGACTTCTAGTACTCTTTGGAAAGTTAAGATCATGAGGAAAAATATTCATGTTGGCCAAGGATTAAGGACAAACATCCTTCTAGCTCAAAAATGTCCTGGAAGTTGGTAGTCTTTTAACGATAAAAATCACATTCATCTGAGAACATGTAACTTGTCTGCCTCAAAACTTGAGTTCTAGAAATCCAATGAATGACTTCTAATACTCAAATTAAAGGTATGGACATGCTCTAACAGTCTCATATGGATATCAAAATGAGATGAGGCTTGCATCTTGAATTATGTGGTCTTGAAGTTAGGCACTAAACTAGGGGATTTTACACTATCAAGCATAGCAACCCTAGCCTAGCAACTTCTCACACTCTTGAATATTGATGAAATGATCTTGGAATAATCTTTGGCGTGTCTCAACATAACATCAAATGATCATAAAGACTTGGAATTGAGTCTTAATCTCCTTCAGTTCAACTATTGACTTAGGGTTGACCAGGCGAAAACCCTAATTGCACCAATCTTGACTGTGGCTTCACACACTTGATATAATGACTGACATAAGCTTCAAAATGAACTTCAAGGTCTCCCATGAGTTCTCACAATGTTCTCCACCCATAACCACGGTTTTGAAACCACTTGATGACCTGAATATAACCCCTTGAATAGGCTTAGACCTTTGATAGCCCTCTCTTGGTAAGCACATACCTATCAATCCCCTGTTCATGGACTATGGTATGTAGATGCTAATGCTATGAATGCAATGATAAATGCAATGAAGCGACAGCCAGCTAAAGCAAAAAGTTGGGGCAAATTTTAGGGTGTAACAGCTACCCCTATTCAAACGATTTGGATCAGACTGGATGAGAGGTGAAGAACCTCCAGCCAATCGAAGTGAAAGGCGATTAAATATAGACGAACCCGAAAATTTGCAACCTACACGAACACAAAACAGCGAATGCCAACCAAGATGGAATACCGATATGCTAAGGATAATAATCCTATATAATCTGAAATTCATCCAAAAGATGCCAACCAAAAGTCGGGAAAACACCCGGAGGACACCAACCAAGAGTTGGAACAGCCAAAGGCCAACGGATACCAACCAAGAGTTGGGAAACAACCAAAGATACCAACCAAGAGTTGGGACGAAACCGACAACAAATACCAACCAAAAGTTGGGATAGCAAACTCGGAGCACCAACCAAGAGTTGGAACAACAAACAAATACCAACCAAAAGTTGGGGTGACAAAACCTCGGGTACCAACCAAGAGTTGGAACAAGGATCAATCGATACCAACCAAAAGTCAGGATAACGTCCAACAGGTACACCATCCAAGAGTTGGGAAACCACTGGAGGGTACCAACCAGGAGTTGGAAGAAAACTCAGGATACCAACCAAAAGTTGGAAAACGAACCAAAGATACCAACCAAGAGTTAGAAACAACCCGCGGCTACCAACCAAGAGTCGGGATGAAACAACCAACAGATACCAACCAAGAGTTGGGAAACAAAGGTACTAACCAATAGTTAGAATCACCATGGAACACCATTGATCAAAGGTCGGAACACAAGCTGCTAACCAAGAGTTAGGATTGCTGGGGAAACAAGGAATACCAACCAGGATTTGGGATAACAACACTGCAGGGGATAAAGTCCGACCGAAAATCCGGAACTAAAACGACTAACCAATAGTTAGAATCAACGGGACCTACTGACCGAGGATGAATTTACAACGGCTGAAAACTACCAACCAATAGTTGGAAACAAGCAACTCTGATGCGGAGGAACAGGACTACCACCCAATAGTGGGAACAATGTCCGAAGGAAAACTACCAACCAATAGTCGGAACTGTGAGGAAAATCACCAAACAATAGTTAGAATCAAAACATCAACCAATAGTTGAAACCGTAGAATAAAAGCCACCAACCAATAGTCGGAACAACGAGGAGAGTGCCAACTAATAGTCGGAACAACGAGGAGACTCCCAACCAATAGTCGGAACAACGAGGAGGACTACCAACCAATAGTTGAAACTTCCACAAGACTACTATCAACTAATAGTTGAAAGAGTAAGAGAAGGACTACCAACCGATAGTTAAAAGTGTAAAAGAAGGACTACCAACCGATAGTTGAAAGAGTAAAAGAAGGACTACCAACCAATAGTTGAGAGAGTCGAGAGAAGACCACCAACCAATAGTTGGAAGAGCGCACAAAGAACACCAACCCATGGTTGGAAGGGCGAACAAAGACCACCAACTAATAGTCGGAACAATGAATAAAGACCGCCAACCAAAAGTTAGAAGAGTAAACGAAGGACTACCAACCAATAGTCGGAAAAACGACTACGAGGGATAACATCCAACCAAAAGTTGGTAAACCAGGCTGCTAACCAAAATTCAGAACACAAGCCACTAACCAAGAGTTAGGATCGCCAGGAAAATAAATCCCCTTCAACCAAAAGTCGGAACAAAAAATACTAACCAAGAGTTAGGATCGCAAAGATTGCCAACTAAGAGTTGGAACAAAAGCTACTAACTAAGAGTTAAGATCGCAAAGATTGCCAACCAAGAGTTGGAACAAAAGCTACTAACCAAGAGTTAGGATAAAATATGCTAACCAAGAGTTAGGATAACCAGGAAAAGTAGACCTTCCTCGACCAAAAGTCGGAACAAAAGCTTCTAACGAAGAGTTAGGGTAAAAGCTGCTAACCAAGAGTTAGGACAAAAGCTGCTAACCAAGAGTTAGGATAACCAGGAAAAATAGATCCTACTCAACCAAAAGTCGGAACAAAAGCTACTAACCAAGAGTTAGGATAAAAGCTGCTAACCAAGAGTTAGGATAACTAGGAAAAATAAGAACAAAAGCTACTAACCAAGAGTTAGGATAAAAGCTGTTAACCAAGAGTTAGGATAACTAGGAAAAATCGGAACAAAAGCTACTAACCAAGAGTTAGGATAGCTAGGGGACGCTACACGAAGCTGACTCCACCACAGGAGACTACCAACCAAAAGTTGAGATGATCACCCAAAATTATCAACCAAGAGTTAGGATAACGTCTATTAACCAAGAGTTAGAATAACAAAGATTGCCAACCAAAAGTTGGAACGAAGATTCTACGAAGGGGAAACCCAAGACACCCTGACTTACCCAAAAACACCAGTCACCATGAATTGGACTATGCTGGGGAATGCCAACCAAGAGTTGAAATAAGAGAATCAACAAACTCATAAAGGGGTTTGAATCAATAAGACTCCATTGGGAAGAAGACCAGACGGCCAATGCCGGGAATGCTTCCAACTGTATCCTGAATCAAACAATCTTCGTTCTTAACGATAATCGGTACCAAACCTGGCTTATGTTTCCAATGCATATGTTTGAGAATGGCGTAATGTTCCATACGAAATGGAAATGCTACGCTTTTGGGAGGATGCTATGCAACAGTGCAAAATGCAAAGGGATCTCCCCTAGGAAAATAAATACTAGAGAAGAGAGACCGACTTCGCTGGGGAAAATCGGGTATCACAGAATTACTCCAGCAAAATAAATGATGGAAAGGTGAAACGGACTCCGCTGGGGGATAACAGAAGGTGCCAAGTATGATTGGACTCTCCTGGGGATAGCTTGTGCGTGCCAATGATGATTGGGCGTTGTTGGGGAAAAACAGACGAAGTTTTCCTGCGTACCAATGGCAATTGGATTCTGGAATGATATGTCAACACGGATTGGGTTTCCTAACAACCACCAATAGGCCTTGAGCTATAGATTATCCATGATAGGTCAGTTACGGCTGACGCTGGAAGATATCCTGTCTAGATTCAAAGGTTTTGGTTGAAGGGTCGAGGGATAGTAGCAAGACTTCCTGACATTCGTCTTGTACTTGAAGGTTGATAAAACCTGCTTAAGTAGCTCTGACGATACAGAGAGGAATGATTCCTTTGTTTCCATACTTTGCCCCAGACTGTGGGATTTCTGCGGTGATGTTCCTCAAAGGGAAATCTGCAATCTTTGCACCCTGATCTGCCTCAGCATCTTGAACCTCGAAGAGGTGCTTCATATTAATTGTCCCACGGGCAAGAAATAACTTCTGCGCTCTTAGGGTGACCTGCCCCTGTCTGGCAACGACTTTTCCCCTGATTGGCTAATCTATGGGGAAATACCCCGGTTGTCCTCAAGAGATTTAGCAAACCTCGACCTAACTGCTTCAGATTAACTGACTTCTGGATGGCTAACTCCCATGCTATGATCGTTTGACATAGCTTGCCCCGGTTCACCAGAATTCAGGCATTCTACATTCTATTCTGGTCAGACTTTCCATTGTGGAAACTTCCCTGCTGTCGAGCGCTTACTCGCTAGTAAAAAAAGTTGTTCTGCATAAAAGACATATTAAATGCAATGCATATGACAGTTTTCGAAATCCAATCTGTTCACTGGAAAAACTTTTATGACATAAAATGTATGAATCATTCATCAGTATGTCAAAATCAATACAATGTTGTAAGAAGAATCCTTTCAGGAGTCAGTTTCGATGCGATCTTTACCGAAGTATGCTTTTGAAACAAATCTGCTTCAATTAGGACTTTTTCAGGTTGTAACATGGTCAAGTTCACGGTTTAAGAAAGAAAGGATAAAGGCTCAAAATTCATTTTAACCCACCCATTCTTCTTGATGTTCTCCGATCCTATATTCATCTAACTTGACCTTAGTGTTCACCTTTCAAAGGTTGTATGACAGGAGTGATGATTCGGGGAATCACACGTTTTTTTTAGTTTGGGAGTGACAGTCACTCGCTTTTCGTCTACGGGCGCCCGGAGCCACACGATTTCGTTCTTGTTTGAGGATTTTTTGTTTTGTAATCCTTTTTGTTATTTCGTTTTTTCATTCCCTAACTTTGGCCTGGACTAACTCTTTTGAGTTTCTTCGATTTTGATGTCCAGCGGGATGCCCTAATTTTTGCCTAAGTTGCTTGTTTGCAAGATTCGACTTAGCGGGCTTTTTCTTTGATTTTATTTTCTTCTTTCTCTTTTTTTGAACAAATTGCGTGACATCGGCTTGTCTGACTTGTTTGAAAAGAGATTGTGACTATTTCACTCATGATCGACCAGTTTTAACCATTGTGGTTTTTTAGGTACGACCTATATAGGTGTGATCTATCCTCGAACAGACACTCCTTTTGTAATTTGAACGCTTGGTCAAATTAGCTGACACCTACCCTGCCCCAGGTTAAGATATAGGGCTTTTCATTTTCAGAAATAAACTCCTACTACTAGGCTCAAAGGGGTTAACAAGGGATTATCTTCCTTATATCTCCGGTGTTTGGGATTTGAAACAATGCCTGTACATCATCAACAGGTATTTATTCAAAAGCATAGCATCGGAAGCTTGCACTTCGTTGGATTTCGTCATCCTCCCCGGATTCCACTTAAACAAGCGTTTGAAATAAAAGAAAGCAATAGAGTGAACACGAATGGATTAATTCAAAACATGCATATTTATTTCATTATCAATATCAATCGAAAACAACAAGCTTTACAAACGAAAATTGCAATTAAACAGGACAGAAACTACAAATGTAAAGAAATGACATGAAAAATGCAGATTGCCAGCTTCTAGGCACTGGGCTTTCGAACTTGATTCGCCGCTGAGGCAGCCATCTTCAGAGTTACTCGTCGAAGTCAGTCTGAAAGTCTTCTGAACCTTCGTTCTCGGGAAACTTTGGGGATGAAAGCAGGAGTGTCTATCTTTTCTGTAATGCCTGGAATGAGACCCTTGGCTATACTCGTGTCGCCCGACGCGAACTTAATGGCCTTTGAATCGATCAAATCCTGAACTACGTGCTTAAAAGCTTTGCAGTTCTCAATGTGGTGTCCGGGTGCCCCATCATGGAAATCACAATGGACGTTTGCATTATAGCCAGGTGGTGGGATCCCAGTTAGTGGATGTAACTTCCGTAGTTCGACCAATCGAAGCTGAAGCAAGACTTGTAGCAACTGAGTGTAAGTCATGGGGATCTTATCAAAAATTCTGTCGGGCTACTTCAACCTCGACGCATACCTCTTGGCCTTAGGAGTGTCTTGAGGAGTGAGAGATAGTTGCTAACGTGGCAAATATGGGATCTCAGATCGTGCACAGGTCTTCGAGGCACATCACGCCTTGGGACAGGTTCCATGGACAAAAGCGGAGCGAGCATCTCTACTGCAGCTTTAGGCACCTGATCACCTTCTTCTCTGAGCACCTTTTTTACTACCTCCATGATCAAACCCACCTGAGTTTTCAACTGCTGGTTCTCCTTTCTGAGTACCTGCTGGTTCGAACGCAACTCTTGCATGTTCCCCATAACATGCCTCATCTGGCCTCGGACCTCACTCAGCTCTGCTCGTACCTGTTCCATAGCCTTGTGGGGATTTCTGTGATCTTCCTGATCGGATATTCTGCAACAAACTGGTTTAGCACAAGGAATAAGATCAATGGTTATGCGGTACCTGTTATGCAAAATGATAATGCCAAATGTAATACACAAAATGCAAAGATGATAATGCGAATGCAAATGCACGATGCAGCAGGAGATCAAGGGTTGATGTGTTGTTGGCTGAAAGAAACCAAAGTTCCGCTTCAACAAGATCATAGCACTGTTCTGATAATAAGACCCTGATATCAATACCACTGATCCATTCTGTCGAGAAAACCAAGTTATCCGAAGGTTAAAGTTTCCTGTATAACCCCAGCCCACTCACAGGTATGGACTTAATTTGCCGACGAGGTATGGCATCCTATGCATTCATCAGCGTTACAGACATTCAAGAAACGATGATACGATACCCAGAAGGTTTGGCATCATCATCTCTCGAAGCGGCCTCACTTAGCTGAATCCCAAATGATTGGTTCCCAGAGTCGACAACCCTCAGATCCAAAATCCCTTCGAGCCCAAAGGGCAAGGAGGAAAATCATCAAAGAGAATCTCGTCTGAGCGCGAATTTCATGGCTAGCTGGTGCATGCAAAGCATACAGGCTCACCACTAATCTCCACTTCTAAGTCTAAGTCTATACTCAACCCCAGGTCTGGCTTATCTCTCAAAGTGAAACCCCTCCCACAGCATAACAATAATAATATAGTGCGGAAAGTAAAAAGCGAAATATAAAAGCAGAAATGTAAACCCAAAAGATAAACAAACAAGCGCTCGGATTGACTTGCATAGGGAACCGTTGGAGTCCCCAGCAGAGTCGCTACTGCGAAAATAAGGTGCCGGCAAAACAGAAGAGTCGCCATCTTTCGTTATTTATCCCACGAAAAGGGACAGAAAACGATCAGAAAAACCTAACGAAAAGGTATAAGACAAGGTCATTACAACCATGTCTAGGTTCAGGAGTCGGTTACGCAAGGGGAAGGTATTAGCACCCCTCACGTCTATCGTACTCGATGGGATCCACGCTTGTTGTGTTTATCTGACGGGTTGGTTTGATTATCCACGCTAAAAGGTTGGTCTGAAAAGAAAAATAAAATGACTCGGTAGAACACAGCAATTCTATGCCTACGTATTCCCGTCTGGAACGAGAAATCAGAGTCAACGTAGTTCGCCTAACTACGGGTAAAAGGGGGTAAGGTTGCTCGCCGAGATATCGTATCTCGAGCCTACGTACTTTCACACGACGTGAAAGATCAGAGCAAACGTAGTTCGGGCTAACACGACCACAACTTTGGTTCAAAAGTTTTAACCCGAGTAAGGTTAACAGACGGTTCTAGCAGTTGCTGTATGCAGCTCGACCTTTGGAGACTTAGGCGTTTACCGTTTGCGGTAGAACCGGGAGTTAACAAAACTATCCTTATGAAAATGGTTTCCAAGGATTAAAGGTCCTAGAGGACAAAAAGAATTTGGATGTTTGTTTTTGAAGTCTTTTAAAGAAGAAGTGTTTTGAGTTTTGTTTGTAACTCATGTTGCACTAAAGACTTGGACTTAAGAGTGAATGCGTCGCATGTCACCCAAAGGGTACCATACTAAACACCCAAGCTATTGAAAAGAAACTCTCCAACAACCCTTTCTCAAGTGCTTAAGGCTCGTAGCGTATAACACGTGTTATCCTTTATTAAGTGCTTTAAGAATGTTTGAAGATGAGAAGAGAAAGGACGCACTAAAGGGGAACTAATCCAATCCTAAAGTTGTCATGAAAAGTTCATCCTATGGTTGAGGTTAGGAGGGAACTACCTAACGTAATGATGCATGGTTAGGACCCTAATTTCTATCACATTCCAACTTGCACATGAAGGAATGGAAATCCTAAGGGAAGGAAGACAAAAGAAGAAGAACAAAAACAATTAAAAGAATGCAAACATGAAATGCAAACATGGAAGGTAAGGATGCAATACAAGTGAAGGAGGAAATATGTGTGGGGCAGGAGCCTCAACAAGCTCATCTCAACCTCAAGCCAAAGTATGAATAAATGCAAAGAGAGGAGGAGAAGAAATGCAACAAGAAGCAAGTCACAAAACATACAAAAGAGGTCCTCAAGGATTCACCACTTTAAGCATGCCTTAGAGACCTCCAAAGGAGGGACCTAAAACTTTCTTACCTGACACACCAAGGTCATTGGACAGAGGGTGGCGTATTATAATCATACAACCTAAGCCACAAATGAATATCAAAAGGGAAATGGTAAGGAACCAAGAGAAATGCGCAAAAGGTACTCATGTAATGACATTTACAAGTACAAAGTTTCAGCATTGAAATATAAAGGCAAATGGGAATGCTACACACAATATAAAAGTCCACCAATTGGTCCCCAAGACCTATAATGAGTCCACAACATGAAGCAATCACCATAATGTCCATCATACAAGCATTACATGGCTTTTGGAGCCAAAACAATACAAGTGTACAAGTGAAAGTGCCAAATTATAAGCCAACTTGCAAAATAAGAAAAAAATAGTAAAATGAATCTAAAAATTCCAAATAAATTCTCCAAGCACCTACAAAGTGTTATTAATCATAGGTTCAAAGGCTAGCAAAGTAATCCAAAAGGAAGTGCCTAAATAGAGGGCAAACATTCAATGGTATCCCAAAGCAAAGGCAATCTAGAGCATGAACCAAATGGTATTCAAAACCTATGGAAATGGTACCATAAAATCCAGATAAAAATATATCTAAAACCCTCAAGATGTGTACCATGATCCTATAAAATTTTAGGCAAAAATATTTGGTTTTGGTACCTCAACAAAAATCCACAAGAATAGGATGCATATTTCACAATTTTAATGCCAATTAAAATGAGAAAAATCATAATAAAATAAAAATAAACCAAAAATCATTTTTCTCAATTACTAAAGTCTCTACACATGTCCGACAATATCATGTAAAAATAATAAGAATTAATATGCAATTTTTCTATTTCAAAATGAATAAAAGCTAGCAGGAAAAATATAGAGAAAATAAGAAAAAATTGAAAACTAGACAAAGGTGCGTGGTGGATAGCAAAAGAACACAATTTATTTCCAATGGGCCAAGAAAGAGGGGGTGGTGATAGAATCAGAGGCCCAAAATTTGGGGTGTAACACACAGGGGATCAAGATTGTTGTGTTGTATTTGGAGAAGAACCAACGCCTCGCTTTGACATGAACACTAGCATAGCTCTGACAGTAGGACCCACTGATATCAAGAACACAGATTCACACTTGTAAAGAACCGGGTAATCTGAAAGCCAAGGTTTCCTGCACAAACCGATCCCTCTCACAAGTATGGACCTATCCACTGATAAGGTTCGACATCCTATGCGTTCATCAGCGTCACAGACTTTCAAGAAATGATGATACGTTCACCATTTCTGGTTTGGCATCATCATTTCCTGAAGAGGCCTCACTTAGCTGAATCACAAATGATCGGTCCCCAGAGTCGAAAATCCTCAGATCCAACATCCCCTCGAGCCCTCTGGGCCAGAAAAGAAGTCATCAAAGAGAAACTCTTCTAAGCGCGAATTTCATGGGGAACTGTGTTTGCTCAGGAAACAGGCCCCCACTAGTCTCCACTACTAATACTAGGTTTGTACTCAAGCCCGGGTCCGGCTTATCACTCAATGAAACATTCCCTCCCCACAACACAGCAATAATGACATATGATGCTGAAAATAAATGCGGGAAAGTAAAATGCGAGAGTAAATAAAGCACATATATACATCACCCAAAGATAAACAAACAAGCGCTAGGATTGACTCGCATAAGGAACCAGGGTCCCCAGCAGAGTCGCCAGCTGTCGCAACTGCGAAAAACACCTGGCAAAAAACAGAAGAGTCGCCATGTTTCGTTATTTATCCCAAAGAGAGGGAAAGGAAACATTGGAAAAACCTAACAAAAAAGGGAAAGACAAGGTCATCGTAACCAAGTCCTGGATTCGGGAGTCGGTTACGCAAGGGGAAGGTATTAACACCCCTCACGTCCGTCGTACTTGAAGGGATCCACACATTGTTTTCTATCTAAAAGGGTGATCACCTATCTAGCTAAAGGTCAAGGGACAAAATAAAAAGAAAAGAGAGACTCGGCAGAGCATCACCGCTCTGTGCCTATGTATTCCCTCGTGCAATGGGAAAGTCAGAGTCAACGTAGTTCGGCAAACCACGGGTAAAAGGGGGGAAGGTTGCTTGCCAAGACATCGCGTCTTATGCCTACGTACTTTCATTTGGTATGAAAGATCAGAGCTGACGTAGTTCGGGATAAAAAAGACTACACGTTGGGTCAAAAGCTTTTAGACCTGAGTAGGGTTAACAAGTAGTTCTAGAAGTTGGTGTATGCCGCTCGACCATTTGAGACTTAGGCGTTATTGTTTACGGTAGAACTAAAAGTTAACAACACTCTTTTTATGAAAGGATTTTCCTTGATTAAAAACCCCAAATGGTGAAAAAAATTTGAAGTGTTTTGTGTTTTTTAGAGAAGAAATGTTTTGAATTTGAGTGTTTATAATGTATGTTGTACTAAAGTCTAAAACCTAGGATTGAATGCGTCCCATATCGTCCTAAGGACGTATACTAAACACTCTAGGAAATTGAGAGGTGGCCCCCCAATCACCATTTGCCAAGTATAAGGCTCATGGCACAACATCCATTATCTTTATTAAGTATGTTAAGATTGTTTGAAGATGAGAAGAGAAGAAATGACCACTAATGAGAGACTAATCAATCCTAAAAGTTGTCATCTAAAGTGGACTTAAAGTTGGGAAATACAAGGGAACTACCTAATGTTATCATGCATGGTTAAACACCTAAAGTCTATCATAACCTCAAGAGGTTAGAGAACTTATGGGGAGCATGGCAAAGAAAAGCAAAAGAAGAAGAAGAAGAAAGAACATGCAAATGTAAACATGCAAACATAAGATGCACAAGTAGAATGAAAGTGGAAGGAAAATAGTGTGGGGGAGTAGCCTCCATAAGCTCATCTTAACCAAGCATGCATATGTGAAATTCAAAGAATAAAGGAGAAGAAGATGCACAAGAGGAAACCACATAAAATGGTGCAAACAAGTCACATATGGAAACCCTAAATGGAAGCAACAAAGGAAGCACACAAATGAACAAGCATAACACAATATCATGACCTAAAATAGAGCAACCAGCAACCTTAACATGTTAGCAACATGAATCAAAATGAATCAAAGCTCAAAGGATCCATCAAAGTCATATCCAAGTCAAACTAGGTCAATGTGTATGTATGAACCTCCCTTTGGGGTAACTTGACTTGCAAGTTACCTCAAAATTAGGAAAATGATTCAAAAATAACCAAATAAAATGCACAAAGTCCATAAACATATTGATTCACAAGGAATCAACGGGAAACAGAGGCCAAAAGAACACAATCAAAATCAATTCACAACACCACCAAAGAAATTGATTTACAAGGGTGTTCCATTGTGAATGTGGATTGTCGAGGGTCAAATGAAATGCAACAAAAGTCAACCCAAAAGTCAAACAAACAGGGGCAAAATGGTCCTAAAAAATTCATCAACTCATTAAGGATATGAGGATGAATTTTCAGTCATTGGATCAAAAGAAGATGGAAGAAACAAATCAAAAACAAACACATGTCAAGATTTAACTCAAACAAAACATTTCCAATGTAATAATCCCATTTTAATTCAAAATAAAATCAAAAAAGAAAATAAAAAGTTTCTTAAAATAATAGACATCTCAAAGTGTCCAGAAACTATTTTTGTGGAATTTTTGGATCATTGGAAGTATTTTATTTGATTTAAAATGCAAACAGAAACAAAACAAAATAACAAAATGGAAATAAAAAGAAAATAATAAAACATTGGTGTAAAAAGCAATAAATCCACGTTCAAAAATCAATTGGGCTCAGGCAAGGGGTACAGATAGAAATTAAAAGCCCAGTCCACACAAAGCGCTAAATTCAAATGGATCAGGTGTGGTTAGTCAGCATGCGTACACGGTGAGACGCGTTGAGGTTCATTGGATCAAAAGGTAAACAGATCAAGAGGCACACATACAAACACATGGCTCAGGAAAGTAATTTAAATGAAACGCAACGTTTCATGTGGATCAAGTGAGGCAAGACAAAACACGCGCATGGTAGGTATTAATCTAGCATGTTGGATCAAAAGTAAACAAATCAGAGGGACAACAATAAGCCACGTGATCATCTTCTTCATATAATCGCGAGAATGGAGGGAAAACCAGGTGGCCAGAGCACGGTGGCTCCGGTCACCTTCTCCGGCGAGCCAACAAAATAAAGATGAACATACACTTAACCAAATCAAGCAAACTCAAAGTCAAAAATCATCCTCACATCACGTAGATCTCAAATATGCATTTAGTTTTCATTTTTAGTTAACACACAAGCAAAATCGAAGCCAAATAGTTTGGATCTCAACACAAATCCTCACCAATGCCAGTCAATTTTAGTTATAAACGATGTACACAATTCCTAGGTCTTAATCATGCAAAAATGGCATTCAAATGCATCACAAACCGAGAGAAAATTTGATTTGAAGGTTACCTAGTGGAGAGCTTCCACTGAGCCTTCTACACTTGAAGAAGCTTGATGAAACTCTGCAGATCCACTTAAGGAAGCTTGAGGAAGATGAATTTGACCTTGAATTGCTCTGAAAACACCTCAATTATGTTTCACGATTTTGAATTTTCACCTTTCTTCTTCAGCTATTCTTGAGCTCCCAGCGCACGAAAATGCATGAATGAGCTCTCAAATTTCATTTGAACTTTATATATGATGGATTGGTGAAGGTTTGGAGGCCCAATTACAACTCAATTGCATCAATTTTGAAAATGCCCAATTCCACTTTTCCCATGTCCATGCATACGTGAAACAACCACAATTCCCCTTGTTTTTCATTCCAAAATACGGCTGGGACCTTAATTTGATCATGTGGATGGTGTTCAACCCTTGGTTTGATCAAATGGTGGATATTGGATTGTCAAAATTTCACTTGAAATGGCATTTGAGAAACACATGAGAATGGCACCAAAAATGAAATCCAAAATTGGCATCTTGTTCGTTATATCTTTGGCACTCAAAAAATGCATAAGGTTGGTACAAAATGATCCAAAATCAATTAATTCCATTTTCTCCTTTTAAGCTTTTCTTCATGAAAAATCCACACCAATTATTCAATCCAAGCCAAATCCATGACTCCTTGATGTTTGGTAGAACAAATGACCCCATTTGGAGCAAGTTTCATGTTGGAAATATCTTCATTTGAAGTATGCAAGATAGTGAAATGGACCTATAATGAAAATGACCTGTAATCTTACTTTCCCAAAATACCCCTTCCTTGCAAGCCTCATAACTTGAGTTCTACAAATCAGATGAAATACTTCTAGTACTCTTTGCAAAGTTAAGATCATGAGGAATAACTTTCATGTTTGGGTCAAAGTGAGGAGAAACATCCTTCTGGGACAAAAGTGGCTTGGAAGTTGGTTGACTTTTGTTGACCAAAATCACATTCATCTGATGACCTGTAACTTATCAGCATCATAACTTGAGTTCTAGAAATCATATGAAAGACTTCTAGTACTCAAAAGAAATCTAAGAACATGCTCTACATGTTTCATGTTGGGGTCAAGATGAGATGAGACTTGTATCTTGAGATATGTGGACTTGATTCTTCTCACCACTCTCGACTGTGGTTTCTTTCACATGACACAACAACTTGAACAAGCTCCAACATGGCCCTCAAAGCACTCAATGAGCTTTCTCAACATCCCATATCCATAATTATGAATTCACAATCCTCTGATGATCTTCAACTAGTCTCCAAGTTAGAAGCTGATCCTCATACACCCATCAATTCTCTCAAAGAACACTGATCACCTCCTGGTGACTTGATGACCATTCATGCTTGAGTAAAACACCTTACTTATGCTCAACACTCTAAGAAACCTCGTCTTGCTATGCACAACCTCTTGTTCCCCTGTTTAATGAAAAATGCTATGCAATGCAAATGCTAGAATAAAATGAAATGAAATATAAACCAAGCTAAGAAAAGGTTGGTCAAATATTTGGGTGCAACAAAAGGCATACGCTAAACACTCTAGACAGTTGAGAAGAGGCCCTCCCAAGCATCATTCCTCAAGTACTTAAGGCTCGTAGCGTACGACACAAATTATTCTTTATTAAGTGTTTTGAAGTGTTTAAGAGATGAGAAGAGAAAGACACAGACTAAGGGGAAACTGGACCCTGATGTTGTCATACATAATGCTCCTAAAGTTGGGATGAAAGGTAAAGGTAGAAGACACCATATGTAACCACATCAAAAAAGAATCACTCAAAAAAGATTAAAAATGAAGGAGTTATACTAATTTGAAAATTAAACAAAATAATAAGAAAAAACAAATAAACAAGGCATTAAAAAGACCTTGGGGTTTTAGGCACAAAACATGGCTGACCCTACCAACTCACGCGTGTGCACATAAAAGGAAAAAGAAAGTAAAATATGAAAACATGGAAAAATCACAAAAATAAGCAAAAAGCGCCCTCGCTGAGGGTCGAACACAGGTTCACGCGCATGGGAAGGTACTTATGGGCAAGGCATTAACCACTGAGGTGGCGATACATCCGTTGTATCAAGCCACCCCAGATTAACATATACTAAAACAAGCGCGCAGGCTGGGCAAGGTTGAAGGTAAAACCAAGTGAAATTCATAAAAACGATTTAGATATAACTTCTCCAATCCTCAACCAAATTCCATGAAATTTTATTCTAACTCACTTAATTTTTTAAGAGGATCATGATGGTGCCACCCATTTTATGAAATAATGCACACAACTCTAAACCCAATTGAACATGCTAAATATCATTTTGAAGTGCATTTTAAAGAACAAAGACCAAATCGGCTATGAACTTATACAAGTAAGGGGTCTGAACAAATTTCAAATATTGCATCGGATGAGTTCCAACAGGAAATTTTGTCTAGAATACATCAGAGCAAGAAATGGTATGTGAGTTGCCAATGATGAAATTTGTGCTTTTTTGAAAGAAATTTTGTGTTTCAACAACGCTTAATCAACAGACCAAGACAGCAACTGCAATTTATTTAATTGGCATCAGCTGCAACATACACACAAACTTCAAAGGAGAATGAAATGCAAACTGAGATCGCCAAGCCTTGAGTAGTAATGGCATAACAGTGTACTAAAAAAATTACCAATGGCTTGACAACATCAGAACCTATATGGAACCCTCAACAACCAAGTCACCCTAACTCGACACAAGGCACCTAGATGAATTCTGAATGACTAAGAGAAAACCTGACAAGGATTCTACATGGCAAACCTCTCAACAGAGTATGGACAAAAAATAGAACAACAAGATAAATTCCACACCATGTCATCAATGTTTGACAACAACACTGGCCCGAGTTTCAACATGATTAAGCTAGCATCATCATCAATCCTATACTTCAATCATCTACACAAACTTATAAGCCAAAAGAGGGTCCTTACAAGGCAATGAGTTAACAAACTTCTCCTCACCACATCAGAATAGCAGAGAAATTCACTAAAATCTAAACTCAACTAGCCTATGCCAGCACAGACACCACTAGCTAGCAGTAGGAGTTAAACACAATCCAAACTTAAACTCATGTAACAGTCAATCAGAATAAACTTCCTCCAAGAATCTAAAGAGAACTGAGGCACATAATAAGCTAAAACCTCATGACAGCTTCCACTTGCTATCCAAATAAATCAAACCAAACAAATACAGCAGCAAAAAAACTACTCTCAAAGGTTTAACAGTCCAAAATCTTTATGACAGTTAACTCTTGGTTATCCCCTCACTCTGAACAAACACCTTAGACGGAAACCAACAGCAAGAACCAAACCCCCTTCCATAAGGAGTTAAAATGATACCAACCAAAATTGAGTTGACAAACTCAGTTCCTTATGAATAGATATTGACAACATGGTACAACTTAAACATAACAAAGTCATAACATACCAACTGTTCTACAGCAAAACCTAACAAAAATGGAAACATCCATATTGCCTCAATATCAACCACCTATCTAAAAATAACACCCAACATGAGGGACAAGTTCCAAAATCAAGTCTTAAACCAACAATCCCAAAGATAGTAACATGAACAGATTCATGGTTAAGCTCTCAAATGGCAGCACTCAAGATACAACACTATACCTTAGCTGATCTACCATAATATCAAATGTTCCCAACAGAAATATAGTGACAACCTCCAAGAAAAAACAACCTTCAATGATTTAGACAACAACAATCTTAAGTCCTTGAGACAAAACTACTTGGTCCTCCAATTTGTTCCAAAATCAGCAACATAATCCTAAACTCCTAAAACCTGATAGAACTCTACATCTGAGTTAACAAACTCAAATCTCAAGCACAGTAATATGCAGCTATGAAACCTGACTTGGATATACCAAAATCCAATTTAAAACCAACCAAATGAAACATAAACAGCCTAAACCCACAAATCAAAGGAATGAAACTAACACATTTGAATGAATGCAAATATGAGCAGAAAATGGAGATGAGTTTGAAATTGCTTACCTAGTGGAGAGTGGTCCACTGCACCTTCAAAATGCTTTGAAACTTCACCAAATTATGCAGAATAAATCCTTGATATTTGAGGAAACTGAAAATGATGTGCTCAAAACTAACTCTTTTTGCAAACAGTAGCAAAAGTAGGTTGAGGTGATGATGTTGTGATGAAAAATTTATGGAATGGTTCACAAATGAGAGATTTTCAAAGGAAATTTTTTAGAGGTTTCCAAATCTCAAATTTTGATTTCTCGCAAAGATGGTGGCTAGGGTTTTCTACGGCTTCTCTTTAGCTTAAATATGAAATGGAAAGGTAAAATGGCAAGCTATACTTGGTGAAAATTAGATGGGTCAGATTTGCATTTTCATGTTTTTCTTGGATCAATGGTAGATTAGAGAGATGGTACATGAGCATGCTTCCAATATCTCTGTCTTATCTCAGTGGGAAGGAAAATTGGAGAGGCTGCAAGAATCAGAACAAGGGTAGCTACTTGTCTCTTCCTTGTTTTGGCAAGAAACTCAAAAATGAACAAAAGAGGTAAATTGGGTGTTTGGCTTGTTTGGGAAATGTTTGGTGTGCTCCAAGACCAACATCATGCACATGGTTTGAGGAGTGTACCAGGCTGTATGATAAAAATGCAAATTTATGCCAAAATGTCTTGTAACACATGCCTTGAAAACATGTTCAAAGCACCAACTTTGAGCAATGATAACTTGATGCATAAAAATCAAATTGCCTAAAACTTGAGCTCTAAGTAAAGAAGACATGGCAAGGAACAATTTTCATGTTGAACTCATCTTGATTTGAGGATTGGAAGACCATGAAAAATGATGTTGAAAATCATGCCATGCAAGCTGACCATAAATAACTTAGAAAAAATTCTAAGTTATGGATTTTGGCTTATTCTTCCTCAACTTTGAACTTCCATAACTTGAGCTTAAAAAATCATATGGAGGACTTCTAGGACTTTTTAGAAAGCTTGGAACATGATCTATAACTTTCATTTAGGACAAAGTTTCATTTGACATCAAGAACATGTTTGAAATTGTCCTGCAAAAGAGGTGCAAAAATCTGTCCAGTCTTGGCAATGTTGAAATCATTGAAATCCTCAACTTTGATTGATCATAACATGAGCTACAAGTATCATCTAATTATGAATTGGTACTCAAAAGAAATCTTGAAATACAAGGAACTACTTTGATGTTTGACCCAAGACCATTTGAAACATTGATCATGAAGAAAAATGGCCTTGAAGACGGCTGCTTCAACCATGAAACTTTCCATAAATGGAAAGTTTCTAAAACCCTAATTTCCCCAAAACGACAACTTTCAACATTTCTTGATTTTTCATGATTCCCTTGACTTTTCTTGATCAAATTCCATCCATGGGTCATATTGAACTTGAGGAACACGATCTTGACCTCAAAAAGTTAGGAGTTGACTTTTTCACTGCACAGTTGACTTTTTCCTCAAATCTCCTGATTTTCAATTGACTGATCAATTGAAGCTCTTCTAATTAAAATTGATGGTCAATCTCTCATCCCCAAACACCTTAGGACATAGGGAAGACTATGGAAACATGTTTTACTTCACAAAACAAGTTTATCCTGATTAAAAATGAAACCCTAATTTCACCCTTTTTGCCTAGGCATTGTGCAATTGATTTGAGTGACCATTCCGATTCCATAATAATCTCTGAGGTACTCAACAAGCTTCTACCTCATGCCTCTACCAATGATGAAACCTCATGGACCCCCTGACAACCCTCTGATGGTTCTTTGAGCTATGACACACCTCTCCTCTCTAGGAGCTCTGATAACTTCATGATAACAACACCCACTTGATGGCTTGTACCAATGCCTTTGTTTGAGTTTGAAACCAACAAAGCATTCCTCTTGGATGACACACAAACAATGACTTGATCCCCTGTAAGAACTATGTTATGCAAATGCAAGATGCTGAAATGCAATGAAACATAAGCCAAAAATTAAGAAAAGGGGTTGGTCAAATTTTGGGGTACAACACCAGTCCAGGAAAAAAATAGGGAAATAAAAAAAATGAAGAAGAACAAGTCGTGTGACTCTAGACACCAAAGACAAAAGGCGAGTGACTGTCACTCCGAAAACCTTGTGGTTCCCTTAACCATCACTCTTGTCATCCCACCTTTGAAAGGTGAGCGCTTGTGTCGAATTAGCTGAACATAGGATTGGAGAACATCAAGGAGAATGGGTGGGTTAAAACAAACTTTGAGCCTTATATCCTTTCTTTCTTAACCGTGAGCTTGACCACGTTACAACCGTCAAAAGACCTAATTTAAGCAGGTTTGTTTCGAAAGCATACTTTGGTAAAGATCGCGTCGAAACTGACTCCTAAAAGGATTTTCTTACCTCGTGGGTATTGATATTGACATTCTGATATGTGATCGTTCACTATATGTCACAACTTTTTTTTCTAGTGAACGGACTTGGATTTCAAAACTGTCATATGCATTGCATTAATATTATCATTTGTAAAACGAATTGTTTTACTTGCGAGTAAGCACTTGACATCAGGAGAGTTTCTATAGTGGAATGTTTGATTGAGATAAGATGCATAACGCTTGAGTACTCCGTTGAGCAGGGCCAATCATATCAAATGATCATATAAAGGGAGTCAGCCATTCCAAGATATAGTTAATCTGGGGCAACCAGGTCGAGATTCATCAAATCTCTCGAAGGTCATCTAGTCAGAGGAACTCCTTCACAAATCAGCCAGTAAGGGGAAAAATCACTTCTAGGTTGGGCCAGGCCACCCCAAGAGCACAACTCCTTATCCAGAAGGCAATTAATCTGAAGCACCTCTCCGAGGTTCAAAATGCTGAGGCAGTTCATCTCAAACCAACAGGGTATAGATATTTCAGGTCTCCTTTCGAGGAAGATGGAAATTCTGGAACCTCAGGTTGTGCAAAAGATCTTTGAGGCACATCACGCTCTGGGAGATATTCCACAGGCTGGGGAAAAATTGGAAACAAATGAACTTTTCCTCTCCATATCTTCAGAACTACTCGGGGCTATTCAAGTAGGCCCAGTCAACCTTCAAGTTCAAGGCAAATGTCGAGAAGTCATGTTAACCATTCCCAGACCCTTCAACCACAAACCTTGTATCCAGACAAGACATTTTCCGACCCTGTATCCAGACAAGACATTTTCCAATGTCAGTCGTACCTGACCCATCACAGAAACCTAAAGTCTAATTCCTATTGGCAACCACCAGAAAGTCCAATCCCTATTGGTACCTCATTTCAAAATCCAATCCCCATTGGTACCCAGAAAAATTTCACCTTTGAAAAACCAATCACCGTCAGGTTTCACTTATCTTTCCCAAAAAAAAGTCCAATCATATCTTGGCACATCCTTCTATCCTCAGCGGAGTTGGCTTCGTCTCTTCAGCATTTATTTTGCTGAAGTGGTCCTTTTGCATCTGTATTTCTGCATATAGTTATCATTTTGCATTACATCCTCAAATGCGTAGCATTTCCATCTCGTATGGATCATTACGCCATAGAAATTTTTTTCAAACATATGCATGCGAAGCATAAGCCAGTTGCTGTTAGCTTTCGTGGCAACTTGAATCAGCCCTTCAATCAAGACAGTGTCATATCTCCAGCAGCGGTTTTTCAGTTAACTCCTCTGCTTTCTTTTGGGTTCCAGATTGTACGTCGGTCATACTTTGTCCATCAACCCTTGAATGATGACATCTCCAAGCAGATTTTCTTTCTGTCAATTCCCATTGACGATGTGTTTCTCCGAGCAGATATTTCTTCCGTCAATTCCTATTGACAATGTGTTTCCCTAGCAGATTTTATTTTCATTAATTCCTATTGAAGATGTGTTCCTCCGAGCGAATATTTCTTTCCGTCAATTCCTATTGACGATGTGTTTCCCCAGCAGGTTTTCTTTCTGTCGACTCCTATTGACGAAGTGGTTCTAAAGTTCGCCGAGGTGTTCTTTGGATATGTTTTCTTCCCGTCTACCATTAGAAGATGTGATTCCAGATATATTTTTCTTTCCGTCAATTCCTATTGGTGATGTGGCTTTGGGATTCACTGAGGTGTCTCTCCGGATGTGTTTATCTTCCCATCGATTCCTAGTTGAGGCTAAATCCATCCAAGAGCACATTTGGGGTTCGTTCTGGAATTGAAGTAGATCCCAAAAAGTTAGAGCAATTCAAGAAATGCCCGTTCCTCAAACAGAAAAATAGGTCAGAGGCTTACTTGGGTGACTAAATTACATCTCCAGATTCATCTCTAATATGACGCCTACCTGCACACCGATCTTTAAGTTGTTACGAAAAGATCAAACGGTGGTATGGAATGAGAACTACCGGTTTGCATTTGAGAAGACCAAGAAGTATCTCCAAGATTCTCCAGTATTAATTCCTCCGGTGCCAAGAAAGCCTCTATTTATGTACATGACAGTATTGGAAGATTCAATGGGTTGTGTCCTAGGCTAAACTAACGAGCCAGGAAAGAAAGAACGTGCAATCTACTATCTGAGCAAGAAGTTCACATATTGCGAGATTCGTTACTCACCTCTAGAAAAGGCTTGCTGTGCTCTAGCCTGGGCGACCAAACGACTAAGATAGTATATGATTTGTCATACTACTCTGTTAATCTCCAAGATGGACCCAATAAAATACATCTTCGAAAAGCCAGCTCAAACAGGAAGGTTGGCCAGGTGGCAGATGCTCTTGTCAAAGTATGATATTTAGTATGTTGCTCAAAAATCTATCAAAGGCAGTGTCTTGTCAGAACACCTTGCTGAGAATCCGGTGGATGGTTATCAACCGCTCAAGTTTGAGTTCCCAGACGAAGATGTAATGTACATTCAACATCATAAACCAGAACCCGGTCTTGAGGAAGGTCCTAAACCTGGATCCCACATGGATATGATGTTTGATGGAGCGTCTAAAAAGAATGGACACGGTATCAGAGCTGTTTTGAACAATCCAACTGGAGGGTATACTGCAGTCACCGACAGACTTTGTTTCTCCTGTACCAACAACATAGCCGAGTATGAAGCTTGCATCCTGGGATTAGAAGCTGCTATTGATCTTCATATCAAAAATTTAGAAGTGATCGGCGACTCTGCCTTAGTGATCTACCAACTCAAAGAAGAATGGGAGGCTCGAGATGAAAAATTGATCCCCTACAAAGATCATATTCTGGAGATGATTGAATACTTCGATGAAATTACCTTCAAACATGTGCCGAGAGTAGAAAATCACATTGCATATGCTTTAGCCATGCTAGCATCAATGTGGAAGGTCCAGTTTATTAACGAGGCACCTCTGATTCGCATTGAAAGAAGGACTATACCAGCGTATGTTATGATGATAGAAGAAGAGTCTGATAAGACGCCTTGGTTTCATGACATCAAGAATTTTCTTCAAAATCAGAAATATCCGGTTGACGCATCCAGAATCGACAAGAGAGCCATACGAAGATTGTCATCCAAATTTTTCATCAGCAATGGTATTCTGTACAAGAGAAACCATGATATGGTCCTACTCAGATGTGTTGATGAAAAAGAAGCGGACTTATTAATGACTGAAGTTCACGAAGGGACGTTTGGCACTCATGCCAGTGGTCATGCCATGGCAAAAAAGATTTTGAGGGCGGGATATTTTTGGTTGACCTTAGAGACAGACTGCATTCTCTTCGCTCAAAAATGTCACAAATGTCAAGTCTATGCCGACAAAGTGCATGTTCCCCCGCATCCTCTTAATGTGATAACATCACCGTGGCCATTCGCAATGTGGGGCATAGACATGATTGGGGAAATAGAGCCAAAAGCTTCCAACGACCATCATTTTATCCTCGTTGCAATTGATTACTTCACCAAGTGGGTAGAAGCGGCATCATATGCGAACGTAACCAAGCAAGTGGTCGCCCGCTTCATCAAGAAAGAGATCATCTGTTGGCACGACATCCCTGACCAAATCATCACCGACAATGGGTTGAATTTGAATAACAAGACGATGAAAGAACTTTGTGATAATTTCAAAATCAAACATCACAATTCTTCTCCGTACAGACCAAAAATGAATGGCGTTGTTGAAGCCGCAAATAAGAACATCAAGAAAATAGTACAAAAGATGGTGGTAACCTATAAGGACTAGCACGAGATGTTACTGTTTGCTTTACATGGATACAAAACATCAGTGCACACTTCGACAGGGTAACCCCTTTTTCCTAGGTCTACGGGATGGACGTCGTGCTACCCATCAAGGTCAAGATACCTTCTTTAAGGATCTTAATGGAAGCTGAGCATGAGGAAGCCGAGTGGATAAAAGAGAGGTTCGACTCGCTGAATCTCATCGACGAAAACAGGATGACTGCCATGTGTCATAGCCAAATATACCAACAAAAGATGAAATGAGCTTTCCACAAGAAAGTCCGTCTTAAGGAATATAAGGAAGGAGAGCTCGTGCTCAGGAAAATCCTACGAACACAAAAGGACATGACCGGGAAATAGATGCCCAACTATGATGGCCCTTTCATAGTGAAAAATGTCTTCTCTGGAGGATCTCTAATCCTCGAAACGATGGATGGTGAACAACTCAAGTACCCCATCAACTCAGATGTAGTGAGAAAGTATTACGCCTGAATGAGAAATCTAGAAGGTTGACTCGAGCCAAAGGAGCGCCTCAGCAGGTTGGCAGTATGAAAGAGCAATCCAGACAAATGCAGGGGCAAAGCTTCTTCAAAGTGTTGAGGGAAATCACTGTACGCAATTCTTGTCAGAAGCAATCGACATATGGACTACTAGTTAGTAGGGCCGAATCATTGTTGGATTTTGTAACCCTTTCTGTTTGCCATTTTTCAAAATTGTATTTGCTCCCGAGGCTTTACCATTTGTAAAAGTCTTCTCCTATTAATTAAATCAGATTTCATACCAATCATTGTTATGATCTATGTTTTTGTTATGCAAATTTCACTTATTCATTAATAATGATTTTTGAAAAGCAAAGTGTTTTGAAAAGTCAAAATTTTGGTTTATGAAAACTAACCTAACAAAACACGTCAAAAACTCTAAAGGTGACATGACAATATTACATTATTCTCAGAGCAGTAAGGAGCTTGCTTCCATCCCTGACCAAAGTTGTGCCCAACAGCGGCCCTGCTACTAAGTCGAGACTCCTATTCCGCAGGATTGCAAAGGCAGTGATTACTTCTAGAAAGTCATTCCTCTCCCCCCGAAAGGAAGCTTCATCCATATTAGTGACATTAGAACTCAGTGTGATGGGTTGGTCCGCATTTGCATTTGCATCATATCATTAGCATACACATTTGTTTGCATGCTTTGGCTTCTGTTTGTCTGGCTTTTGCTATTGAGATCCTTTGGTCGTTACCAATCTTCTTGCTCCGTCCTGTTGCCACGGGCTTGCTTTGCGTTTGTTACCCCAACTTCGTCAATATTTTTGTGATAAAAGCTTATATCCCTGGGAGGCTAGTTGTGGCTAGCGATATCTGATACTACCTGATGTTTACCAAGATGTTTATTTGTTACTAATGCTTTTCTTTAAGATTAGGTCGCCACCAACTTTGTTTAGTAAGTCCAGTAGTTACTGGCATTTCTCAAATCCAATTTTTATTGGTATCCTTTGATTTGGTTGTCATCAACCATCATAAGTCCAATGGTTACTCGCATTGCTTGAAAATCCAATTGTTATTGGTACCATGAGTTGGTTGTTAGCAACTTCCCCCGTAAGTCCAGTGGTTACTGGCATTATTTAAATCCAATTATTATTGGTATTTAGTTCGATTGTTACCGATTTCCCTATGTAAGTTCAGTGGTTACTGGCATTGTTTAAATCCAATTGTTATTGGTATTTGGTTCGGTTGTTACCAATTCCCCTATGTAAGTCCAGTGGTTACTGGCATTGTTTAAATCCAATTGTTATTGGTACCTTGATTTGGTTGTTACCAATCTCTCTATGTCAAGTGGTTATTGGCATCGTTGAGATCCAATTGTTATTGGTACCTTTGATTTGGTCGTTACCATTCACTCTAAGTCCAGTGGTTACTGGCATTGTTTGAAAATCCAATTGTTATTGGTACCCTTTGATTCGGATGTTACCAATCTTTGAAAGTCCAGTAGTTACTGGCATTGTTTAAATCCAATTGTTATTGATACCCTTTGATTCAGTTGTTACCAACCTTTGAAAGTCCAGTGGTTACTGACGTTATTTAAACCCAATTATTATTAGTATTACTGCTTGGGCTGTCACCATAATCGTTGTAAGTCTAGTCGTTACTAGCACCCTCAGGAAGTCCAGTAGTTTCTGGCACCGCTTAAAACCATTTGTTATTGACAGGAATTTCTGGTTGTCACCAGTATCCCCAGTGATGTCGCCATTTCTGTTCCGATGAAAAAACTTTGTGATAATTTCAAAATCAAGTATCATGATTCTCACTGCAACACCAACCTTGACTTCTTTTCTGATATCATCCACTGCCTCTTTGTGTGGCTGAATCTCTTTCTTCTCGTGCTCAAGGAACCTTTTCTAGTACAGTTGGTAATTCACAATCTTCCTCACCGTCTTCTTTGGCTTGGTTAATTGGAATCCCAGAATTACAATGGATGTTTGCCATGTTGTTATCAATGCATTTATTTGTTATGCATGTTTATGAATTTTGTTTAGAATGAGGTATTTTTAAAAGTGAAAATAAAAGAAACTTTTGTTATTTATTATTTGTGAATAGAGCATGATTTGAATGCAAAAAATTTTATTTATTGATCATATAACATATAAAAAGCGAGAGGCCCTTTACAAGCTATCCTCTCGTCTCGGGCAAGGACGAGGGATCAAGAAAGCAAAATGCATTACATGTTTGTAGGAAAAACCACAGGAATGACGATAGACGTCCAATTGTTGAGCTTGAAGCCAGACAGACACTTGTGTGTGAATCTTGCATTCAGATTGCTAGGACCAACATCATCCATGACAACCATAATATCACCCTTCTGAAAACCAGCACTACTGAACTTGATCAGATTTCACTTCGGTTGACCACGTGAGCTAGCTTGTTGATCAGGATGGTAACCCAGTCCAAAATGATCATGCTTTTCTACCACATCCAAGACATGCCCCCAGCCAGGCAGGGCACCTTTCTCAATTGTCTTTTTAGCATTCTTGGCAGATGACATGGTCATTGTTGATGATCTTCCTTAATTGATAGAAGCAGAGCTGATATCTTTGAATTTAAGATATTGCAACGGCACCTCGGTGTTGCACCCCAAAATTTTTCCAACCTTTTTCTTTGACTGGCTTGTGTTTCATTTCATTTCTTTCTAGCATTTGCATTGCATAGCATTTTTCATTTAACAGGGGATCAAGAGGTTGTGCATAGCAAGAGAAGGTTACTCAGAGTGTTGAGCCTAAGCAAGGGGTGTTACTCAAGTTTGAATGGTCATCAGGTCATGTAGAAGTAGTCAATGTTCATTGAAAAGTTGATGGGTGTATGTGGGTCAGCTCCTAACTTGGAGGCTAGTTGAAGATCATCAGAAGTTTGTGAATGCATAATTATGGATATGGGATGTTGAGAGAGCTCATTGAGTGCTTTGGGAGCCATGTTGGAGCTTATTCAAGTTGTTGTGTGATGTGAAAGAAGCCACAGTCAAGAATGTTGCATCTAGGGTTTTCATCTGGTTAATCCTCAGTCAACTGTGAAATCAAAGGAGATTAAGACTCAATTCCAAGTCTCTATGGTCATGGGATGTTGTTTTGATATGTCTAATATATCATTTCAAGATCAATTCATCAAGAATTACGAGTGTGAGAAGTTACTAAATTAGGGTTCTTAGTGTAAAATCCCCTGTTTAGTCCCCAACTTCAAGACCACATTTCTCAAGATAGAAGTCTCATCTCATCTTTACATGGTCATGAAACTTGTAGAGCATGTTCTTAGATTTCTTTCGAGTACTAGAAGTCATTCATATGATTTCTAGAACTCAAGTTATGAAGCTGACAAGTTACAGGTCCTCGGATGAATGTGATTTTGGTCAACAAAAGTCAACCAACTTCCAAGCCATTTTTAACCTAGAAGTATGTTTTTCCTCAACTTTTGATGAACATGAAAGTTGTTCCTCATGATCTTATCTTTCTAAAGAGTATTACAAGACTTTCATCTGAGTTGTAGAACTCAAGTTATGAGGCTTGCAAGTCAGGGGTATTTTGGGAAAGTGAGATTATAGGTCATAAAATTATAGGTCCATTTCACCATTTTGCACACTTCAAATGGAAATTTATCCAACATAAAACTTGCTCCAAATGCGGTTATTTGCTCAAATAAACATCAAGGAGTCATGGATGTGCTTTGGATTGGTCAATTGGTGTTTGACTTTTTCATGAAGAAAACTTAAAAGGGCAAAATTGGAATTAATTCATTTTGGATCATTTTTGTGCAAATGAGTGCATATTTTGAGTGCAAAACATATTCCAAACATGATGCCAATTTCAGAATTTGAATTTGGTGAGTTTTGATGTGTCATTTTCAAGCTTACTTCAAGCTTAAGTTACACAATCAATATAAACCATTGATTACAAACAAGGATTAAATCACAGCCATTCATACTCCTCACATTACCAGCAAGTGATTTGAAGCATTTTGGAGGCAAGTTGGAGGGAAATTCGTGCATATTCAGAAGCTCCAAAACTCAAATTTCATGGATTTGCATTTGGGCTTTAGGGACTGCCATTGGGCTTTCTTATCATTCAAATACATCATATAAAACATTTCCATCATTCACAAATGTTGAGAACTCGTTCTGGTGAAGATTTGGCTCAAGAACAACTTTGAAAAAGTGAAGAAAATTTGAAATACGAATTCTGAGATCTACTTCATTTCAAGCAAAATTGAGGATTGCAAAAGTTTCTCTGAAGTTTGTGGAACGTTTCTGGATAGTTTTCTTTAAGCTTCATCAAAGGATCACGCTCAGTGGAAGCTCTCTAGTCGGTATTCTTCAATTCATCATATCTCTTTCATTATGCCATGATTCTTTGCCATTTTTTCATATTTGAGACCTAGGAAGCATGTAGATCATTAATAACTAAAACGAACTGGCATTTGTGACAGTTGATGTTGTGAGCTCCAAATTGTTGTGACTTGATTTGATTTGTTCTTGAGGCTTCGTGCTTAGTTTTTGGTTGATTCATGCTCCATGTAACATATAGATGATTTCTGGATGCTTTTGGTTGATGTTTGTTAACTTTTGAAATTTGAGTTCAAAGCTTGTTGTTCACGATTTGCTCTATTCTTGAGGTTTCATGCCTAATTGATGTTGGATTCGTGATGCACGTTTCATGAAGATGAAAATTGACTATAATTTTGTTGAATTTGGTTACGTTTTAGTACCTACGTGTTTTCCGTTACTGTACACGGTGGGAGATGGTCGGGGAAGATGATAGAATAGTGTTTTCCGACCATCTGATTTCCCTCTCATTTTCAAACGAGGAAGATGATGTCGTGGCCTGTTGTGAAGCGCCTGATTTGTTTACTTTTGGTTTCAACGTCCTTGATTAAGACACACCGTGTGTCTTGTTTGACTGAACCACACGTGATCCATTTTAAAATTCATTAATTGACTTGGCATATTCTGAGCCTTTGGATTGTCTTTCTTTCTGATCATGTGATTTAGTTTGCTTTCCACCGTATGCTTCGTTTGCCTTGCTACACAGAATTGCCAGATTTGTTTGATTTTGTTTTTTCTGATTGTGGACCTGGACCGTGTTTGCTTTCAGCACCTCCTTTCTGAGCTCAATGCTTTTTTCTGAACTAATTTTGCTTGCTATTTGAACCGTGTCCTTTTCCTTTTTCTTTTTATTTCTTTTTTAATTTTGTTTTGTTATCTGTTTGAATTTAATTCATTTAAAATAGTTCCAATGTTCCAAAAATTCCACAAAAAAATTTTTAGAAACTTTGAAATGTCCTTTATTTTTAGGATATTTTTATTTTATTTTTTGGTTTTATTTTCAATTAAAATTGGAATTAAACATTGGAGTTGTTTTGAATGAGTTAAATTGTGAGATTGCTTGCTTCTTGTCTTGTTTCTCTCATTTCTTTTTGATCCAATGATTGTAAATAAATCCTCATATCCATGATGAGTTGAATGATTTTTGAGGACCATTTTGCCCCTGTGTTGTTGACTTTAGGGTTGACTTAGGGTGCTTTTCTTTTGACTATCGATTCTCCCATTACAAAGTGGTCCATCTTGAATATTATTTTCTTTTGATGGTACTTTGAGAGGATATTTGCTTTGAGCTTTTGGCCTCTGGTTGCCAACATGTTTGTGCACCACTTGTATTTTATTTGGTAATTTTTGAGCCTTTTTCCTAATTTATAGATGACTTGCAAGTTAGGTCATTTCATAAGGTGGCTCATACAAGTTCATGACCTAGTTTGAATTGGAAATGACCTTTGTTGATCCATTGAGCTTGCAACTTTTCTTGTTTCACATATTAGACATGTTGAGCTTGCTTTATGTTCATTTTTAGGTCAAAATTATGTTCATTGCTTGTTGGTTTGTGTGTTCCTTTTGTTGCTTCCATTTAGGGTTTCCATATGTCTTATGTTTGCATTGTTTGTGTGGTATCTCTTTTTGTGTGGTTTCTTTTTATGCATTTCTTCTCATCCCTTCTTCTTTTCATTTCCCGTATGCATGCTTGGTTAAGATGAGCTTGTGGAGGCTACTGTCCCACACTATTTTCCTCCCACTTTCATTATATGTGTTGTATCTTATGTTTGCATGTTTGCATTTTCATTTGCATGTTATCTCTTCTTCTTCTTTGGTTCTTCTTTGCCATGTTCCCCATAAGTTCTCTAACCTCTTGAGGTTATGATATACTTTAAGTTCAAACCATGCATGATAACATTAAGTAGTTCCCTCTTGAGGTTATGATAGACTTTAAGTTCAAACCAAACATGATGGCAATTTCAGAATTTGAATTTGGTGAGTTTTGATGTATCATTTTCAAGATTACTTCAAGCTTAAGTTACACAATCAATATCAACCATTAATTACAAACAAGGATTAAATCACAGCCATTCATACTCCTCACATTACCAGCAAGTAATTTGAAGCATTTTGGAGGCAAGTTGGAGGGAAATTCGTGCATATTCACAAGCTCCAAAACTCAAATTTCATGGATTTGCATTTGGGCTTTAGGGACTGCCATTGGGCTTTGTTATCATTCAAATCCATCATATAAAACATTTCCATCATTCACAAATGCTGAGAACTCGCTTTGGTGAAGATTTGGCTCAAGAACAACTTTGAAAAAGTGAAGAAAATTTGAAATACGAATTCTGAGATCTACTCCATTTCAAGCAAAAATTGAGGATTGCAAAAGCTTCTCTGAAGTTTGTTGAATGTTTATGGATAGTTCTCTTTAAGCTTCATCAATGGATCACGCTCAGTGGAAGCTCTCCACTAGGTATTATTCAATTCATCATATTGTAGAATCAAGATTCAAAAGCTTCTATTGTTTTGATGAAGACAACTCATATCAGTTTGGCTCGCAAGATACTTACACTATATACCCATGGGGGTATATGTACTGTGAAGTTGCTTGCACTATATACCCGTGGGGGTATATATACTACAGATAAAATCTGAAGCATCTCCACTCTGAACTCTTCACAAAAAGAAAGAGGTGCAAGCATATCATCAAGAATACATTATCAAGATCGAGGCAAAGTCACATTTATCAATATGGATCAAGTTTCATCTATCAAGTTTCAAGTGGTGTTGAAGATTCAAGACACGGTATAATATTATTTACTTAGAATTTTGTATAGAAGTGTTCTTTAATCTCATCTCACTACACCACTAACACAAATCATTTTAAAACTATTTTAAAATACTCTTGAATTGTTAAATTAAGTATTTTTGGAAACTCTTTCCGTGTTAACCGATTAACCTGTGGGGTTAACCGATTAACACAAGTTAAAATTATGATTTTGGGAATTTCTTACAGTGTTAACCGATTAACACATGTAAAATTTGAATTTTTTATACGTTGGAAAGGTGTTAACCGATTAACCCTTTTGGTTAACCGATTAACACTGAAGTAACAGCCAAAAATAGCAACTGTTCATGGAGAATTGCATTGCTCTATGATTTTCTTACTGACTATTTTTTCTGCCCCATAATCATACCTTTTTGAAAAGGTTTTTCATTCTTATAAATTGATTTCAGTTTTCAAAATCAAATTAAACTTTAAGAAACAAATTTCAAATATTACTCATTATCTTCAACCTTTTTGAATTTTCAAAAGTGTTCAAATCAGAATTTTGAAACAAGCCATTGAAATACACTTTCACATTTTTACAACATGTTTTCACAATAAAGAACACTTGTATAATTTCTGAGTAATCTTTGTTTCGAGAAGAAGATCAATATTTCATATTGATATACATTCAATTGTATCTTATATACAAAATTTAGAATTGACTACAACTTCTTCTTAGAATTATAAAAGATAAGTTTGTAGGGTTTTCCTTGTAATCCGGATTGTGGATACAAGAGGTCCTTGTGTGAGATATTCATTCTCGGTAGGACATAAATATTTTGTAAATCCAAGAAGGGTGTTCTTGGTTGTTAGGATTGTCTTGTATAGAAATATAACATTGATAGTAAAATTCTCTTTCATGTTGAAAGGGGAGTGGAGTACTCTCGGATTGTGAGGGGAACCACTATAAATCGTTGTGTCCTTTTACCTTCTGCACTTTACTGTTTTTCATCATCTAGAAGAACTTAAAGAAGAAAAATCCAAGAATCAAAAAAACCGGAAAAAGTGTCTGAGAGCCTAATTCACCCCCCCCCCCCCCTTAGGCATACATATAACTTACAATTGGCATCAGAGCAGGTTAAGGTAAATTGTTCCTATCGATTCAGTATGGCTTCCGCTAGCACTAACCTGGTTTTCAAAGACGGTGGAAGTAGTAACAAACCACCACTGTTTTCTGGAGAATACTTTGATTGTTGGAAAATGAGAATGAAGGCGCATCTTAAAGCCCAGGGAGAAGGTATATGGGAAGTAATCAAAGAAGGACCACACAATCCAGTAAATGTGGTCAATGGCATTGGAACCGCAAAGTTGAAAAGCACGTATGACGAAGACGATAAGAAAAAGATCCTTATTGAGAAGAAAGCAATCAACATACTCCAAAGCGCTCTCAGTATGGACGAAGTCTTCCGTTTATCACAGTGTAAATCGACAAAAGAGATTTGGGACACCTTGGTGGAAATGCATGAAGGAACCACAGAAGTAAAAAGATCGAGGCTCAACACGTTGAGTCAAGAATATGAGATGTTCCGTATGCAGCCCGGTGAATCTATTGTTTCCTTACAAAAGAGATTCGTTCATCTAACAAATCACTTGATTGCTCTCGGGAAGACCTTCACTAATGATGATCTCAACCTGAAAGTCCTAAGATCCTTGACAATGGAATGGCAACCGAAAGTGACCGCTATTTCGGAAAAGAAGAGTCTCTCAACGATGACATCCGCATCCTTATTTGGCAAACTTCAAGAGCACGGATTGGAACTTGGAAGGCTCGAGAAGCACGAAAGTCAAGAAAAGAAGTCCAAAGGAATTGCCTTGAAGATTGACACAAAGGATGACAAAGACGACGAGACTTCCGAAGATGAAAATTTCATGCTTCTTGTAAAGAAGCTTGGCAAGTTTTTTAACACAAATAAAATTCCTCTTTTCCTAAAAATAATAAACATTTCAGGAAAAAGGATGCATCCACATCGATTCAAGAAGTCACATGTTACGAATGTGGGAAGCAAGGTCATATAAAGCCGGATTTCCCGAAACTTGCAAAGAAAGGAGGATTCAAAGGCAAGAAGGATTTCAAAAATAAGAAGGCTTATGTTGCTTGGGACGATAATGAGATAAGTTCACCATTGGAATCGGAAAACGATGAATGTGCAAATATGGCTCTTATGGCGTCACATCACTCCGATGAAGAAATTGATGAGGTTAGTAGCAATTTTTAAATTTATGACAATGATGCACAAGAATTCATAAATGAACTTCTAAAAGAGTGCAATACTTTTTATAAAAGCATCTCATCCCAAAAGAAAAAAATTTCATCTTTAGAAGAACAAAATATTGCTTTTGAAAAATACATTGAAAATGAAAAACAAAAATTGATGGATGAAAAACAAAGTCTTGTATGCAAAAATTGTGAATCCTTATCTTTTCAAATTGTTCAACTTAAAAGAGTTTTAGAAAGATATGAAAAAGGTCAAATTGGCTTGGAGAAAAGTCTTAGGCACCAAAGATATCCTAATGATAAAAGTGGATTAGGATATTCTAAGTTTTCCAAACCAAGCACAAATAAAAACATTTTTGTGAAAGCAAGTGAACAAGTTGTTAAACAAAAGGCAAATAATTCTAAAACTATGCATCAAAGTCATAAAAAGAAAAGAATTGTGAAGAAAAAGAATTATGTTCCAAGATATAGAAGTCATTTTCAACCTACTTGTTTTTATTGTGGAATCAAAGGCCATACACCTAATGCTTGCTATGTGCGCAACATTGGTGTTGCTAAAGGGCATTATGTGTGGGTTGAAAAGGGTACTAACTATCAAGGACCCAAAGAAATTTGGGTACCTAAAAATACTTGATGTTGTTTTGTAGGTATGCTTGAAGACAATTTCTAATCAATGGTATCTTGATAGCGGTTGTTCAAAGCATATGACGGGCGACATCAACAAATTTTCAAGTCTATCATTAAAGGCCAAAAGATACGTCACTTACGGTGATGATAATAAATGAAAGATTCTTGGAGTAGGAACCGTTGGTGCACCTCCATATACAATCATCGAAGACGTCCTTTATGTGGAAGGCCTTAAACACAACCTTCATAGCATAAGTCAATTGTGTGACAAAGGGTTCCGAATCAACTTCATAAAGGATGAATGTTTGATAGAACATGAAGTCACCCATGACATCTTGCTAAAAGGTAAAAGATTTAATAATATTTTTATGATCTCTTTTGATGACTCATCCTTGAAGGTAAAATGTTTAATGGCGAACAACAACGAGGCGTGGCTATGGCATAAAAGGTTTGCTCACATTCACATGGAGCATTTAAACAAATTGATAAAGCATGACCTAGTTGTTGGTCTTCCGAAGATAAAGTTCATCAAGGATAAGTTATGCGATGCTTTCCAAAAAGGGAAACAAACCAAGACAACTTTCATGTCAAAGAAAGTGGTGTCTACATCAAGGCCACTTCAATTGTTGCATATGGATCTTTTTGGTCCATCAAGAACGAAAAGCTTCGGAGGTAACATTTATGCTTTAGTTATTGTTGATGATTTCTCTCGATACACATGGACATTGTTTTTAGTGTAGAAAAGTGATGCTTTCAAAGCATTCAAGAAGTATGCAAAGCAAATTCAAAACGAGAAGTCACTCATCATAGCCTCCATTAGAAGCGACCATGGTGGAGAATTCCAAAATTCACATTTTGAAGATTTTTGCGAAGAGCATGGAATTTCTCACAAATTTTCTGCACCAAGGACTCCTCAACAAAATGGTGTCGTAGAAAGGACGAATAGGTCATTGGTAGAGCTTGCAAGAAAAATGCTTAGTGACTCAAATCTTCCTAAATATTTTTGGGTGGATGCGGTTAGCACGGCTTGCTTCGTAAGCAACCGTGTCAATATTCGACCAATTCTCAAGAAGACTCCGTATGAGTTGTTCAAGGGTAGGAAACCAAATATATTATTCTTTCACATATTCAGATGCAAATGTTTCATTCTCAACAACAATAAGGACAATCTCGGTAAGTTTGATGAGAAGTCCGACGAAGTTATATTCCTTGGTTATTCCCTCTCTAGTAAAGCTATTAGAATTTTTAATAAAAGAACTCTTACTATTGAAAAATCCATTCATGTTTCTTTTGATGAGACTAACCCCTTGAAAGAGGATAATATTATTGTGAATGATGATGATGATATAGTAGATTCTTTACAACAACAAAAGGAGACTTCAAAGGATCAAACAATACCACAAGAAGATGACACTCAAATCATTGAAGAACATCAAGATCTTCCGAAGGAATGGATAACTCATAGAGATCACCCGATAGATAAAGTTATTGGTGATATTAGCCAAGGCGTTGCAACTCGACTAAATCTTAAGGATGCTTGTCTCAACATGGCTTTTGTGTCTCAAATTGAACCAACCAAGATTGATGAAGCCTTAGGCGATGACCAATGGATTGTAGCGATGCAAGAAGAACTCAACCAATTCGAAAGGAATCAAGTTTGGAGTCTTGTACCAAGACCGGACCACAAGCACATCATAGGAACAAGATGGGTGTTCAAGAACAAACTTGACGAGAATGGGATCATAGTTCGTAACAAAGCAAGATTGGTCGCACAAGGCTACAACCAAGAAGAAGGAATTGATTTTGATGAAATGTTCGCTCCGGTAGCAAGGTTAGAAGCAATTAGATTATTACTTGCTTATGCTTGTTCAATGAATTTTCAACTTTTTCAAATGGACGTCAAAAGCACATTTTTGAACGGATACATCAACGAAGAAGTCTATGTCAAACAACCCCCGGGCTTTGAAGACTTCGAGCATCCTTCACATGTATACAAATTGAAGAAGGCTCTCTATGGTCTAAAGCAAGAACCAAGGGCATGGTATGATCGTCTCAACACTTTTCTATGTGATAAGGGTTTTGAAAAAGGAAAGGTAGACAAGACTTTATTCATTAAAAAGATAAAGGATAATACCTTACTTGTTCAAGTCTATGTGGATGACATCATCATCGGATCAACAAACAAAGATCTATGTGAAGAATTTGCTTCGGTGATGCAAGGCGAGTTTGAAATGTCTATGATGGGAAAGATGAACTACTTCCTTGGACTACAAATCAAGCAAACAAAGGATGGCATCTTCATCAACCAATACAAGTATTGAAAGGAATTTTTGAAAAGATTCGATATGGATAGTTGCAAGGTGATGTCCACTCCTATGGGATCTGGAATATACGTTGATCAAGATGAATCTGGTACTCCAATTGATATCACAAATTATCGAGGTATGATCGGTTCATTATTATATTTGACGGCAAGCTGTCCTGACATTATGTTTAGCGTTTGTTTATGTGCACGCTTTCAAGAAAATCCGAAGGAATCACATCTCACCGCCGTAAAGAGGATTATGAAGTATCTCAAAGGAAAAACAAACGTCGGATTATGGTATCCAAAAGGTAGTACTTGTTCTTTAATTGGTTATTCTGACGTTGATTATTCAGGATGTAAGACCGATAGAAAAAGCACAAGTAGTACGTGTCACATTCTCAGGAACGCACTAGTGTCATGGGCATGCAAGAAGCAAGCATGTGTTGCACTTAGCACGGCCGAAGTGGAATATATTGCAGCAGGAAGTTGTTGTGCACAAATTTTGTGGCTTAAGCAACAACTCCTCGATTATGGTGTAGATCTCGGTTGCAATCCTCTTCTATGCGACAACACAAGTGCCATCAATATCACAAAGAACCCGGTCATGCATTCAAGGACAAAGCACATAGACATCCGACATCACTTCCTTCGAGATCACGTACTTAATGGAAATGTAGATGTTACTTTCGTGGATACACACAATCAACTCGCCGACATAGTCACTAAACCATTGGCTAAGGAACCTTTCTTCAAAATTCGACGAGAACTCGGGATTCTCGATGAAGGTGATATCTAATCTCTTCTTTAATTAATGTGTGCATGATGTATGTTTTTCAAACATGTTGCATTCTGTTTTTGCTACTATGTTTTTAGGCTGAGGATATTTAGAAAATATTTGATACTATGTTTTTGTTTCTAGACTTTGATTCTGTTTTAAGCTTTAAATTCAATTTCATTTTCTTTTTATGTACCCGTACAATGGTTTGCTTATTTTGAATTCAAGTTATAACTTTTCCTATGATAATTGTTTATGATTGTTGTGTTTGCTATGCATGATTATTTGCTATTATCTTTAAAATGCCCCTCTTCCTTTTTGTTAATGACAAAGGGGGAGAAGGATTGTGGTTCTAACATTTTTCCTATGAGGAAAAAGTGTTATCTCTCTTGAATTTAGGGGGAGATTCAACTTAGGGGGAGAAATGCTATAAACCAAGTATCAAGCAAGATTTTCAAAGAAACGGTTGTCATCATCAAAAAGGAGGAGATTGTAGAATCAAGATTCAAAAGCTTTTATTCTTTTGATGAAGACAACTCATATCAGCTTGGCTCGCAAGATACTTACACTATATACCCGTGGGGGTATATGTACTGTGAAGCTGCTTGCACTATATACCCGTGAGGGTATATATACTGAAGATAAAATCTGAAGCATCTCCACTCTGAACTCTTCACAAAAAGCAAGTGGTGCAAGCATATCATCAAGAATACATTATCAAGATCGAGGATAAGTCACATTTATCAATATGGATCAAGTTTCATCTATCAAGTTTCAAGTGGTGTTGAAGATTCAAGACACGGTATAACATTGTTTACTTAGAATTTTGTATACAAGTGTTCTTTAATCTCATCTCACTACACCACTAAAAAAAATCATTTTAAAACTATTTTAAAATACTCTTGAATTTTTAAATTAAGTATTTTTGGAAAATCTTTCAGTGTTAACCGACTAACCTGTGGGGTTAACTGATTAACACAAGTTAAAATTATGATTTTGGGAATTTCTTATAGTGTTAACCGATTAACCATATTGGTTAACCGATTAACACAAGTAAAATTTGAATTTTTTATACGTTGGAAAGGTGTTAACCGATTAACCCTTTTGGTTAACCGATTAACACTGAAGCAACAGCCAAAAATAACAACTGTTCATGGAGAAATGCATTGCTCTATGATTTTCTTACTGACTATTTTTTCTGTCCCATAATCATACCTTTTTCAAAATGTTTTTCACTGTTATAAATTGATTTCAGTTTTCAAAATCAAATTAACCTTCAAGAAAAAAATTTCAAATATTACTCATTATCTTCAACCTTTTTGAATTTTCAAAAGTGTTCAAATCAGAATTTTGAAACAAGCCATTGAAATACACTTTCACATTTTTACAGCTTATTTTCACAATAAAGAACACTTGTATAATTTCTGAGTAATCTTTATTTCGAGAAGAAGATCAATATTTCATATTGATATACATTCAATTGTCTCTTATATACAAAATTCATAATTGACTACAACTTATTCTTAGAATTATAAAAGATAAGTTTGTAAGGTTTTCCTTATAATCCGGATTGTGGATACAAGAGGTCCTTATGTGAGATATTCATTCTCGGTAGGACTTAAATATTTTGTAAATCCAAGAAGGGTGTTCTTGGTTGTTAGGATTGTCTTGTGTAGAAATCTAACATTTATAGTAAAATTATCTTTCATGTTGAAAGAGAAGTGGAGTACTCTCGGATTGTGAGGGGAACCACTATAAATCGATGTGTCCTTTTACCTTCTGCACTTTACTGTTTTTCATCATCTAGAAGAACATAAAGAAGAAAAATCCAAGAATCAAAAAAACCGGAAAAAGTGTCTAAGAGCCTAATTCACCCCCTCTTAGGCATACATATAACTTACACATATCTCTTTCATTATGACATGATTCTTTGCCATTTTTTCATATTTGAGACCTAGGAAGCATGTAGATCATTAATAACTAAAACGAACTGGAATTTGTGATGGTTGATGTTGTGAGCTCCCAACTGTTGTAACTTGATTTGATCTGTTCTTGAGGCTTCGTGTTTAGTTTTTGGTTGATTCATGCTCCATGTAACATATAGATGATTTCTGGATGCTTTTGGTTGATGTTTGTGAACTTTTGAAATTTGAGTTCAAAGCTTGTTGTTCACGATTTGCTCTATTCTTGAGGTTTCATGCCTAATTGATGTTGGATTCATGATGTACGTTTCATGTAGATGAAAATTGACTATAATTTTGTTGAATTTGGTTACATTTTGGTACCTGCGTGTTTTTCGTTACTATACACGGTGGGATTTGGCCGGGGAAGATGAAAGAATAGTGTTTTCCGGCCATCTGATTTCCCCCTCATTTTCAAACGAGGAAGATGATGTTGTGGCCTGCTGTGAAGCGCCTGATTTGTTTACTTTTGGTTTCAACGTCCTTGATTAAGACACACCGTGTGTCTTGTTTGACTGAACCACACATGATCTTGTCGCTACAACGAAAATCGGCGCCGGCTATGACAGAAGAGTCGCCACCTTGTGTTATTTATCCCACAAAAGGGAAAGGAAACACTCAGAGTAAACCTAACGCAAAACGGGAAAGGAATGGTCGTCGCAACCAAATTCCTGGATTCGGGAGTCGATTACGCAAGGGGAAGGTATTAGCACCCCTCACGTCCGTCGTACTCGACGGGATCCACACTTGTTTTCTGGTACGGATTGTTATTCTATCTACTCTACAGGTCGGGTTTAAAAAAAATAAAATGACTCGGAAAAGTATTGCACTTTATGCCTACGTATTCCCGTCTGGAACGAGAAATCAGAGTCAACGTAGTTCGCCTACCTACGGGTTAAGGGGGGAAGGTTGCTCGCTAGGATACGACATCCTATGCCTACGTACTTTCATACAGCATGAAAGATCAGAGCAAATGTAGTTCGGGCTACGGAAGACACAAGCTTGTCTGACTGTTTTTTATTACCTTATGAAAGGGTTTTTCTCGATTAAGAGTCCAAGCGGACAAAAAATGACACTTTGATGTTTGTTTTGAATCTTTTACGAAAGAAGTTTTTTTTAGTTTGTTTGCAATCTCTGACGCACAAGAGACTATGATTTGAGAGTGACGACGTCGCATGTCACCCTAAGGGTACCACACTAAGCAGTCAGATTACTGAAGAGTGACCCTCCAGCAACCTTTTCCCAAATAGCTTAAGGCTCGTAACGTACGACATCGATTAACCTTATTATTGTGTTTTTGAGTTGTTTTGAGATAAGAAGAGAAAGAAGCTCTAAAAAAGCCTAGGGTTGAAAGGAATAAAAACTAACCTAATGTTGTCATACATGGATAATAATCCTAACGTCTGTCATAATTTCCTCCTGCATAGAGGAAATCAGAGATCCTAGGGGATAAACAGAATAGAAAGCAAGCAAATACAGTAAAATGCATGCAATGCAGCAATATACACGCAAGGGAGAACAATAGGCAAAGTGAATCAACATTCACCTCAAACCTAGGGGGCAAGCTATACAAGCCAACAAACAATATAGGAAACAAAACCCCAGAGCAGAGGAGGCAGCCCAAGCAGCAGCACCAAACTCCTACAACAAACAGCAGCTCTGACAGAAACAGATGATTAACCAGCAAAAAGCAACAACCTTCATCTTCATGAATAACTCCCAACTTCAAGCTTCAACAAACTTTCATCCTTCAATAGGCACCAATCTTCAACAAGCTCCCAGCTTAAGCAAGCTCAGACCCCAGCCAGTAAACAGCTTCAACCAGCTCCTGACCTCAACAAGCAAACAAAACCCTAGCTTCAACAAGCTACCTCATCTTTTCCTTTACCAAGCTTCAACAAGCAAAGAACTTCATCTTCACCAAGCCTCAACAAGAACCTCCAAGGGAGAATCATTCAACAAGATCAGGTTATAATGTTAAGAAACTTAATGACAACCAAAGGAAATCACTAAGAACTTAACATTGCCAATGAAAGGTATCCTCAAAGTTCTACTCACTTGGGCATACCACTCATCCCTCCTAAGGAGAGATGGAGCTTCCCAAGGAGGACTTTATGTCATTGGATAGAATGGAGATGGACAAGATACTCCATGTTTGAAGAAAGAAATGAACCAAGTCTAAAAAGCTCTTTCTAAAACCCTAATTCTTAAGTTCCTGACAAGCATTCCAACAGGTGAGAAATCTTCAACTCCAAGCTTCTTCAAGCCATCCAAAGCAACTTCACTTGATCTTCAATTCATCCAAGCAAAGCCCAAGCCAAAAGTACACCCACAATAGCCCCACACAAATTGAATAAACCAAACATCCAAGGGAGAAACTCACAAACATCACACCAATTGCAAAATACAAATAAAATGCTAAAATAGATCACAAAATCCTAATGAAATTTCTAAGGGAACCTAAGCCTATACCCAATACCCCATATAAATCTCAGGACCTAAATCAAACCCTAAGTCCCCAAACTATGTTCTAAACTACAACTAGTTGTTTGAAACCCTAAATCTAACACTCCTTATGCTCACCACTCAAATTGGCCTAAGATTTATTCACAAAAATATGATAAAATTTCTAAGGGTACATGCTTCTCTAAGCTAAGTAATCCAACAAGAATCAACTCAAAATTCCTCACCAATTGGTCACAATAAAATCAGCAAGAACATGTAGCAAATGTACAAAATTAATGAAAATAATAAAATGGAGAAAAATCAAATTAAATTGAAAAAATGGATGAAAATGAGATTTATTAATTTCAGAAAATCACAATTAAATCCAGGATCATGGAGATATTTTTAAAATATTTTTTGGATCAAAATTGGATTTAATAGGGATTTTAGAAATCAAATGGAATTAAAATAAATCCAAAAAGAATAAAAAGAAAATAAAATGCTGGATTAAATAATATGCGTTGGATGAGAAGATTGGTAATCAAATCCAAGGACCCTGAGCGTGTCCACGCGTGCATGACATGGCTGATGACTCACAAGCTGAGTCAATAAATGAAACGTTGCGTATTGAATTAATGGAGGGAGAGCTGAGTTTAAATCCTCTCCACACGATCTGTGTACAAAGTCCATCTAAAGGACTGATCCAAGGGCCAAGAGGTCGTCTTCTCCAAAGTTCAGGTGACCTGAGACTATTCTCAGGTGGTGGTCCACGGTGGAAAACACCGTCTTCTCCGGTGAAGGTACACTTGCAGGTGACTAGAAATCACAAAGGTTATACCTATCTCACTCAAAATTCCATGCTGATCATGAATCTGGCCTCAGATTTTCTCAATTCCTTCTAGATTCTCAAACCCGGTAGCATTTCTAAAACCTATCATATTCTTGATCTTTACCAAACTCAAATCTAAAGCCATGGACCTACTTCTCATGTTACATTGATCATCCTAAGCTATCACAATCATGTTATTTCCTCAAGATCACATGTAACTGAATCCAAACAGAAATTGGTACACTCCCTCGATCATCACCAACTGATGCCAAACCAAGCCTAAATCGTCCTACCAATCATAGGGAACCTAACCACATGCACATTGCTAACTAATTCAGCCTAGATCAATAGGAAATCCAAGAGTTACATACTTGTGAAAATTGACTCAACTGAGGTAGAAGATGATGGATTCAAGCTTTGCAACTCTTCAAACACGATCAGTGAAGCAAGATGAAGCTTCTAGGCACTTCAATTTGGCTTGATCTTGATCCAAACTCCAAAATCGTTTTCAGTTAGAACCCTTGAAACTCAACTTGCTATCTTCACTCTCTCCACGAATTCTGCACCAAACCTCATCTGGAATCATTCTAGAGCTTAAATAGAAACTATTTGTGGGCTTTTGCAATCCCATTCAGGCCCAAATCTGTTGATCCAAAATTCTGCCATACACTTGAAACTCAATGGTGACAGTCACGATTTTGCACTCTCAGCTTGCTCTAGAATGTTCTATTCAACTACAAATCGAGTTTGGGATATGTTTGGATAGCTAGCTCAGCCTGAAATGCCTTGACTCTTGTTTTGGCATTGTAACTTGTAATGTAAGAAAGCACTTTTCAAAGCAAGTCATAAAATTAGGGCTCATCTCAAAAATGTGACATTGCCAATGTGTTTGAAATCCAATTTCCATTCAAAATGACTACCCATATGCCATGTTTATGTCTTATAATTCAAAAATCCCAATTTCCCTCCTTTGAATCATTTGAAAAATCCCCCTTTTTAGGCCATTTTGGATCATTTTGGGAAGCAAGCCAATTCAATCCCTCATGACTTCTTACCTGACCTAAAAACATCATTCTAGACACATTTCATGTTGAACACTTTTTCATTTGAGGAGTGGAAGAGAGAGATTTTGACACATGTTGAAAAAGGACCTATAATTCAACTTTCCCAAAATACCCCTGGATTGCCAAGATCATAACTTGAGTTCCACAAATCTCCTTGAGGACTTATAGTACTCAAATTAAATCTAAGATCAAAACCTACAACTCTTATGTTGGCCAAGAATCCATTTGAAAACTCCTTGAGTGGCAAAAGTTGCTTGGAAGTCTAGTGACTTTAACAGATAAATTTCAGTGTCCTCTGGTGACCTGTAACTTGCAAGAACCATAACTTGAGTTCTACAAATCTTCTTGAAGACTTCTAGTACTCAAATTAAAGGTATTGAGAAGCTCTACAAGTTTCATGTTGGCCGAAGATCCATTTGAAACTTTTATTTTTACTTATGTGGCTTGGAAGTCCAGTGCTATACAGGGGATTTTACCTTAGGAACTCTGTCTCAAACACCTCCAACCACACTTGATTCTTTTGAACTTGGTCTTGGATCATCCACACACATGCTTCAACATATCAATACATGACTTCCATGACCTAGAGCTAGATCTTGATGCCCTTTCTTTGCTCTCCTTGACCTAGGGTTACCCAGATAAAACCCTACTTGTACACACCTCAACCATGGCTCTTGAACTTGATCCAATGACTTGTCTAAGCTTCAATAGGGCCCTCTAGGCACCCCATGAGATCCATACACACCTCATATTCACATTCCCTGTTGATGATCTTTAATACACCTCAAATTAGGAGAGAAATCCCCCTGTGGGCACTCAAACTTCTCATGACTTCAACCCTTCTCTGATGACTTGGATGGTCTCTCAGGCTCAGATAACACCTCTAGATAGGCTTCTTTTGACATAAATGGCACTTGATCCCTTCTTGGATGACTTAATATGCTATGATATGCAAATGATTGCTATGTGCATGATGTAACTATGCAAATGAAATGCAATGAAACATAAATCAGGCAAGAAAAGGTTAAGAAAATTTTGGGGTGCAACAGATGCCCCTATTCAAACGGCTTGGACCCGACGGGGTGAAGAGAAAACGGCCTTCAAACGATCGAGGTACGAGACGGTTGAATACCAAGAAACCCGGAAATTTGCCAACCGCAAAAATAAACTGCACAACTGCTTGGGGAACGACATCCACCAACTGAATTTGGTTGTTACGGCAACAACTGATCCAACACCTGATAATACTTCTGAATTCGATTTCGACCACCTATGTAACACCCCAGGTACTGAACAATTCTCGAAAAAACACCTCCGTCCACAACTGGACTAACCTTGTCAACACCAGAAGAGAAACAAATTCGTCAACACTAATAGAGATTCCGTCGTCACAGGAATAACCTTGTCCACATCTGGACCCAAATTTCGTCAAATCACGAATAAACACCAATCTGTCCACATCAGGACTCACATTTCGTCAACCCGAAGAAATCTCAACAACACATGAATAGAACTTTGTCCATGTTAGGTCGCTACATTCCGTCAACACGGAAAAATCCCGGCGACTTCGCTGGGGAAACATTTATGTCTAATCACAGGAAACTCCATCCGTCTATCCATACGGGCAGATCATCTGTCTAAACACAGGAAACTCTGCTTATCTCTGCAGTATCTAACTCCGTTGTTCCCAAGCCACAAACGACTTTAAGGAGGACTCTACTGGGGATAATAATATTTCGTCAACACGAAGAAATCACGGCGACTTCACTGGGGATCGAATTCTTCCACCCAATAGGAATTCAATTCTGTCAATCATACTGGACAATAACTCCGCCTTATCTTTGCAGTAGCCAAACCCACTGGGGATGCTCTGAAATTAACTGTCAGGCACCTATTTGACAACAGGCGACAACTCCTGAAATTTTGATTATGAAACCCTGTGACGCTGACGGAACAACAAACTTGAAGAAAATACTCCGATGGCCGGATAAGAGAAAATTCAACAAGCAACTCTGTGGGGAAAAATCTGGCAACAACTCCAAAGTCTACTTATGAAGCTATTCCATGCGGACAAAACCTTCGGACAACAACTCCAAAATCTAATCATGAAGATGCGGTACCGCTGAAGAACTCCAAAGTCTAATTACGAAGTCGTTTGATGTTGACGGCAACTCCAAGGTCTAATTATGAAGCAGCGCAATGCTGACGTAACAGCTACTAGAGAAACTCTGTTGGGGAATTGCTAACGACGACTCCAAAGCCTAAATATGAAGCCGTGTAATGCTGACATAACAACCACTCGAAGAAAACTATGCCGATCTCCAAAGTCAAATCATGAAGTCTACAATGCTGACATGACAGCTACTCGAGGAAAATCCGCTAGGGAATTCCTAACAACAACTCCAAAGTCTAGTTATGAAGCTGTTTAACACTGACGAACTCCAAGGCCGAATTACGAAGCCGTATAAACTGATAATAACTCCAAGGTCTAATTATGAAGCCACCCACTGCTGCTAACAACTTCAAAGTCTAATTATGAAGCAGTGACACCAAGTAACGATTTCAGCCGTCTAATCACTGAAACCCCCTTTAAAAATGCCAACGATAACTCCAGAGTCAAATCATGAAGCCTTATAGCGCTGATGTAACGAACTTCAAGGTCTAATCATGAAGCCGTGCAATGCTGACGTATCCGCAATTCCGGGAAACTCTATTGAACTTCAAAGTCAAATCCTGAAGCCCTCTAGACTCCTTCCGAGGAAATTCTAACAACAAACTTCAAAGTCTAAATATGAAGCCATTGTAATAGTGATAACGTCTCCAACGTCTAATTATGGAGCATCCCACGCTGACGATCTTCAATGTCAAATTACGAAGCCGTAACAACAAGTAATGACTTCAATCTTCTAATCGCTGAAATCTTCCTTTAAAATGCTGACAACACCTTCAAACTCAAATCGTGAAGCCTTGACAACAAATAATGACTTCAAACGTCAAATCGTTGAAATCTCTCTTCTACAACAAATTCAAAGTCTATTCATGAAGCCGTTGACTGCTGAAAGCAACTTCAAAATTATGAAGCCTGACAATAACTTCAAAGTCAAATTATGAAGCCATGTCATGATGGTAACAAACTTCAAAGTCGAATTACGAAGCCGTAAAATGCTGACATAACAATCTTCAAAGCCTAATTATGAAGCCATAACAGCAAACTGGGGGGAACTCTGCCGGGGAGTTCTGACGTCGACTGCCAGACATTCAACTTGATGACGAGTAATGACTTCAGATGTCTAATCCCTGAAATCTTTTCTGAAAATGCTGACGTGACAGCAACCCGAGGGAATACTCCACTTGGGAATCTTTGACAACAACCCCAAAGTCCAATTATGAAGCCGAGTAAAGAACACTCCGCTGAGGAAGAAGAGAAGTTAATCAAGCACCTCTGATAAAGGGAACACATGGCGGGACGAACATTATCATCACATATCTTATGCCGCAAATCTGAATCTCTGAAAACGATCCTGAACGAGAAGTCCAATTACCTGCAGGGAAGAACACCTGAAAACAAAGAGGTAGCCAACCTGACTTATGCTTCAAAGTGCGTATGTTTGAAAATGGCGTAATGCTCCGTCCGGCACGGAAATTCTACACGTTTGGGTAGATGCAAATGTGACAATATATGCAAATGAAAATGCAGGCTCAAGCTGCTGGGAAACTCTGGTAGTGTTGTCTCAACAACATGAATGTTGATGGTAAAGCCAACTCCGCCGGGGAGAGCCGGTATCATAAAGTATTATGGCGAAATAAACGCCAGAAACACAACCAACTCTGTCGGGGAGAGATTAAACACCAATTTCCACTGGGAGGAAAGAACAAACACCCTGCTGGTGAATCAACTCATCTGGGGAAATAAGCGACACTTTTAGAAAAAGCACATTGTCTGGGCACAGTTTACAAACTCGGAGCCTCGGAATCTGCTGAGGATCAACATCCTGTCAATGGTATGACGACCTGTGGGGAGAAGGGAAACCGTCCTTCGGGTATAATCCTTTTGAACCAACAACTTGGTTAAACTCTGCGGGAACCTCCCATGCTGGGGATTGATCCTGCACATATCCGACTCACTGGGGGAGTGCAACCTCTGCAGGGGATACTGATTTCAACTTACTGGGGATATCCTGTGGACAACTTCCCTGAGGACACTCTTCTGGGGAGAATAATCCCTCATTCGGTAAGGGATAACGTCATTCCAACTCTCTGGGGATAAGCCGCGACTAGCTGAGGAATGACATCAATTGGAGTTAGGTCTTACGTCAAGAGATTTTGGCTGGGGAATACAATCCCTGACTGTTTACTCCAAAGGTAAGAACCCTGCAAAACGCAAACGAGACAAAACAGGCCTATACAACAGAATCTACCCGGGTTAGCATCTGTGACATTACTTCAGTCAATTCGAAGTTTTATCGATTATTGGCAAGGGCCAGCAAGATTATGCAAGTGCAAGTTTATCAAAATATCGGCGTCTTTCACAAACAAAACAGTAAAGAACAAGCATCAAGTATTGAATAACATGTTTTATTGATAACGGGCCTCTGAATAGGCAAAGTTTTGTACACCGGATGCAACTCCTGAAAAGAGGAAGTTACGCACACACATACATACATATATGCACAAGAAGCATAAATAAAATACAAGACAATATTCGTATACATGTCGGCAACGTGGTACAGACAAACACCATGAGTTGATCCTCCTATGACTCGCCTGACTCTGCGCTCTCCCGGTACTCAATCTTCGGAAGAGATTTTTTTCGGATAGACGGGCCCCAGGTACTCCCAAACCACTAAGCAATGTTGTATCAAATCCGGACCGCAGTCATTTGCTTCTTCAATCCCTAACTTTTGCGTGAACCGCCCTTTGCGGGTTTTCAATTCACCGGGATACCCTTTTTTGCCGAAATCGCCCTTTTCAGGTTTTCGACTTCGCGGGTGTACATTTTTTCAATTTTATCCCTAATTTTTTCCCAAACCTTTTATTCATTTTTTATGGTTCGCCGGGATGCCCCATTTTTGCCTGGACTCTCTTTTTACTGTCCAGCGGGTCACTTTCAAGCAAAGTATTTTTTAACTGCGTCTGAATTCACAGGAGACGTAAAGTCTTCACCATCCATGGTGGATAGTAACAAGGCTCCTCCAGAGAAGACTTTTCTTGCAACGTAGGGTCCTTCGTAATTAGGAGAAGAGTTGTGATGTTCAATCTTAAAATTCTGACACAACTCTTTCATCATTTTGTTATTCAAATTTGAACCGTTGTCAGTGATAATCCGCTCAGGGATTCCATATCGGCAGATAATATCCCGTTTGATAAATCTGGCTACCACTTGCTTGGTCACATTGGCATATGATGCTGCTTCCACCCATTTGGTGAAGTAATCGATTGCCACCAAAATGAACCGGTGTCCATTGGATGCCGTAGGCTCAATCTTGCCAATCATATCAATTCCCCACATCGAGAAAGGCCACGGTGATGACATCACATTCAGAGGACTTGGCGGCACATGGATTTTGTCCGCGTAAATTTGGCATTTATGACACCTCTTTGCAAACTTGAAACAGTCTATTTCCATAGTTAGCCAATAATAACCTGCCCGCAGCAGTTTTCTCGTCATAGCATGCCCACCAACATGTGTACCAAATGTACCCTCATGTATCTCTTCCATGAGCAACTTCGCCTCTTTCTCATCTACATAACGTAGCAACACCAAGTCGTGGTTTCTTTTGTACAGGAGACCGTCCGAGTTCAAATAGAAATTGCCAGCCAATCTCCTGAGAGTCTTCTGATCTCGACTGGATTCCCCAGTCGGATACTCTTTGTTCTTAAGGAAATTCTAGATGTCAAAGTACCAGGGTTGACCATCGGGAGCCTCGTCAATGGCAAATATGAATGCAAGCCTGTCGAGCCGAGAGATAACAATCCGGGGAGCCTCGTTGCAGAAGTTAACTTTATACATTGAAGACAATGTCGCCAGGGCGTCAGCCATTTGATTTTCTGCTCGTGGTACGTGATGAAATTCCACCTTGTCGAAGAAAGGCAACAATCTCCTTGCATAATTCATATACGTTATCAAATTGGGCTGACGTGTCTCCCATTCTCCTTTAATCTGATTCACCACTAGAGCTGAGTCTCCGTATACATCTAGATGTTTGATTTGCAAATCAATAGCTTCTTCCAGACCCATGATGCAAGCCTCATATTCATCCTCATTATTGGTAACGGGAAAAGTCAATCGGGCAGTAAAGGGTATGTGCGACCCCTGAGGAGTGGTGATGATTGCCCCTACTCCGCTACCATAGGAATTTATAGCTCCGTCAAATATCAACTGCCATTTGGAACCCAATTCTGGTCCTTCTTCCGGCAACGGTTCTTCACAATCTTTCATTTTCAGGTACATGATATCCTCGTCAGGAAAATCGAACCTCATCGATTGGTAGTCCTCAACAGGCTGCTCCGCAAGGTACTCGGACAGAACGCTACCTTTAATAGCCTTTTGTGAGACATATTGGATGTTGTATTCGGTTAACACCATCTGCCATCGGGCAATTCTTCCAGAGAGTGCTTGCTTCTCAAACACGTATTTGATTGGATCCATCTTTGAAATTAGCATGGTTGTATGATTCAGCATGTATTGCCTCAAACGTTTGGCGGCCCAGGCTAGCGCATAACACGTTTTCTCAAGCATTGAGTACCTGGACTCACAGTCGATAAACTTCTTACTCAAATAGTAGATCGCATGCTCTTTACGTCCGGTCTCGTCGTGTTGACCGAGAACACAACCCATACTTTCCTCATGAACCGTCAAATACATAATCAAAGCTCTCCCGGCCACTGGGGGTATCAAAACAGGAGGTTCTTGCAAGTATTATTTTATCTTGTCGAACGCCTTTTGACAATCTTCATTCCAGGTCACAACCTGATTCTTTTTCAACAATTTGAATAACGGCTCGCATGTCGCAGTTAGGTGAGATATGAACCGGGCGATGTAGTTCAACCTCCCTAAAAACCCACGCACTTCTTTTTCTGTTTTAGGCGTCGACATTTCTTGTATTGCTTTTATTTTCGCAGGATCAACCTCTATTCCTTTTTCGCTCACAATAAACCCCAACAGTTTACCCGATCTCACCCCGAAGGTGCACTTGTTAGGGTTCAGTCTCAACCTGAACTTCCTAAGCCTCTTGAACAGTTTCAGCAGATTAACCAAATAATCCTCCTCCGTCTGGGATTTGGCAATCATATCATCAACATAAACCTCGATCTCTTTGTGCATCATGTCATGAAAGAGAGTCGTCATAACACGTTGATATGTTGCCCCAGCGTTCTTCAATCCGAAGGGCATCACTTTGTAGCAAAATGTTCCCCAGGGAGTAATGAAGGTACTCTGAACTCAGCCCTCACTCTCTCATCTTCTAGAGCAACTAATCCCAGCAAGGAACTGATATCTGGCGAATGCAATCGGTAAGCAACTGTCCTCTTCATGGACTCCATTGTCTGGCTAGAAGATACACTAGAATCAGAGGGGAATGATCACACCTACAACATAAATATACGTTAATGAAATGCATTCATGAAAATGCACATGCATATGCAAACAGGAGATCAAGTGCAATGCTGATGAACTGTGCTGCTCTGCACTGAAGCCTGAGAACCATCAAATCTTCATCTCAAACCAACCACTCAAATGAACCCTGTAACCACATCTCACTGACAGAGATAAACCAGGTATTCTGAGGTCAAAGGTTTCCTGCAAACAAACCTACTTACCCCTCACAGGTGTGTACTTAACTCGCAGACGAGGTACGACATCCTATGCGGGTTCAACGTCACAGACTTTCAAGAGCGATGATACGATACCCAGGAGGTGTGGCATCATCATCCCTTGAAGCGGCCTCACTTAGCTGAATCCCAATTGATAGGTTCCCAGAGTCGACAATCCTCGGGTCAGACAACTTTTCAAGCCCTAAGGGCCAGGCAAGAAGCATCAAAGAGAATCTCGTCCGAGCACAGATTTCGCGGCTAGCTGGTGCGAGCTAAGCAAGCAGGCTAACCACTACTCTCTACTTCTAAGTCTATGTGCAAAGTCAAGCCCAGGTCTGGCTTATCTCTCAATCTAACCCTCTACCCAGCACAACAACAATAATATAGTACTGAAAGTCAAGGCAGAAAAGTAAATCCATACAAAACCCACGACGGGAAAACAAACGCTAGGATTGACTCGCGTAGGGAACCGTTGGAGTCCCCAGCAGAGTCGCCAGCTGTCGCTACAGTGAAAATCGGCGCCGGCTATGACAGAAGAGTCGCCACCGTGCGTTATTTATCCCACAAAAGGGAAAGGAAACGCTCAGAGTAAACCTAACTCAAAACGGGAAAGGAATGGTCGTCGCAACCAAATTCCTGGATTCGGGAGTCGATTACGCAAGGGGAAGGTATTAGCACCCCTCACGTCCGTCGTACTGAACGGGATCCACGCTTGTTTTCTGGTACGGATTGTTATTCTATCTACTCTACAGGTCGGGTTTAAAAATAAAATAAAATGACTCGGCAAAGTATCGCACTTTATGCCTACGTATTCCCGTCTGGAACGAGAAATCAAAGTCAACGTAGTTCGCCTACCTGCGGGTTAAGGGGGGAAGGTTGCTCGTTAGGATATGACATCCTATGCCTACGTACTTTCATACAGCATGAAAGATCAGAGCAAACGTAGTTCGGGCTACAGAAGACACAAGCTTGTCTGACTGTTTTTTATTACCTTATGAAAGGGTTTTTCTCGATTAAGAGTCCAAGCGGACAAAAAATGACACTTTGATGTTTGTTTTGAATCTTTTACGAAAGAAGTGTTTTTTAGTTTGTTTGCAATCTCTGACGCACTAGAGACTATGATTTGAGAGTGACGACGTCGCATGTCACCCTAAGGGTACCACACTAAGCAGTCAGATTACTGAAGAGTGACCCTCCAACAACCTTTTCTCAAATAGCTTAAGGCTCGTAATGTACGACATCGATTAACCTTATTATTGTGTTTTTGAGTTGTTTTGAGATAAGAAGAGAAAGAAGCTCTAAAAAAGCCTAGGGTTGAAAGGAAGAAAAACTAACCTAATGTTGTCATACATGGATTAGAATCCTAACGTCTGTCATAATTTCCTCCTGCACAGAGGAAATCATAGATCCTAGGGGATAAACAGAATAGAAAGCAAGCAAATACAGTAAAATGCATGCAATGCAGCAATATACAGGCAAGGGAGAACAATAGGCAAAGTGAATCAACATTCACCTCAATCCTAGGGGGCAAGCTACACAAGCCAACAAACAATATAGGAAACAAAACCCCAAAGCAGAGGAGGCAGCCCAAGCAGCATCACCAAACTTTTACAGCAAACAACAGCTCTGACAGCAACAGATGATTAACCAGCAAAAAGCAACAACCTTCATCTTCATGAATAACTCCCAACTTCAAGCTTCAACAAACTTTCATCCTTCAATAGGCACCAATCTTTAACAAGCTCCCAGCTTTAGCAAGCTCAGACCCCAGCCAGTAAACAACTTCAACCAGCTCCTGACCTCAACAAGCTCCTAGCTTCAACAAGCAAACAAAACCCTAGCTTCAACAAGCTACCTCATCTTTTCCTTTACCAAGCTTCAACAAGCAACATACTTCATCTTCACCAAGCCTCAACAAGCACCTCCAAGGGAGAATCATTCAACAAGATCAGGCTATAATGTTAAGAAACTTAATGACAACCAAAGGAAATCACTAAGAACTTAACATTGCCAATGAAAGGTATCCTCAAAGTTCTACTCACTTGGGCATACCACTCATCCCTCCTAAGGAGAGATGGAGCTTCCCAAGGAGGACTTTATGTCATTGGATAGAATGGAGATGGACAAGATACTCCATGTTTGAAGAAAGAAATGAACTAAGTCTAAAAAGCTCTTTCTAAAACCCTAATTCTTAAGTTCCTGACAAGCATTCCAACAGGTGAGAAATCTTCAAATCCAAGCTTCTTCAAGCCATCCAAAGCAACTTCACTTGATCTTCAATTCATCCAAGCAAAGCCCAAGCCAAAAGCACACCCACAATAGCCCCACACAAATTGAATAAACCAAACATCCAAGGGAGAAACTCACAAATATCACACCAATTGCAAAATACAAATAAAATGCTAAATAGATCACAAGATCCTAATGAAATTTCTAAGGGAACCTAAGCCTATACCCAATACCCCATATAAATCTCAGGACCTAAATCAAACCCTATGTCCCCAAACTTTGTCCTAAACTACAACTAGTTGTTTGAAACCCTAAATCTAACACTCTTTATGCTCACCACTCAAATTGGCCTAAGATTTATTCACAAAAATATGATAAAATTTCTAAGGGTACATGCTTCTCTTAGCTAACTAATCCAACAAGAATCAACTCAAAGTTCCTCACCAATTGTCACAATAAAATCAGCAAGAACATGTAGCAAATGTACAAAATTAATGAAAATAATAAAATGGAGAAAAATCAAATTAAATTGAAAAAATGGATGAAAATGAGATTTATTAATTTCAGAAAATCACAATTAAATCCAGGATCATGGAGATATTTTTAAAATATTTTTTGGATCAAAATTGGATTTAATAGGGATTTTAGAAATCAAATGGAATTAAAATAAATCCAAAAGGAATAAAAAGAAAATAAAATGCTGGATTAAATGATATGTGTTGGATGAGAAGACTGATAATCAAATCCAAGGACCCTGAGCGTGTCCACGCGTGCATGACATGGCTGATGACTCACAAGCTGAGTCAATAAATGAAACGCTGCGTATTGAATTAATGGAGGGAGAGCTGAGTTTAAATCCTATCCACACGATCTGTGTACAAAGTCCATCTGAAGGACTGATCCAAGGGCCAAGAGGTCATCTTCTCCAAAGTTCAGGTGACTTGAGACTATTCTTAGGTGGTGGTCCACGATGGAAAACACCGTCTTCTCCGGTGAAGGTCCACTTGCAGGTGACCAAAAATCACAAAGGTTATACCTATCTCACTCAAAATTCCATGCTGATCATGAATCTAGCCTCAGATTTTCTCAATTCCTTCTTGATTCTCAAACCCGATAGCATTTCTAAAACCTGTCATATTCTTGATCTTTACCAAACTCAAATCTAAAGCCATGGACCTACTACTCATGTTACACTGATCATCCTAAGCTATCACAATCATGTTATTTCCTCAAGATCACATGTAACTGAATCCAAACAGAAATTGGTGCACTCCCTCGATCATCACCAAATGATGCGAAACCAAGCCTAAATCGTTCTACCAATCATAGGGAACCTAACCACATGCATATTGCTAACTAATTCAACCTAGATCAATAGGAAATCCAAGAGTTACATACCTTTGAAAATTGACTCAGCAGAGGTAGAAGATGATGGATTCAAGCTTTGCAACTCTTCAAACATGATCAGTAAAGCAAGATGAAGCTTCTAGGCACTTCAATTTGGCTTGATCTTGATCCAAACTCCAAAACTGTTTTCAGTTAGAACCCTTGAAACTCAACTTGCTATCTTCACTCTCTCCACGAATTCTGCACCAAACCTCATCTGGAATCATTCTAGAGCTTAAATAGAAACTATTTGTGGGCTTTTACAATCCCATTCAGGCCCAAATCTGTTGATCCAAAATTCTTCCATACACTTGAAACTCAATGGTGACAGTCACGATTTTGCACTCTCAGCTTGCTCTAGAATGTTCTATTCAACTGCAAATCGAGTTTGGGATATGTTTGGATAGCTAGCTCAACCTGAAATGCCTTGATTCTTGTTTTGGCATTGTAACTTGTAATGTAAGAAAGCACTTTTCAAAGCAAGTCATAAAATTAGGGCTCATCTCAAAATTGTGACATTGTCAATGTGTTTGAAATCCAATTTCCATTCAAAATGACTACCCATATGCCATGTTTATGTCTTATAATTCAAAAATCCCAATTTCCCTCCTTTGAATCATTTGAAAAATCTCCCTTTTTAGGCCATTTTGGATCATTTTGGGAAGCAAGCCAATTCAATCCCTCATGACTTCTTACCTGACCTAAAAACATCATTCTAAACACATTTCATGTTGAACACTTTTTCATTTGAGGAGTGGAAGATAGAGATTTTGACACATGTTGAAAAAGGACCTATAATTCAACTTTCCCAAAATACCCTTGGATTGCCAAGATCATAACGTGAGTTCCACAAATCTCCTTGAGGACTTATACTACTCAAATTAAAGCTAAGATCAAAATCTACAACTCTTATGTTGGCCAAGAATCCATTTGAAAACTCCTTGAGGGGCAAACGTTTCTTGGAAGTCAAGTGACTTTCATAGATAAATTTCAGTGTCCTCTGGTGACCTGTAACTTGCAAGAACCATAACTTGAGTTCTACAAATCTTCTTGAAGACTTATAGTACTAAAATTAAAGGTATTGAGAAGCTCTACAAGTTTCATGTTGGCCAAAGATCCATTTGAAACTTGTATTTTGACTTATGTGGCTTGGAATAGGGCCCTCTAGGCATCTCATGAGATCCATACACACCTCAGATTCACATTCCTTGTTGATGATCTTCAATACACCTCAAATTAGGAGAGAAACCCCCCTGTGGGAACTCAAACTTCTCATGACTTCAACCCTTCTTTGATGACTTGGATGGGCTCTCAGGCTCAGATAACACCTCTAGATAGGTTTCTTTTGACATAAATGGCACTTGATCCCTTCTTGGATGACTTAATATGCTATGATATGCAAATGATTGCTATGTGCATGATGTAACTATGCAAATGAAATGCAATGAAACATAAACCAGGCAAGAAAAGGTTAAGCTAATTTTGGGGTGCAACAGATCCATTTTAAAATTAATTAATATACTTGGCATATTCTGAGCCTTTGGATTGTCTTGCTTTCTGATCATGTGATTTACTTTGTTTTCCACCGTACGCTTCGTATGCCTTACTACACACAATTGCCAGATTTGTTTGATTTTGTTTTTTCTGATTGTGGATCTGGACCGTGTTTGCTTTCAGCACCTCCTTTCTGAGCCCAATGCTTTTCTGAACTGATTTTGCTTGCTATTTGAACCGTGTCCTTTTCCTTTTTCTTTTTATTTCTTTTTTTATTTTGTTTTGTTATCTGTTTGAATTTAATTCGTTTAAAATAGTTCCAATGTTCCAAAAATTCCACAAAAATATTTTTAGAAACTTTGATATGTCCTTTATTTTTAGGATACTTTTATTTTATTTTTTTGGTTTATTTTCAATTAAAATTGGAATTAAACATTGGAGTTGTTTTGAATGAGTTAAACTGTGACATTGCTTGCTTCTTGTCTTGTTTTTCTCCTTTCTTTTCGATCCAATGATTGTAAATCAATCCTCATATCCATGATGAGTTGAATGATTTTTGAGGACCATTTTTCCCCTGCGTTGTTGAACTTTTAGGGTTGACTTTGGGTGCTTTTCTTTTGACTCTCGATTCTCCCATTACAAAGTGGTACATCTTGAATATTATTTTCTTTTGATGGTGCTTTGAGGGGATATTTGCTTTGAGCTTTTGGCCTCTAGTTGCCAACATGTTTGTGCACCTCTTGTATTTTATTTGGTAATATTTGAGCCTTTTTCATAATTTTTAGATGACTTGCAAGTTAGGTCATTTCATAAGGTGGCTCATACAAGTGCATGACCTAGTTTGAATTGGAAATGACCTTTGTGGATCCATTGAGCTCTCAACTCTTCTTGTTTCACATATTATACATGTTTAGCTTGTTGTATGTTCATTTTTAGGTCAAAATTATGTTCATTGCTTGTTGACTTGTGCATTCCTTTTGTTGCTTCCATTTAGGGTTTCCATATGTCTTATGTTTGCATTGTTTGTGTGGTATCTCTTTTTGTGTGGTCTCTTTTTATGCATTTATTCTCATCCCTTCTTCTTTTCATTTCCCATATGCATGCTTGGTTGAGATCAGCTTGTGGAGGCTACTGCCCCACACTATTTTCCTCCCACTTTCATTATATGTGTTACATCTTATGTTTGCATGTTTGCATTTTCATTTGCATGTTATCTCTTCTTCTTCTTTGGTTCTTCTTTGCCATGTTCCTCATAAGTTCTCTAACCTCTTGAGGCTATGATAGACTTTAAGTTCAAACCATGCATAGTAACATTAGGTAGTTCCCTTTTGAATCTCAATCTTAGGATCATCATTGCGTGACAACTTTAGGATTGAATTAGTTTCCCATTAGTGTCTTTCCTTCTCTTCTCATCTTCATTCAATCTTAACATACTTAATAAGGATAATGAATGATGTGCCATGAGCCTTATACTTGGGAAATGGTGATTGATGGGCCACCTCTCGATTTCCTAGAGCGTTTAATATACGTCCTTAGGATGATATGCGACGCATTCGATCCTAGGTTTTAGACTTTAGTACAACATACATTATGGACACTCAAATTCAAAACACTTATTCTCTAAAAAACACAAAAACACTTCAAACCTTTTTCATCCTTCGGGATCTTAATCGGAAAATCTTTTCAGAAAAAGAGTTTTGTTAACTCTTAGTTCTATCGCAAACGGTAACGCCTAAGTCTCCCATGCTCGAGCTGCATACACGAACTGCTAGAACTACTTGTTAACCCTACTCGGGCCTAAAAAACTTTTGAACCAACCTGTGGTCCTTTTAGCCTGAACTACATTTGCTCTGATCTTTCATACCAGATGAAAGTACGTAGGCACAAGACACGATGTCTTGGGAAGCAACCTCCCCCCCCCCCTTTCCCGTAGTTAGCCGAACTACGTTGACTCTGATTTCTCGTTCCAGACGGGAATACGTAGGCCCAGAGCAGCGATGCTCTGTCGAGTCCTACTTTCTTTTTTATTTTGTCCATGAACCTTTAGCTAGGTAGTTTCTACACACCCTTTTAGATAGACAACAATGCGTGGATCCCGTCGTGTATGACGGACGTGAGGGGTGCTAATACCTTCCCCTTGCGTAACCGACTCCCGAATCCAGACATGGTTGCGATGACTTTGTCTTTCCCTTTTTCGCTAGTTTATTCTGATTGTTTCCTTTCCCTCTCTTTGGGATAAATAACGAAAGGTTGTTTGGGCCAATAGATGATCAAAATAAGTTTCATTTTCCATTTGCAGGTCACAGACTTTCAAGAAATGATGATACGCAGACTATTGAATTTATGGGAAAATTTCAACTGTTGGAGGAAAAGCTTGATGCCTTGATGAGTCAGGATACTCTCAATCTGAATGCTTCGAGCATGTGTTTAGTGCTAGGTCTTGTGATGCCTCCGAAGTTTAAAATTCCAAATTTTGATAAGTTCAAAGGAGATAGTTGTCTAAAGCAGCATCTGGTAATGTTTTGCAGGAAAATGACCTCACATGTCCATAATGATCAGCTTATGATCCACTGCTTCCAGGACAGTCTGAGTAGAACATCGTTGAGTTGGTATATGCAGTTGGAGAGTGGTTGTATCTGATCATGGTAAGATCTAGCCAATGCCTTCGTGAAGCAGTACAACTATAATCTCAACATGGCTCCTATTCGCGTGCAGTTACAAGAATTATCTCAGGCGGACAATGATTCCTTCAGAGGATATGTGCAGCGATCGAGAGAGTTAGCTGCTCGTGTTCAACCTCCACTTCTGGAGAGAGAGTTGGTTGACATATTCTTGGGTACCTTGAAAGGCCATTACTTTGACAAGTTGATTAGCGGTGGAATGTCAAACTTTGCTGACTTGGTGATAATGGGTGAACGTGTCGAGAGTGGAATCAAGAGCGGAAAGATTTGAAACATCCCTTATATCTCAGTTGAGGAGAATGAGTCAGTTGTGAGTTCTCAGGAAGAATGGGAAAGAGGAAGTGATATTCTCTCAGAATCTCTTGTATCTCATGTTCAGTTTTCAAATACTTCAAGTGTTCAGAGTCAATAGTCTGTTGGATCCGTATATCAGGTATCTGTTTCCCGCTAGAGTCAACAATCTTACTGTCATCAACCGGGTCAGCACGCTAGACGAAGGCCAAGGAAACCAGAAAGGCATTTTACTCAGTTGCCGGTATCGTATAGTCAGTTTTTTCCAGACTTGATCAGAGGTGGGTTGATAGTGCCGAAGAAGATTAATCCAGAGATTCCACCATATCCGCCAGGCTTCAATGTCAGCGCCCGCTGTGAGTACCATGCTGGGGCACAGGGGCATTCAACGGAAGATTGTAAGGTGCTTAGGAGCCAGGTTCAGGATTTGCTAGATTCCAACAGGATCTCGGTCATGTCTCAGGGTGTTCAAATCAATGATCCTGTCTTATCTAGCCAAGCGGGTGTATCAGTTCATGTTATGGAGGAGTTCACCGAGAGGATTTTTAGAAGAGTATCAAACTGAAGAATCAGTTGAGGGCTGTATGCCTTTGTAGCTTTTGTTCATTACTGTATGCTGACCATCGCCAGGCTTGTTGGTCGAGGTCACTCTGTTTGTATCCAGTTACTCCTATGTGGTGCATATATGTGTGATGGTTATCCCTGTTTGGATCTGGGGTTCCTTTTTGCCCTGGTGCTATTTTGAGATTTCCCTGTTGCATGCTTGTTTGCATCTTGCATATTATTTTTGTGTAACAGGTACCTCAGAGCTATTAATCTGACTTCATGTACTCCACTAGTTTGTTACAGGTTATACAATCAGATATAGGAATTCCCACAAAGTTATGGAGCAAGTACAAGCAGAGCTGAAGAAAGTCCAAGGCCAGATGGCGCAGTTCATTGTCGACATGCAAGCGTTGCGCTTGGATCAGAATGTGCTCAGGGAAGAGAACCATCAGTTGAAGACTCAGGTGGGCTTAATCATGGAAGTGATAAGGAACGTGCTCAGAAAATAAAGTGATCAAGTGCCCGAGGCTGCAGCAAAGATGCTTGTTCCACTTCTATCTGTGGAACCTGTACCAGAGCGTAATGTGTGTCAGAAATCTTCTGTGCAACCGGAGGCTCCAAAATTCTGGTGTCATCATCTGCGTTCTGTTTCTTAGGAGAATCCCAGGATTAGAAGATATGGTCAAAGGACAAAATCTCAAGACATAATCTTCGATCAGATCCCCATGGATTATGCTCAGTTGGTGCAACTTTTGCTCCATCTTCAGTTGGTTAAGCCTCGAACTTTGGATCCACTTACTGGCCAACATCCACCGGGCTTTGATATCAATGCTTATTGTGATTTCCACTCCGGGGGACAGGGGCACAACATCGTGAACTGTAAAGCTTTTAAGCATAAGGTTCAGGACTTGATTGATTAGAAGATAATAGAATTCACGCCGGGCGGCATGAAGGTATCAGGCAAGTTTGCTCCCTGTCGTGAAAAAGAGATGGATACTCCTATTCCCTTGCCTAAAGCCGCAGTAGGTCAATAGTATATTCTATGACCTTTGGTGTCAGAATCCCCCTGTCTACAGTTGCTGCCTATTCCTGGATCAAGCTTAAGGATGAAAGCGCCTGAAAAGGAAGAGTCCTCAAGAGTCTAAACCCAGTCGCCGGACGTTTCTGTTGTTCAGGGTCCATAACCTTTTGGGTCTTTGCAGCAAGGCTATTAGTACCAGAATCAGAATAGGCCTCGCAACAATCTGAAAAGAAGGAGTGCTCCTCTGCGCCTAGTGCCTATGTCGTACAGTCAGCTGCTGCCGCACCTAGTTCGGAATTCTTCGGTGGAGCCCAAAGCACTCAAACCAGTGCCAGAATCTTACCCTCCCGGATATGATCCTAGGGCCCAATGTGGATATCTTGGAGGATCCATAGGGCATTCTACTGAAGATTGCGAGGCTTTTCAAGCCAAGGTAAAACATTTGATGGATCGAAGGTGTATATCTTTTCCAGGAGGAAGTTTGATCGTACATCGCTCGTCAAGTTGAGTTTGAAGACTTCAAGGGTCGCATTCCCGTAGCAGCTAATCACTGTGAAAGCCCAGTTCTCAGAAGCTGGCAATTTTCGTTTTATCTTGTTATTTCTTTATGTTTGTATTTTCTCTCCTGTTTAAAGTGCAATCTCATTTGTAAAACTTGTTGTTTCCGTTGATTGATATTAATGAAATGAATATGCATGTTTTGATTTAATCCATTCGTGTTCACTAATTGCTTTTTATAGATGTCATACGCTTGTTTAAGCGGAATCCGGGGAGGATGATGAAGTTTAAAGACGCGCAAGCTTCCGATTGTATGCTTTTGAAATAAAACCTGCTGATGATGTACAAGCATTGTTTCAAATTCCCAAACACCAGAGATATAAGGATGATAATCCCTTGTCAACCCCTTTGAGCCTAGTAGTAGGAGTTTCTTTCTGAAAACGAAAAACCCTAAATCTTAACCTGGGGCGGGGTAGGTGTCAGCTAATTTTGGCCGAGCATCCAAATCGCAATAGGAGTTGTTCCCATTCAAGGATAAATCACACCTCTATAGGTCGTGCCTAAAGAACCACAATGGTTAAACCTTGTCGACCAAGGAGTGAAACAGTGACAATCCCTTCAATAAGTCAGACAAGCCGGTGTCACACGATTTGTTCAAAAAAGAAACGGAAAAAGGAAAAAAGAAGAAGCCCGCTAAGTCGAATCTTGAAAACAAGCGTCCTAGGCAAAAATTAGGGCATCCCGCTGGACTTTGAAATCAAAAGAAGCTCAAAAGAGCCAGTCCAGACAAAAGTTAGGGAATTAAAAAAAAACGATGATGAAAAACAAGTCGTGTGATCCAGGCACCAAAAGATGAAAAGCGAGTGACTGTCACTCCAAAAACGTGTGGTTTCTTGAACCATCACTCCTGTCATTTAACCTCTGAGAGGTGAGCGCGTGTTGAATTAACTGAACGTAGGATCGGAGAACATCAAGGAGAATGGGTGGGTTACAATAAATTTTGAGCCTTTATCCTTTCCTTGTAAACCGTGAACTTGGCCAAATTACAACCTGAAAAAGTCCTAATTGAAGCAGGTTTGTTTCGAAAGCATACTTCGGTAAAGATCGCATCGAAACTGACTCCTAAAAGGATTCCTCTTACAGCGTTGTATTAATGTTGACATGTTGATAAATGATTTATTCACTTTATGTCACAAATTTTTCCAGTGAACAGATTCGATTTCAAAAACTGTCATATGCATTGCATTTAGTATATCTTTTATGCAGACAATTTGTTTTTACTTGCGAGTAAGCGCTTGACAGCAGGAAAGTTCCTACGGTGGAAAGATTGATCAGGACAGAATGCGGAATGCCTGAATACGCCATCGAACAGGGGCAAGTTATATTAAATGATCATGTCATGGGAGTCTTCCATCCGGAAGTCAGTTAATCTGAGGCAGTCAAGTCGAGATTCAGCGAATCTATCGCAGCCAAGAAGCACTCTCCCTATAGGTCAGCGAATCAGGGGCAAAGTCATTGCAGACTAGGGCAGACCACCCCAAAAGCGCAGACGCTATTCCTTATCAGTGGGGCAATTAATGTGAAGCACCTCTTCGAGGTTCAATATGTTTAGGCAGTTCATATCAAATCGTCGGGGTATGAGATTTCAGATTTCCTTTTCAGGAATATCCCTATAGAGATCCCACAAGCAGGGGCAAATTGGAAGCGAAGGAATGATTCCTCTCCACATCCTCAGAACTACTCAGAGCTTCTTAGGCAGGTTTGATCAACCTCTCAAGTTCAAGACGAATGTCGGGAAGTCATGTTACTATCCTTTGACCCTTTCAACCAAAAAACCTCTGAGTCTAGATAGGGTATTTTTCCAGCATCAGTCGTACCTGATCCTTTGCAAATCCAATTCCCTTTGGTACGCCGGAAGACTTCATTTGTTCTCTCCAGCAAAAGTCCAATCATAATTGGCACGTGTGATCTATCCCTAGTAGAGTCCAATCATCATTGGCACGTGTGAACTATCACCAGTAAAGTCCAATCAAACTTGGCACATCTGTTTATCCCTAGTGGAGTTGGCTTCACCTTTGTGGCATTTAATTTGTTGGAATGGTTCTTCTGGTTATCCAACTTTCCCCGGCGGCCCGGGCCTGCATCTGCATCTTTGCATGTAGTTATCATATTTGCATCATCCTTGCATTTCATCCTCAAATGCGTAGCATTTCCATTTCGTATGGAACATTACACCATATTCAAACATATGCATATGCATTCGAAGCATAATCCAACTTCTGCCAGCCTTCCGTGGCAACTTGAATCACTTCACAATCAGTACAGGGGCATTTATCTAGCAGCTTTGTTCATACAGCTCAACGGTTTATTCGGGTTTCAGATCATCCGTCGGTTATGATTTTGTCCATCAGTCCTCTGATGATGACATCCCCAAGCAGATTTTCTTTCCGTCAATCCCTATTGACGACGTGTTTCCCCGATAGGTTTTTCTCTCCGCCTGTCCTTAGACGAGGTGAGCTTCGAATATGGTATTCTCTTTGTCTATCCTTAGACGACATGAGTTTCGGACGTGGTTTTCTTTCTGTTTATTGGATGAGATGGCGTTTTAGGAGGGTTTTCGTGCTGTCAATTCCTATTGACGCTGTGACTCTTTGAAGAATGATTGGTTTCCCTTATTGGTAATTCCTATTGACGACATGGCTCTTTGAAGATGGTTTTCTTTCTGTCAATTCCTATTAACGATGTGGCCCTTTGAAGATATTTTCTTTCCGTCAACTCTTATGGACGAAAGAATTCTATAATTCGATGAACGGTTTTGAATTGCGGTCATTATGTGTCTTCCCGTCTACCATTAGACGATGTGAGTATTTGGTGTCTTCCCGTCTACCATTAGACGACGTGAATATTGATATTTCTTTCCGTCTATCCTTAGACAGCGTGAACCCGTATTTGGTGTCTTTCCGTTTACTTTTAGACGATGTGAGTATTTGGAGTCTTCCCGTCTACCATTAGACGATGTGAGTATGGCTTCTCTTTCTGTCTATCCAGAGACAATGTGAACGTTGGATAATTTTTTTCTTTCCGTCTACTGTTAGACTATGTGAGTATTTAGTGTCTTCCCGTCTACCATTAGACGAAGTGAGTATTGATTTTCTTGCTGTCTATCCTTAGACAATGTGAATGGATCAAGTGCATGTTGATCCAGCTTTCAGCGGTGACTTTCCGTCTACTTTTAGAAGATGTGACTATTTTGGAGTCGTTCCATTTACTATTAGACGACGTGAGTATTGTTCTTGTTTCTGTCAATCTTTAGACAGCGTGAACCTTTATTTGGTGTCTTTCCGTCTACTTTTAGACGATGTGAGTATTTGGAGTCTTTTCGTCTACTTTTAGACGATGTGAGTATTATTCTCTTCCTGAGGTGAAGTTACCAACTGCGTGTTGATCTAGCCTTTGGTTTTGATGTTTGTGGCATTACACAGATGACTGGCAGCGATGTCAGGTGTTCTTTATCAGATGATTAGTTAGCTGGTTGCCGTTGCAACTGTCTAAGTTCAGTTTTTCTGGATATTTGTTCCCCAACCGGGAGTTGCAGTTTATTTTTGCGGTTGGCAAATTTCCAGGTTCTTTGGTATTCAACCGTCTCTTACCTTGATTGTTTTAAATTTGTTCTCTTTTCATCCAGTCAGGTCCAAGCCCTTTGAATAGGGGCAGCTGTTGCACCCCAAAATTTTCCCAACCTTTTTCTTTGGCTGGCTTTTGTTTCTTTGCATTGTTCTAGAATTTGCATTGCATAGCATTTTTTATTTAACAGGGGATCAAGAAGTTGTGCATAGCAACAAGAGTCTACTCAGAATGTTGAGCCTAAGCAAGGGGTGTTACTCAAGTTTGAATGGTCATCAGGTCATCTAGAAGTGGTCATTAGTCTTGCGAAAGGATTGATGGATGTATGTGGGTCAGCTCCTAACATGGAGGCCAAGAAAAGATCATCATAGGATTATGAATGCATGATTATGGATATGGGATGTTGAGAGAGCTCATTGAGTGCTTTAATAGCCATGTTGGAGCTTATTCAAGTTGTTGTGTGATGTGAAAGAAGCCACAGTCAAGAATGTTGCATCTTGGGTTTTCATCTAGTTAATCCTCAGCTAACTGTGAAATTGAAGGAGATTAAAACTCAATTCCAAGTCTCTATGGTCATGGGATGTTGTGTTGAGATGTCTAATATATCATTTCAAGATCAATTCATCAAGAATCAAGAGTGTGAGAAGTTACTAAATTAGGGTTCTCAGTGTAAAATCCCCTGTTTAGTCTCCAACTTCGAGACCACCTATCTCAACTTTTGACTAACATGAAACTTGTAGAGCATGTTCTTAGCTTTCTTTTGAGTACTAGAAGTCATTCATCTGATTTCTAGAACTCAAGTTATGATGCTGACAAATTACAGGTCCTCAGATGAATGTGATTTTGGTCAACAAAAGTCAACCAACTTCCAAGCCATTTTTGTCCTAGAAGAATGTTCTTCCTCAACTTTTGATGAACATTAAAGTTGTTCCTCATGATCATAGCTTTCCAAAGAGTACTAGAAGTCTTTCATCTAATTTGTAGAACTCAAGTTATGAGGCTTGCAAGTCAGGGGTATTTTGGGAAAGTGAGATTATAGGTCATAAAATTATAGGTCATTTTCACCGTCTTGCGCACTTCAAATGAAGATCTTTCCAACATGAAACTTGCTCCAAATAGGGCCATTTGCATTACCAAATCATCTCTTGTCATGGTTGGAGCTTGGATTGAAGAATTCCTAAAGTGATTTTCATGGAAAAGGCCTTAAAATGAGAAAAATGGAATTAATTGATTTTGGATCATTTTGTACCAACTTTATGCATATTTTGAGTGCAAATGATGTTCTAAACACAATTCCAATGTTAGATTTGCAATTTGAGGTCATTTTGATGGTTATTTCCATGATTTCTTCACCATGAAGTAACAAATATGAAATTCACCATAGGATCAAAACAAGGATCAATTGCTGGCCATTTGATCAATTCAATCCATGTGCAAGTGATTGGAATCAAAATGTGGGCATGTGCAGTTCATAATACACGAGTTTGGCAAGCAAAAAGTGAAGGAAAAATTGAAATGACAATTGGGCTTAATATCATGTAATGGGGCTCCATTTGCATATAAATCTAACACATAAAAGCTCAGCAAACTTTTCAGACCTAAAGGAGGCATTTTGGATCAAAAATCAGTGAGAGCACATTGAGAAGAAGTGAGAGCAAGGTGAAACATGATTTTGAAGATTCATCCATTTTCAGACCAAATTCAGCATTCAAACATCTTCAGAAAGGTTTATTGATTGATTCTGGTTTATTTCCAGCAAGCTTCACTAAGTATTCATGGCTCAGTGGAAGCTCTCCACTAGGTAACTGTAAATCTCCATATCTCTCTGTATGTGATGCTTTTGAGCTCCATTTTTACATAATCATGATGTATGAGCTGTGTATGTGAATTCTGGTTAATTTTCGTGGCTGTTAGTTGACATTTTTGATTTGAGCTTCAAACTGTTTTTGCTCGATTTGGCTTGTGTGTTTACAATTTTCGAAAACTGATACCATTTTCGTGATCTACGTGAGACGTAGATCAATTTTGACTTAAGTTTTGTCTGATTTGGTTGAGTGGTGTTTGACCTGCAATTTTGTTGTCACCGGAGAAGGTGACCGGAGCCACCGTGCTCCGACACCTGTGTTTTACCTCCGTTCCAGATTTTCAAGTGAAGAAGATGACCTTTTAATCGTTAGATTGGACTACTTTTGATTTACAAGGTCCTGATTAAGACTCACCGTGAGTCTCCTTTGACCACCCACATGGAATCCAATTTGAATTTCATTAATTGAGTTGGCGCGTTATGAACCTCTTGATTGGCATACTGTTTGATCATGTGAACCACATTGCTTTCCATGATGTACCTTGTTTGGCCTAGTCACACATGATCACCAGGTCATTTTCGTTTTGCCTTTTATGCTGATGGACCTGGGCTTATTATTGCTATTCGTATCCCCTGTTTGAGCCCAATCCATTTTCCAACTTTTTTTATTGCTACTTGCACCGTGTGTTTGTTATTTTCTTATTATTTCCATTTTATTTTTGTTTTGTTATCTGTTCATATTTAATTCATTTTAAATACTTCCAATCATCCAAAAAATTCACAAAAATACTTTTTAGACACTTTGAGATGTCTTCTGATTTTAGAAAATTTTTATTTTATTTTTTGATTTATTTTTCAATTAAAGTTGGATTTAAATATTGGAAGTATGTTAAATGACTTAAATTGTGACATTGTTTGAACTTTTATTTGTTTCTCTCATTTCCCTTTGGTCCAATGAATGAAAATTGATCCTCATACCCATGATGAGTTGAACAATTTTTAGGACCATTTTACCCCTGGTTGGTTGACTTTAGGGTTGACTTTTGGTGCTTTTCTTTTGACTCTCGATTCTCCCATTACAAAGTGGTACATCTTGAATATTATTTTCTTTTGATGGTGCTTTGAGGGGATATTTGCTTTGAGCTTTTGACCTCTGGTTTCCAACATGTTTATGCACCTCTTGTATTTTATTTGGTAATTTTTGAGCCTTTTTCCTAATTTTGAGATGACTTGCAAGTTAGGTCATTTCATAAGGTGGCTCATACAAGTGCATGACCTAGTTTGAATTGGAAATGATCTTTGTAGATTCATTGAGCTCTCAAACCTTCTTGTTTCACATATTAGACATGTTGAGCTTGTTGTATGTTCATTTTTAGGTCAAAATTATGTTCATTACTTGCTGGTTTGTGCGTTCCTTTTGTTGCTTCCATTTAGGGTTTCCATATGTCTTATGTTTGCATTGTTTGTGTGGTATCTCTTTTTGTGTGGTTTCTTTTTATGCATTTCTTCTCATCCCTTCTTCTGTGCATTTCCCATATGCATGCTTGGTTGAGATGAGCTTGTGGAGGCTACTTCCCCACACTATTTTCCTCCCACTTTCATTATATGTGTTGCATCTTATGTTTGCATGTTTGCATTTTCATTTGCATGTTATCTCTTCTTCTTCTTTGGTTATTCTTTGCCATGTTCCCCATAAGTTCTCTAACCTCTTGAGGTTATGATAGACTTTAAGTTCAAACCATGCATGATAACATTAGGTAGTTCCCTTTTGAATCTCAATCTTAGGATCATCATTGCATGACAACTTTAGGATTGAATTAGTCTCCCATTAGTGTCTTTCCTTCTCTTCTCATCTTCATACAATCTTAACATACTTAATAAGGGTAATGAATGTTGTGCCATGAGCCTTATACATGGGAAATGGTGATTGAACGGCCACCTCTCGATTGCCTAGAGTGTTTATTGTACGTCCTTAGGACGATATGCGACGCATTCAATCCTAGGTTTTAGACTTTAGTACAACATACATTATGGACACTCAAATTCAAAACACTTCTCTAAAAATTACAAAAACACTTCAAACCTTTTTCATCCTTCGGGATCTTAATTAGGAAAATCTTTTCAGAAAAAGAGTGTCGTTAACTCTTAGTTCTACCGCAAACGGTAACGCCTAAGTCTCCAATGGTCGAGCTGCATACACCAAACTGCTAGAACTACTTGTTAACCCAACTCGGGCCTAAAAAACCTTTGAACCAACCTGTCGTCCTTTTAGCCCGAACTCTGTTTGCTCTGATCTTTCATTCCAGATGAAAGTACGTAGGCACAAGACGCGATGTCTTGGAGAGCAACCTCCCCCCCCCTTTTTCCCGTAGTTAGCTGAACTACGTTGACTCTGATTTCTTGTTCCAGACGGGAATACGTAGGCCCAGAGCAGCGATGCTCTGTCGAGTCCTCCTTTCTTTTTTCTTTTGTCCCTGAACCTTTAGCTAGGTAGTTTCAACACACCCTTTTAGATAGACAACAATGCGTGGATCCCGTCGAGTACGACGGACGTGAGGGGTGCTAATACCTTCCCCTTGCGTAACCGACTTCCGAATCCAGACATGGTTGCGATGACTTTGTCTTTCCTTTTTTCGCTAGGTTTTTCCGATCATTTCCTTTCCCTCTCTTTGGGATAAATAACGAAAGGTTGTTTGGACCAATAGACGATCAAAACAAGTTTCATTTTCCATTTGCAGGTCACAGAATTTCAAGAAATGATGATATGTTCTCCATTTCTGGTTTGGCATCATCATCTCCCGAAGAGGCCTCACTTAGCTGACTCACAAATTATCGGTTCCCAGAGTCGACAATCCTCAGATCCAACCTCCCGTCGAGCCCTTAGGGCCAGTTGGGAAGTCATCAAAGAGGATCTCGTCTGAGTGTGAATTTCATGGGGAACTGTGTCTGCTAAGTAAACAGCCCCCCCACTAATCTCCACTACTAATGCTAGGTATGTACTCAAGTCTAGGTCTGGCTTATCACTCATCAGAACTTCCTACGTCCACAGCACAACATAAATGATATATGATGCGGAAAATAAATGCGGGAAAGTAAAATGCGAAAGTAAATAAAGCACATATGTACAACACCCAAAGATAAACAGACAAGCGCTAGGATTGACTCGCATAGGGAACCAGATTCCCCAGTAGAGTCGTCAGCTGTCGCTACTGCGAAAAACAACCGGCGGAAAAACAGAAGAGTTGCCACCTTTCTTTATTTATCCCAAAGAGAGGGAAAGGAAACGATCGGAAAAAACCCAGACGAAAAAGGAAAGAAAAGGTCATCGCAACCATGTCTGGATTCGGGAGTCGGTTACGCAAGGGGAAGGTATTAGCATCCCTTACGTCCGTCGTACTCAACGGGATCCATGCATTGTTGTCTATCTAAAAGGGTGTGTTGAAACTACCTAGCTAAAGGCTCAAGTACAAAAGAAAAAGAAAGGAAGGACTCGACATAGCATCGCTGCTATGGGCCTACGTATTCCCGTCTGGAACGAGAAATTAGAGTCAACGTAGTTCGGCTAACTACGGGTGAAAGGGGGGAAGGTTGCTCGCCAAGACATCGCGTCTTGTGCCTACGTACTTTCATCTGGTATGAAAGATCAGAGCAAACGTAGTTCGGGCTAAAAGGACGACAGGTTGGTTCAAAAGTTTTTTAGGCCCGAGTAGGGTTAACAAGTAGTTCTAGCAGTTTGGTGTATGCAGCTCGACCATTGGAGACTTAGGCGTTACTGTTTGCGGTAGAATTAAGAGTTAACGACACTCTTTTTCTGAAAAGATTTTCCTGATTACGATCTCGAAGGATGAAAAAGGTTTGAAGTGTTTTTGTGTTTTTTAGAGAAGAAGTGTTTTGAATTTGAGTGTCCATAATGTATGTTGTACTAAAGTCTAAAACCTAGGATCGAATGCGTCGCATATCGTCCTAAGGACGTATACTAAACACTCTAGGCAATTGAGAGGTGGCCCCTCAATCACCATTTCCCAAGTATAAGGCTTATGGCACAACATTCATTATCCTTATTAAGTATGTTAAGATTGTATGAAGATGAGAAGAATAGGAAAGACACTAATGGGAAACTAATTCAATCCTAAAGTTGTCATGCAATGATGATCCTAAGACTGAGATTCAAAAGGGAACTACCTAATGTTATCATGCATGGTTTGAACTTAAAGTCTATCATAACCTCATGAGGTTAGAGAACTTATGGGGAACATGCAAAGAAGAACCAAAGAAGAAGAAGAGATAACATGCAAATGAAAATGCAAAAATGCAAACATAAGATGCAACACATATAATGAAAGTGGGAGGAAAATAGTGTGGGGCAGTAGCCTCCACAAGCTCATCTCAACCAAGCATGCATATGGGAAATGCAAAGAAGAAGGGATTAGAAGAAATTCATAAAAAGAAACCACACAAAAAGAGATACCACACAAACGATGCAAACATAAGACATATGGAAACCCTAAATGGAAGCAACAAAAGGAATGCACAAACCAACAAGCAATGAACATAATTTTGACCTAAAAATGAACATACAGCAAGCTCAACATGTCTAATATGTGAAACAAGAAAATTTTAGAGCTCAATGGATCCACAAAGGTAATTTCCAATTCAAACTAGGTCATGCATTTGTATGAGCCACCTTATGAAATGACCTAACTTGCAAGTCATCTCAAAATTAGGAAAAAGGCTCAAAAATTACAAAATAAAATACAAGAGGTGCACAAACATGTTGGAAACCAGAGGCCAAAAGCTCAAAGCAAATATCCCCTTAAAGCACCATCAAAAGAAAATAATATTCAAGATGTACCACTTTGTAATGGGAGAATCGAGAGTCAAAAGAAAAGCACCCAAAGTCAACCCTAAAATCAACAACACAGGGGTAAAATGGTCCTCAAAAATCATTCAATTCATCATGGATATGAGGATTGATTTACAATCATTGGATCAAAAAGAATGGAAAGAAACAAGACAAGAAGCAAGCAATGTCACAATTTAACTCATTCAAAAAAACTCCAATGTTTAATTCCAATTTTAATTGAAAATAAAACCAAAAAATAAAATAAAAATATCCTAAAAATAAAGGACATCTCAAAGTTTCTAAAAATATTTTTGTGGAATTTTTGGAACATTGGAACTATTTTAAATGAATTAAATTCAAACAGATAACAAAACAAAATAAAAAAAGAAATAAAAAGAAAAAGGAAAAGGACACGGTTCAAATAGCAAGCAAAATCAGTTTAGAAAAGCATTGGGCTCAGAGAGGAGGTGCTGAAAGCAAACACGGTCCAGGTCCACAATCAGAAAAAACAAAATCAAACAAATCTGGCAATTGTGTGTAGCAAGGCATACGAAGCATACCTTGGAAAGAAAAGTAAATCACATGATCAGAAAGCAAGACAATCCAAAGGCTCAGAATATGCCAAGTCAATTAATGAATTTTAAAATGGATCACGTGTGGTTCAGTCAAACAAGACACACGGTGTGTCTTAATGAAGGACGTTGAAACCAAAAGTAAACAAATCAGGCGCTTCACAGCAGGCCACGACATTATCTTCCGCGTTTGAAAATGAGAGGGAAATCAGATGGCCGGAAAACACTATTCCGTCATCTTTCCCGGCCATCTCCCACCGTCTACAGTAGCGGAAAACACGCAGGTACCAAAATGTAACCAAATTCAACAAAATTATAGTCAATTTTCATCTACATGAAACGTACATCACAAATCCAACATCAATTAGGCTTGAAACCTCAAGAATAGAGCAAATCGTGAACAACAAGCTTTGAACTCAAATTTCAAAAGTTCACAAACATCAACCAAAAGCATCCAGAAATCATCTATATGTTACATGGAGCATGAATCAACCAAAAACTAAGCAAGAAGCCTCAAGAACAGATCAAATCAAGTCACAACAGTTTGAAGCTCACAACATCAACCATCACAAATGCCAGTTTGTTTTAGTTATTAATGATCTACATGCTTCCTAGGTCTCAAATATGAAAAAATGGCAAAGAATCATGGCATAATGAAAGAGATATGATGAATTGAAGAATACCTACTGGAGAGCTTCCACTGAGTGTGATCCTTTGATGAAGCTTAAAGAAAACTATCCAGAAACGTTCCACAAACTTCAGAGAAGCTTTTGCAATCCTCAATTTTGCTTGAAATGGAATAGATCTCAGAATTCGTATTTCAAATTTTCTTCACTTTTTCAAAGTTGTTCTTGAGCCAAATCTTCACCAAAACAAGTTCTCAGCATTTGTGAATGATGGAAATGTTTTATATGATGGATTTGAATGATAAGAAAGCCCAATGGCAGTCCCTAAAGCCCAAATGCAAATCCATGAAATTTGAGTTTTGGAGCTTGTGAATATGCACGAATTTCCCTCCAACTTGCCTCCAAAATGCTTCTAATCACTTGCTGGTAATGTGAGGAGTATGAATGGCTGTGATTTAATCCTTGTTTGTAATCAATGGTTGATATTGATTATGTAACTGAAGGTTGAAAATGACACATCAAAACTCACCAAATTTAATTTCTGAAATTGCCATCATGTTTAGAATATGTTTTGTACTCAAAATATGCACTGTTTTGCACAAAAATGATCCAAAAATGAATTAATTCTAATTTTGCCCTTTTAAGTTTTCTTCATGAAAAAGTCAAACACCAATTGACCAATCCAAAGCACATCCATGACTCCTTGATGTTTATTTGAGCAAATAACCCGATTTGGAGCAAGTTTCATGTTGGAGAAATTTCCATTTGAAGTGTGCAAAATGGTGAAATGGACCTATAATTTTATGACCTATAATCTTACTTTCCCAAAATACCCTTGACTTGCAAGCCTCATAACTTGAGTTCTACAACTCAGATGAAAGACTTCTAGTACTCTTTGGAAATATAAGATCATGAGGAACAACTTTCATGTTCATAAAAAGTTAAGGAGAAACATCCTTCTAGGTCAAAAATGGCTTGGAAGTTGGTTGAGTTTTGTTGACCAAAATCACATTCATCTGAGGACATGTAACTTGTCAGCATCATAACTTGAGTTCTAGAAATCAGATGAATGACTTCTAGTACTCAAAAGAAATTTAAGAACATTCTCTACAAGTTTCATGACCATGTCAAGATGAGATGAGATTCTATCTTGAGAAAGGTGGTGTTAAAGTTGGGGACGAAATAGGGGATTTTACACTGATAACCCTAATTTAGTAACTTCTCACACTCCTAATTCTTGATGAATTGATCTTGAAATGATATATTAGACATCTCAACACAACATCCCATGACCATAGAGACTTGGAATTGAGTCTTAATCTCCTTTGATTTCATAGTTGACTGAGGATTAACCAGATGAAAACCCTAGATGCAACATTCTTGACTGTGGCTTCTTTCACATCACACAACAACTTGAATAAGCTCCAACATGGCTCTCAAAGCACTCAATGAGCTCTCTCAACATCCCATATCCATAATTATGCATTCACAAACTTTTGATGATCTTCAACTGGCCTCCAAGTTAGGAGCTGACCCACATACACCCTCTACTTTTCAAAGAACATTGACTACTTCTAGATGATCTGATGACCATTCAAACTTGAGTAACACCCCTTGATTAGGGTCAACACTCTTAGTAACCTTATCTTGCTATGCACAACCTCTTGATCCCTTGTTAAATGAAAAATGCTATGCAATGCAAATGATAGAAAGAAATGAAATGAAACACAAGCCAGCCAAAGAAAAAGGTTGGGCAAATTTTGGGGTGCAACAGAAGAGTAGCATTTTGCATTTAGAATTGTTTCCATTTGCATTTCATTTTTGCATATCCATCCTCAGCCGGAACAGGGAGCTTACCCGTCTTTTGTCTGCTTCGTCAGTTGGTTTCCCGACATTCGTATTGGATTTGAGTTAGCTTTTGGAAGGATCATGAACTCAGGAGAACAGAACTGGTTGTGACAAGGGCAGAGTTTGAATTGATGAAGAATCAGTTGGGTCAACTCATGGAAGCCATGACATCTATGACTAGAGGTGAGGCCGGTATTCAGAGGACCCCAGTGAACAATGTTGCTCAAGCTCATCCTGTGTCGGTTCCCGTTGAAGAGCATCCCATTGCCAGAGATAGAGATTCTTCTTCTCTCCATGACACAGAATATCAGAGTTTCACTTTCCCTGTGCCAGATTCTCAAAGGACCGTTCCAAAGGTTAACGGTGAAGACCCACAGACTGTTGAATTTATGGGAAAATGTCAGTTGTTGGACAAAAAGCTTGATGCCCTAATGAGTCAGGATACTTTTTATTCGAGTGCTGCGAGCATGTTTCTGGTGCCCGGTCTTGTGATGCCTCTGAAGTTCAAAATGCCAAATTTTTAGAAGTTCAAAGGGGATAGTTGTCCGAAGCAGCATCTAGTAATGTTCTGCAGGAAAATGACCTCACATGTCCACAATGATCAGCTTATGATTCACTGCTTCCAGGACAGTCTGAGTGGAGCATCGTTGAGTTTGTATATGCAGTTGGAGAGTCGTTGTATCCGATCATGGTCAGATCTAGCCAATGCCTTCGTGAAGCAATACAACTACAATCTCAACATGGCTTCTAGTCATGTGCAGTTACAAGAATTATCTCAGGCGGACAATGAATCCTTCAGAGGATATGTGCAGAGATGGAGAGAGTTAGTTGCTCGTGTTCAACCTCCACTTCAAGACAGAGACTTGATTGATATATTCTTGGGTACCTTGAAAGGACATTACTTTGACAAGTTGATCTGCGGTAGAATGTCAAACTTTGTTGGTTTGGTGATAATGGGTGAGCGTGTCGAGAGTGGAATCAAGAGCGGAAAGATTCGAAACATCCCTTATATCTCAGTTGAGGAGAATGAGTCAGTTGTGAGTTCTCAAGAAGAATGGGAAAAAGGGAGTGATGTTCTCTCAGAATCTCTTGTATCTCAAGTTCAATTTTCAGATACCTCGAGTGTTCAGAGTCAGTAGTTTGTTGGATCTGTGTATCAGGTATCTGTTTACCACCAGAGTCAACAGTCTTACCGTCATTAACCGCGTCAGCACGCCAGATGAAGACCAAGGAAACCAGAAATGCATTTTACTCAGCTGCCGATGTCATACAGTCAGTGGTTGCCGGATTTGATCAGAGGTGGGTTGATAATGCCAAAGAAGATTAATCCAGAGATCCCGCCATATCCGCCAGGCTTCGATGTCAGCGCCCACAGTGAGTACTATGTTGGGGCACAAGGGTATTCAACTGAAGATTTTAAGGTGCTTAGAAGCCAGGTTCAGGCTTTCCTGGATTTCGACAAGATCTCAGTCATGTTTCAGGGTGTTCAAATCAATGATCCTCTCTTATCCAGTCAAATGGGCGTATCAGCTCATGTTTTGGAGGAGTTCACCGAGAGTACTTATTCAGAAGAATATCAAGTTGAAGACTCAGTTGAGGGTTGTATCGCTGTGTAGAATTTGTTCATTATTGTATGCTGACCATCGTAGGCTTGTTTGTATTGAGTTACTCCTGTGTGGTGCATATATGTGTGATGGTTATCCCTGTTTGGATTTTGGGTTCCTTTTTGTCTCGGTGCTATTCTGGAGTTTCCCTGTTGCATACTTGTCTGCATCTTGCATATTATTTTTGTGTAACAAGTACCTCGGAGCTGTTAATCTGACTTCATGTACTCTACTAGTTTGTTGTAGGTTATACAATCAGATACAGGAATTCCTGCAAAGTTATGGAGCAAGTACAAGCAGAGCTGAAGAAAGTCCAGGGCCAGATGGGGCAGTTCATTGCCGACATGCAAGCGTTGCGCTTGGATCAGAATGCACTCAGGGAAGAGAACCATCAGTTGAAGACTCAGGTGGGCTTAATCATGGAAGTGATAAGCAACGTGCTCAGAAAAGAAAGTGATCAAGTGCCTGAGGCTACAACAAAGATGCTTGTTCCACTTCTGTTTGTGGAACCTATACCAGAGCGTAATGTGTGTCAGAAATCTTCTGTGCAACCGGAGGCTCCAAAATTCTCGTGACATTAGATGCGTTCTGTTTCTTAGAAGAATCCCAGGATTAGAAGATATGGTCAAAGGACAAAATCTCAAGACAGAATCTTCGATCAGATCCCCATGGATTATGCTCAGTTGGTGCAACTCTTGCTGCAACTTCAGTTGGTTAAGCCTCGGACTTTGGCTCCACTTACTGGCCAACCACCACCGGGCTTTGATATCAATGCTTATTGTGATTTCCACTCTGGGGGACAGGGGCACAATGTCGCGTATTGTAAAGCTTTTAAGCATAAGGTTCAGGACCTGATTGATTCGAAGACAATTGAATTCACGCTGAGCGGCATGAAGGTATCATGCGAATTTGCTCCCTGTCATGCAAAAGAGATGGATACTCCTATTCCCAATCCTAAAGCTGCAGTAGGTCAAGAGTATATCTTACAATCTTTGGTTTCAGAATCCCCCTGCCTATAGTTGCTTCCTGTTTTTGGATCAAGTTTAAGGATGAAAGCGCCTGGACAAAGAGAGTCCTCAAGAGTTCAAACTCAATCGCCGGATGTTTCTGCTGTTCAGAGTCCACAACCTTTTGAGTCATCGCAGCAAGATTACTGTCGCCAGATTCAGAGTAGGCCCCGCAACAACAATTTGAAAAGGAGGAACGCTCATCTACATCCAGTGCCTATGACACACAGTCAGCTGCTGCCGCACCTAATTCAGAACTCTTTGGTGAAGCCCAAAGCTCTCAAACCGATTCCAGAACCTTACCTTCCTGGGTATGATCCCAATGCTCGATGTGGATATCATGGGGGATCCATGGGGCATTCGACTGAGGATTGCGAGGCTTTTCAAGCCAAAGTGCAACTGTTGATGGATAAAAGGTGCATATCCTTCCCACGAGGAAAGTTGGTCATACACCACTGTTCTGATTGAGTTTGAAGACTTCAAGGGTCGCTCCCCTTAGCAGCAAATCAGTGTGAAAGCCCAGTTCACAGAAGCTGGCAATTTTTGTTTTATCATGTTATTTCTTTATGTTTGTAATTTTCTTTCCTGTTTAAAGTGCAATCTCATTTGTAAAACTTATGTGCATGTTTTGATTTAATCCATTCGTGTTCACTAATTGCTTTTTACAGATGTTATACGCTTGTTTAAGCGAAATCTGGGGAGGATGACGAAGTTTAGAGACGCACAAGCTTCCGATTGTATGCTTTTGAAATAAAATCTGCTGATGATGTACATGCATTATTTCAAATCCCCAAACACCGGAGATATAAGGATGATAATCCCTTGTCAACCCCTTTAGGCCTAGTAGTAGGAGTTTCTTTCTGAAAAAACAAAAACCCTAAATTTTAACTTGGGGCGGGGTAGGTGTTAGTTAATTTTGGCCGAGCATCCAAATTACAATAGGAGTGTTCCCGTTCGAGGATAAACCAAACATGTATAGGTCGTGCCTAAAGAACCACAATGGTTAAACCTTACCGATCAAGGAGTGAAACAGTCACATTCCTATAAACAAGTCAGACAAGCCGGTGTCACACGATTTGTTCAAAAAAAAAAGAGAAAGGAAAGAAAAGGAAAAAAAAAGTCCGCTAAGTCGAATCTTGAAAACAAGCGACTTAGGCAAAAATTAGGGCATCCCGCTGGACTTTGAAATCAAAAGAAGCTCAAAAGCGCCAGTCCAGGCAAAAGTTAGGGAAATTAAAAAATGATGACAAAAACAAGTCGTGTGATTCAGGCACCCAAAGACGAAAAGTGAGTGATTTTCACTCCAAAGAAAACTTGTGGTTTCCTGAACCGTCACTCCTATCATTTAACCTCTAAGAGGTGAGTGCTAGCGTCGAATTAGCTGAATATAGGATTGGAGAACATCACGGAGAATGGATGGGTTAAAATAAATTTTTATCCTTTATCTTTTTCTTGTAAAGCGTGAACCTGACCAAGTTACAACCTGAAAAAGTCCTAATTGATGTAGGTTTGTTTCGAAAGCATACTTCGGTAAAGATCACATCGAAGCTGACTCCTAAAAGGATTCCTCTTACAACGTTGTACTAATGTTGACATGTTGATAAATGATTTATTCACTTTATGTCAAAATTTTTCCAGTGAACAGATTGGATTTCAAAACTGTCATATGCGTTGCATTTAATATATCTTTTATGCAGGACAACTTGTTTTACTTGCGAGTAAGCGCTGGACAGTAGGAAAGTTTTCACAGTGGAAAGATTGATCAGGATAGCATGCAGAATGTCTGAATACTCCGTCGAACTGTGTAAGCGCTTGGCGTATCAGAAGGATGATAACTCTGAAGGTGAGAAAATACTTAGAAGGGGGGGGGGGGGTTGAATAAGTATAGAGAAAATATTATGGCAATAAAAACTCAAAGATTTTTATCCTGGTTCGTTGAACTCAACTACTCCAGTCCACCCTATCAAGAGTGATTTGCCTTTCTCCACAAGGACTTAATCCACTATTAATCAAACTGATTACAATAGCAAGCACTAAGACCAATTATTCTTAGTCTTCTTAAGAACTAATGACCACAACTGGGTCTTCTCAAGGACTTTTATAATCAAATGTAAAACTAAAACAAGTGTTTAAATGCTTCTAAGTAAGCTATATCACTACTATGATTTTACACTTAAGTTTAAAAACTATGAAATAAATTCAGCAAAGAGAATAAATTGTATGAGAGCTTTTCTTTGAATTTCTTTCAATTATCATCAACTGAAGAAGAGTGTTGGAAACTTGCTTTTATAGGCATAGAAGTCCAAGACGTTTGCACTTTGAAGACCGTGTCTGAAAAGTGGCTGGAACCTTTTTGTCTTCACATCAGTTGACCTTTCCTAGAAGTAGAACGTTCAGAGAAATCTTTTTTGCCTGTGTTCTAGTGTCTAGCATAAATGAGGAAAGAGTCGTTTGGCCTAACCAACAGACATAACTTTGAATTCTTCTTCAACAAGTTTCTAATACTTCAGCATATAACATTAGAGCCTTGAGTGATCAGAGTCTTTGATGTTCATCAGAGTTTCCTGAATCAGAGCATTGCAGCAAGTGTGCTTCAGTGTGTAATTATTCAGAGCAGAGTTCTGAATCAGATCCTCAGTACTTGCAGCGTACAGTACTATTAGAGTCTTCTAAAAAACTAAGCTTGAAACTCTTCATACAAACGTCTTCAATACTTCAGATGCTTCTGTAGCTTCTGCTTCAGATTCTTCTGTAGCTTCTGCTTCAGATTCTTCTGTAGCTTCTGCTTCAGATCCTTCTGTAGCTTCTGCTTCAGATCCTTCTGTAGGCAGCGCTCAGAATCTTCTATAGGCAGCGTTCAGATTCTTCTAAGAGATGCTTCAGACGCTTCAGAGCCTTGCATAAATCCATGTTCAGATCTAATTTGCTTTCAGAATAATATTCACTTTAATATCTGCAGCAAACATACTTGAACAAATTTTAGAGTATATAATTTCTTAATACAAAATTTCGTAAGAGTTATCATCAAAACATAGAGATATAATTAAGAACCAATCTGTGTTCTAACAAACTCACTTACTAGAAAATCCTCTTCACCACACACAATGACCAATTGATCGTCGAACACAAACTTGAGCTTCTGATGCAACATGGAAGTAACCGCCCTTATGGCATGGATCCAGGGTCTGCCCAATAAGCAACTATATGCAGGATTAATATCCATTACTTGAAAAGTAATGGTGAGCATGGTTCAATCTTAATGGGTAAATCAACCTCACCAATAACTTGCCTTTTGGCACTGCCAAAAGTTTTGACAATTAAAGCGCTCGGCCTCATCTCGCTCCCTTCTACAAATAGTTGACTCAATGTGCCCTTAGGCATCACGTTGAGAGAAGAACCAGTATCCACAAGGATACGAGATAGTAAGGCGTCCATGCAAGTCCCTGATATGTGCAAGGCTTTATTATGCGTTGTTCTTTTAGGAGGCAACTCTGACTCATTAAAACCCAAATATCCGCTTGCAATTATGTTGGCTACCACGTCATCAAACTGATACACAGGAATATCATGCATCACATGAGCAACGTTTAAAACTTTTAGCGAAGCCAATCTGTGCATGGGCGAGCTCATAAGCAAGTATAAGATTGAAATCTTTGAGGGTGTTTTCCCCAAATGATCCACAATCTTAAAATCATTCTTCTTGATCAGCTTGAGAAATTCTTGATCATCAATTACCTCTTTACTTTATGTAACCTCCCCAGATGGAATGATTGGCACTGATGCAGCGGTAGATTCCTCTTGTTGCATAACAGGGGTTGTTGAAATAGATTTCTCCTTGGGAGGAATGACAACCGGTACTTGCATTGGCTTAGATATGACCTTCGGAGAAAACACTCATCCATTATGAGTCAGGCCTCCAGTAGTAGTTACATTCATAATCTCGGATTCTGAAAACTAAATTTCTCGACCACAAGAAAACACGGTGGAACCATACTTCTAAGGTACCTCTTTTGAACTCTGGTAAAGGAAAGGCCTTGGCACACAAACACTGATAGGCTATATTTTCTTCTTAGCAGCTTCCACAGGAACCTTCTTATATATGATCATGAATGACTCGATGGTAGCTACCTCTTCCACAGAATTGGATTTGGAAAACTGAACCACACCTCGGTTTATCAAGATCTAAACACAACCCTTCAACCTTCAACACTAATTAGGATTATCATCATAAATCTAGCACTTTCCATGAAGACCTCTCAATAATCCCTGCTCATTCAATTTCTTGAACACAACAGTCATCATAGCTTTAACTTCATCGACATCCATGACCAACTCAGCTTCTTGATCATCTTCAACCATATTAACCGTAGGTCCACCATGAGTAGACAACGAATTAGTCTGTATATTAGGACGCTCTTCAGCAAATGTCAAGATTTTCTGATCAATAAGTTCTTAAACCATGGTTTTGAAAACAATGCAATCTTCTGCAATATGTCCTATGTACCTAGAATTGTAAGCATATGATGCCTTCGAATTATGCTTCATGCTATAAGGAGGAATTGCAGGTGCGATCCCTTTTGCAACAATTTCCTCTTGATGGACAAGATAGGGAAACAACTCTGTATACGGTACCTGAATTTTGTCAAAGTTCGGACGCTTGCAATTATTCTGATTGTTGTTGTTCTGTCTGTTCTGATATTGTTGATTTATGTTGTTTTGTTGAGATTGTTGAAATTGTGGTTGTTGATTTTGAGGAGCATGCACTTGTTGTTGTGGATGATATTGATATGGAAGTTGTTGATATTGGGCAACGACGACATAAGGATAAGGATAATACAACATGAGAGCCATAGGAACTTGATACTAAGAAGGGGATTTTGCCATCACGGCATTTGTCTCGCCTTCTTTCTTCTTGGAATGTTTGCTCTATGGTTTCTTGTTGGTTGTTTGTTGCATGCAGTACCAGAAATCCTACCAATTTTCAAACTGTTTTTAATTCATTCACCCATAGTCACAATATCAGCGAAATTTGAAGAAGAAATTCCCACCATCTTCTCACAGTACAAACTCTGTAAAGTTCCCATAAAGATATTAACCAGATTAGTGTCAGAAATAGAAGGTCACACACGAGAGGCCATTCCGCACCACCTCTGCGCATATTCCTTAAAAGTTTTAGTTGTTCGCTGAGCCTGATTCTGCAATTGCAATCTGGTAGGAGCCAAGTCGAGATTATATTTGTATTTTCTTAAGAAAGATTCGGACAAATCTCTCCATGAGAGAATCTTTCTATGCTCTAAACCTATATACCAATACAAAGAAGCTCCAGACAAGCTATCTTGAAAAAAATGAACCAACAATTCATCATTGTGAATGTAAGATACCATCTTTCTACAATACATGGTTACATGACTGCGAGGACAACTCAACCCTTTATACTTTGACAAGTCAGGAATCTTGAACATCTGTGGAAACAAAAAATTAGGAACCAGACACAAATCCTTGGCCTCCATGCCAAAGGCATAACTCTGATCATTTTATTTAATAGTTTATAGTCTGCAGGTCTATTATGACCAACAGGTCTGACAAGAGTCTGTGGATTTGGAAGTTGTGATGCAGCTGGAGCATGTAGTCAAGGAGAAGCAAACTGAGACGGATATACCAACCCAAAATTGACCATCTAACCATAATTCTAACCCATCTGGATACCATATGGATAACCAGGAAAAGGTACCACAACAACTAAGGATGCTTCAGGGTAAAGCATTCCAGAATGAACATTCTGAATGGCAGTTTGAGTAGACTGAGACGAAATTGGAATATGAATAGGACGACCTCTGTACACATTCTCATCCTCATTAGGGGTCTCAAAATCATTCGGCACAAAAGTCTGGAGATTTGGCGCTTGAAAAATCTTATGATCATCATTGTTCACCACAAGAGGTGGAAATGGAGTAGGTATACCCGATGTGTAAGCAGCAAAGTTCCCATTGGGCACGGGCATATAAAAAGGTTGATACGACACAAATGTACTACCGTTGGCAATTTGAGGAGTGAAATTCAGGGGCATCCCCCACGGATAGGCAGTCGAGAGCCTATTCAGACCAGGCTGAGAACTTTGTAGATTAACAACAGGTTGAGTCGCAGGCGGCTTAACAACGGCAAGAGAAGAAGTAACAACAGAAGAGGAAGCCACTAGGAGTTTCAATAGTTATATTAGTAGTGGTTGTAACAAAAGTAACAGTATTAGCGAAGTCCTTCTGAGCACAAAGGAACTCCATGATAACATCCATGTTGGTCTAGAACTGATCCATGATACCTTGAAACTGAGCCAAAGGTTTCCTTATAGGCAACATTCTCTTGTTCGTAGTCAGCCATGATCTTAGACTTGATTTATCGAGTGAAATAATGATGTTAATTCGTATTCTTGCTACATGGTGAAGATGGAAGGTGTAAGCATTTTATTTTTTAGATGAGGAACGTGCAAATGTATGCATGAATCAATGCAATGCATGCAAAAACAAATTTGTAATTCCAAGAATTTGTGAGTTCTTAACTTTGTTAACAATAATCATAACGCATATAGTAAAGGTGCAAAGATAAGACTAGCAAGAAAACTCTTCATTGAATAAAGGAAAAGAAGTACAAGTCAAATACAACATAAAGATCTGCCTTTTGGGCTACAACAAGATCAGCCTAGATCCTATCAAAAACCACCCTACAAACATATAAGAAATGAAAAACAACCCAAGGAGTCTTGTGTGGCAACACATCAGCATAAGCATCCATCAGCAGCCCTGAAAAATCTTCAAGTGTGTGCTCAGCAAATCTGGCTAGATGGCCGTGTCTCTCACTCCAATACTTTGCATCCTTCATGAGTGTTGCACCCCAAAATTTGACCAACCTTTTCTTTCTAACTTGGCTTATGTTTCTTTTCATTTAGCATTTGCATTTGCATAACATTGGTTATTAACAGGGGATCAAGAGATGTTGTACTCATCATTCAAGAGAGAAGATTTCTTGTTCAAGATCAAGCAAGGGTATTACTTGCCAGTCATCAAGTTCACCATCATCTTTGGAGTTGGGTTTCAAAGCTCCTTGAGAGGAAAGGTGTGTGTATGGGTGTTATCTCCTATCTCGAGGATCATTAGAGGGTCATGAGATTACCCATTTGGATAAGAAATTATTCAAAAGCTCAGTGTGCACCTTGAGGGGTCTTTGTGGAGTATGTATGGCCATTTAAATCATCTGCAAGAGCCTCAGTCAATGGATATGGAATTAGGGTTTCATCTGGTCAACCCAAAGTCAACTGTGGACTTGAGAGGGTTCAAAGACTTGATTCTAGGCCATGAAAGCCATGGGAAGTCATTATAAGTCATATCTAATGTTATGATAATATCAAATCAAGAAAACTCACGAGTTCAAGGAGTTGCTAAATCAGGGTTTCAGTTGATTTCAGTGTAAAATCCCTTCTTTTGGTGCTTAACTTCAAGGACAATTTTCACCATGATACAAGTTCAATCTCATTTTCCCACAAACATGAGACTTGTTAATAACATTTCAAGCTTTCTTTTGAGTATAAGAACTCATCATTTGGTTTTGTACATCTCAAGTTATGGTGTCAACAAGTTGGTGTCATCAGATGAAAAGAATTCTGGTCAACTCAAAGTCAACTTACTTCCAAGACATTTTTCACATGGAATCAAGTTCTTTCTCACTTTCAAGTGAACATGAAAGTTGTTCCTCATTGTCTTAGATTTCTAAAAAGTTCTAGAAGTCATAATTCTCATGTATGGAACTCATGTTATGGTCTTCACTAGTCAAGGGTATTTTTGGAAATTTCATTATAGGTCATTCACTTCAATGACCAATTTCATGCACTTCAAGGCCTCAAATCCGAATTTGTGACACATGAAAGTTGTGTCACATTTCCTTAACTTCACAATGAACTCAAAATCCATGATGTTTGATGGTTTGTGTGATCATTTAGGCCATGATGAGGAAATTTAATTTTTGGACATGATAGGAGTTACTTACATTTCAAGTCATCATTTGAATTTATTTGTGAAATCTTTCACACCATATCATCATTATATTGGTTTTACCTATCTTTACCTCATTTGGACCAACATTGAACCATTTTTCATGCCATTTTTTTAAAATATTATACTATAAAAAGTGTTGGTACAAACTTTGTGCAATCTCATTCTACATTTCTCAAAACCATTCCAACTCATTCCTACACCCCAAACATCCACTTGTTGACCCCAAAAGGAATGAAAGAGAGCATAACTCGTGTATGCATGAAAGTGAGTTTTTTTGGCCATTTTTTTGAAATCACTTGAATGAGGCATCATGGGCCTGCATGGATGCTCCTAACCCACCATATTTAAACTAAAATTAGAACCCTAGAGCAAGGGAGGAGGTTGCTGCGTGAAAGAACAAGGGTTACCTCTCAAATTTCAAAAACTTTTTCCCTCTTTGAATTGAAGTTTTCTTTGGGTTCTTTTGCAAACCAGTGCTCAATTCTTCTTCACCAAAGCTCAAGGAAGAGATTAGCATCTAGAAACTGAAGCTTGCAAGGTGATTGAAGGGCCAACGAAGCAGCTCCATTAGGTAACCTTCCTTGAATTTAAACTCTCATGCTAGACACTTGTTTAGGTCCATGATTGGCGCACCTGAAGCCCTACATCTTGTAGGTAACATTTGCATTCTTTTTATGCTCGTTTGATTGGGTTTTCAGTTTTTGCACAAAAACGCGTGGCCTGTTTTCACATAATTGCATGAGCCTTTTTTTAAATTGGATGATGGATTCTTGCTCCACGTGGCTAGAGCTTTAATTTGGTACCGGAATTTATAATTTTTATGGTGATTTGAGGTTGAGCTCCGGTGGCCCTTGCCGGAGAAGACGACCGGAGCCCTAGCTCCATCATTTGTTTCGTTTGAGGGTGAAGCTGACGTGTACCTTTGACCCTACACGCGTGTCCTTGGACTTTGATTTGGCAGCTGACTCACTTAAGTGAAACAGTGAGTTTCACTTAGTTTTGGTTGCTGATGGCTTTTGGGCCTTGCGCTTTTGATAAACCCACCCCCTTTTTGGAAGGCCCAAGCATGTTATGCATGGATTCTGTTCAATCCTGATTGTTGAGTGCACCCCCTTCCTTTTGTTTATTTCTTTAGATTTTATTTTTATTTCTTTTGTTTTCATTTTCAATTTAATTGTTTTAAAAATAGTTCCATATTTCATCAAAGTACCCAAAAATCATTTTCTGACTTTTCAAGATGTTATTTAACTTTGTAGAATTGTTATTTTATTTTCCATTTATTTTTAATATTTTTAATTGATTTTAAGATTTAATGAGTTTTATTGGTTTTTACCCTAATTTGAAATTGATCATTTACCCTCATTCAAATATCCCCTAGGACCAAATTTTCTCTCCCACTTAGATGATGGATTGAGGTATTTTTGAGGGTGATTTGAGGTGTTAATGACCATTTTTCAATTGTTTTCCATTGCCTTTTTGTGGACCCTTGACACACACTCGATAAGGTGGAACACCATGTCTTAATTGATCTAATTGGTGGTGCTTTGAGTGAACTTTTTCCCTTTGTGTTTCACCTTTGCCCTAGTTGATTTGGCACTTGTTCATGATGATTTGGTGTTGGTGAATACACTTTGAGTTTATCATGAATATTGGTATTTCTTTTGCTTGCTTGCTTACTTTGTTTTGCTTGATCTTGAGGTAATTGTTGGCTGAGTAGATTATGTGTTTGTGCTTCTTAGGATTGCAAATTTCTCCTTTGATGATTAATGTTAATTGGTTGTAGGATTTTACTTCTCCCATTTCATCTCATTCTTCTTGACTTGTTTAAGTCATCTCTTGTGTTTGAGTCTCCTTTGTCTTTAAGTCTTGTTGCATTGTTGCATATTTGCATTTGTGTTTGCATCTCATCTTGCATTGACTTGTTTAAGTTCTTCATCTCTTTTCATCTGTTATTGAATTGTTATGTGTTTGCTTATGCTCTTTTGCCGTAATCCCTTAGGATTCCTAGTCCATCTATTTAATATGGGAGTAGGAGAGACATTAGGCTTTCAATCCTTTGCATGATAACATTAGGTAGTTCCCTTTTCAATCCCAACTTTAGGATCACATTGCATGATAACATTAGGGTTGATCAGTTCCCCTTAGAGTCTTGTGTCTTCTCTTCTCATCTCAGAATCTCTTAAGACACTTAATAAAGGATAATAATTGTTGTACACTACGAGCCTTAAGTACATGAGAAATGATAAGTGGGGGGCCTCCTCTCACATTGTCTATAGTGTTTAGCGTATGCCCTTCGGGAGATATACGACACGTTCGCTCTTATGTCATAGTCTTTAGTGCAACATGAGTTACAAACTAACTCAATTCACTTCTTCTCATAAAAAACACAAACAAAATTCAAACCTTTTTCGTCCTTCAGGATTGTTCAAACCTAATTTTTAGAAAGAGTATGTTAAGTTTATGTTCTACAGCAAACATGCATCATCCCTAACTGCTAGGACGAATATTTAACATTGCTCATAAAAGACACCAACCAGTGGTCTAGTTAGCCCGAACTATATTTGCTCTGATTTCTCATACCAGATGAGGATACGTAGGCACAAAACAACGATGTCTTGGCGAGCACCCTTTCCCCCCTTCACCCGTAGTTTCCCGAACTACGTTGACTCTGACTTTCCCATTGCACGAGGGAATACATAGGGATAGGGCGACAATGCCCTATCGAGTCTGTTCTTACTTCACCCCCGTTTAGCAGTAGCTTTTAGATAGTTTTCACCCATAGATTAGACAACAAGCGTGGATCCCGTTGAGTACAACAGACGTGAGGGGTGCTCATACCTTCCCCTTGCGTAACCGACTCCCGAACCCTAGATTTGGTCGTGATGACCTTGTCTTTCCCTTTCTCTTAGGTTTTCTTCGATCGTTTCTTTTCCCTCTCTTTGGGATAAATAACATTCGGTGGCGACTCTTTTGTCTGTTTGCCGACCCCTTTTTCGCAGTATGCGACAATTGGTGACTCTGCTAGGGAATTTCCCATCCCCTATGCGAGTCTTTCCTAGCGCTTGTGTGTTTATGTTTATGGGTATGTATATATGTGCATATGTGTTGTATCTGTACTTTATTGCATTTGCATTTTTTCCCCGCACTTCATTATTGTTATTATCTGTTGTTGCGCTATTGGGTGGGATTGTTCCATTGAGAGATAAGCCCAATACCCAGGCTTGAGTATATACATAGAATTAGTGTGGAGAGTAGTAAGGACATGTATGTTTGGCATGCACTAGTCCTCACGAAATTCGCATCCAGGCGAGGTTTTCTTTGATGACGTCCTAACTGGTGCATTGGGATAGTGAGCTGATGTTGGATCTGAAAACTGTTGACTCTGAAGACCGATCATTTGGAAGTCAGTTAAGTTAAGCCTCTTCATTTGACCATGATACTAAACCAGATATGTTGAACGTATCATCATTTCTTGAAAGTCTGTGACGCTGATGACCGTATAGGATGCCGAACCTTATTAGATTAGGTTCATACCTTGTGAGTGGGAGGGTTATGCAGGAAATTTAACCTCCAACCTACCCGGATTTCTGGTTTTCTTATTAGTGTGGACCTTTGATCTTGATACTGTGGGTTTCTTTTGCTTCAGTATTCTAATGTTCTGGTATTTTCTCGCCGAGGAAGAGTTATGGTTCATCTCAGTCAGCAGCATAGCAGTCGTGATCCCCTGTTTGCATCTGCATTTTCATTTGCATTTTAACACTTGCATGTATTTGTGTTTCAGATGCATATTTTCCCTTTGATTCTAGTAATCTAACCCACCATTAGTATGGAGCCTGGTCTGAAGAAGAATGTCCTGTACAAGTTCCCAACGCCTGAGTTAGGACCTCTGTTTAGCCTCATTTTTGTAGCTGAGTGTAGTGTTATGGAAGACTTCAGAAAGGAATATGGGAAGATTTTGAGCTTTGTCTACAAGGTCTCCAAATATGAGTCAGGAGGTATTCATGCGCTGTTGCAGTTTTATGATCCTCAGTTACGTTGCTTTACATTCCCAGGCTATGTCGTGATGCCAACTTTGGAGGAGTTTGCTCAGTTAATGGGAGTCCCAGTCCTAGACAAAATGCCTTTCTGTCACTCTGAAGAAGAGCCTGATTTGACCAAGTTGGCTAATGCTCTTTATATGGATGTCTCTGAGTTGGATGGTAAGTTGGTACCGAGAAGTGGATTTCTTCGTTTTCCACTATCATTCTTGGTGAGTAAAGCTCAACACTTTACTAAGGAGGGATGTTGGGTCGTTTTCAAAGCTATTCTGGTTGTGTGCATCTATGGAATAGTCTTGTTCCCTAATATACCTGACTTCGTGGATTCGGATGCGTTTCATATTTTTGCTTCTCGGAATCCTGTGTCTACACTCCTAGGAGATGTCTACCATTCTATACACTACTAGATTGAGTGCGGAAGAGGAAAGAATGTCTCCTGCTGTGCGTCACTTCTCTACAGATGGTTTATGGCACATCTTCCTAAGGTTAGACCTTTTGTTGATACCTCAGACACAGTTGATTGGTCAGAGAGGCTCATGGGCTTGATGTCGGAGAATATTGTTTAGTTCAACAGAGATCTGTTTGGTAGTAATATTATCTTTAGTTGTGGAAGTTTTCCCAATGTTCCTTTGATAGGACGAAAGGGTGGTATCAATTATAATCCTTCTTTTTCCGTCAGGAAATTTGGCCACGCCTTGAGAGGACCCCCGAAGAAGGAGGAAATACAGGAATCTCTGTATTTCACAGGGTCAGCTGATAGTGATACTCTAACTAGTTTGAAACAGGCTTGGAGTAAAATTCATCGGAGAGGAAGGCCTTCCTTGGGTAATGGTGACTGTAGAGCCTATAGACCATATGTTGAGTGGATCCAAGAGAGGGTTGAGAGGTTTTTGTTGCCATTCCCAATCAGAGAGCCTTTATATCCTTTGGTTGTTGAAGAAGCAACAACAGTTGAAATTCAGAAGTATAACCAGCTGTGGGTTGAGAAAGAAGAGCTACTCAAAGTGAATGAAGAGTTGGAAAAGGAGGTTATCCAGCTAAGGAGCGAAAATAATGAAGCCACCTACCTGTCCAAGATGAAGACAGAGATTCTAAACAAAATAGGGAGAGAATTGACTGAAGAAACTCATGTTCGAGAATGACTTGGTCAAGACTTAAGGAGCATGGGTAATATCCTCAAAGGAAAGAAGAAGGAGTTGGAAAGAGCGCGCTTAGAGATATCCAAATTCAATAATCAGTGGAATGCAGCTCTAAATGCTAGCAAGGGAAGAGAGGATGAGCTTCATCAGCAGATTGATAGGTTGAAGACTCAGCTCCAGGTTAAAGATGAGAAAGATCCAGGGGAATCATCTTGTTAGTACGAAAGTGACTGTAACCTACGAGAAGCTTTGGCAATGTTGGAGGAATATAAGATAAGAGTAGAATTAAAGAAACCCAAACTTGAAGATGCTTTAGGAGAAGGTGCTTGGGAAGAGTATGCTTAAGACTTGAAGGAGGTCATCAGCAGGAGGGAGTTGCTTATTTAGGCGTTGGTTGCACGACATGTGCACCCGGATACGAAGGAGTTGTTAGAGGAGTTTCAGAATTGCTACCGTGGCTGAAGGGAGAGTTACCTGATGCAATTTTCTCTGTTGTTGCTCTTTTGTTATTATCTTGTATTCCAACCATCACCAGGCTTGTTGAATGAGGTCATATTGATCACTCTGTTGTATTCCTTGGTGCTATGTATGCTGACTCTTATCCTCATTTTCTTTATGGGAGGGATTTTTGTGGCTCCATCTGTGGTTTCTTCTGGTTCCTGTTCGTTTGTGGAACTAGAATCAAGGGGAGAATTTCCTTGAATCATATTTACATGCTTGCATTTTGCATCACTATCACCATTTTTGCATTGCAGGTGTTCCTGGTTCCTTTAACCTTATTCTCTTTGTGGTTTTCTCTCAGCAGTATTTCAGGATAGCAGACCGGACGATTAACTGATACTCGACCAGAGGGAATCAACAGAAAGCTATGGATCATATACAACTAGAGTTGCAAGAGTTCAGGGATCGTATGGCTTAGTTCATGGATCTCATGCAAGGGGTTGCCAATGGTCAAGAGCAGCTCAGAACACTAGTCCAGCCTTTGATTTCCAGGGTGGATGGTAGTTGGGTCTTGCATGGAGGGACCATTGCCATTCCTCCCCCGACTAATGGGAATACTCCTCAGGCTAATGCTATTCCTATTGTTGTCTTTCCTCCGGGCGGAGGCCATCCACCAGGAGTTCATGTGCCAGGTGCAGCGGGCGTTACACATGGGGTAGCAGGTCCTCAGTGGGAGGAGGATGAACAAGATGATGTTTTCTCTATGGGAGATTTGGGTGTATGCCTTCAGACTGATGCAGATAAAAGGTTTAAAATGATTGAAAAAAAGATGAAGAATCAGAATTCTCTAGGGCTTCATATGTCTAACTTGGGGCTGATTCCAGGTTTGAAGATTCCACCCAAGTTCAAGGTTCCTAACTTCGATAAGTACAAAGGGACAACTTGTCCCATAGTACATCTCAGATATTATTTTTGGAAGATGTCTGCCTACTCAGATGATGAGAAGTTGCTGATGCACTTTTTCCAAGATAACTTGTCAGGGCCTTCATTAGAATGGTACATGGGTCTAGAGCCAACTCATACAGAAATTGGAGGGATCTTGGAGAGGCATTCATCCATCATTATCAATATAATAGTGACCTAGCACCGAACCAAGTTCAGTTGCAAAATATGTCTCAGAGGAGTAATGAGGGGTTTAAAGAGTATGCTCGGAGATGGCGTGAACTAGCAGCCAGAGTTCAGCCTCCTATGGTTGAGAGGGAGCTTATTGACATGTTTGTGGCAACGTTTCCAGGAATTTATTATGAGAAGCTAATTGGAAATATGTCCGGAAGTTTTTCTGATTTGATTATAATCGGTGAGAGGGTGGAGAATGGTATCAAGTTGGGTAAGATTCAGAGCAAAGAAGGATCCACGTCTGGTGGAGGAAGGAAGACTTTTGGTAATCCTAAGAAAAGAGAAGGTGATACAAATGCAGTAACAGGTTTTAGAAACAGAAATAGAAATAGGGCTCAGCGTCAATAGCAATTTCAACCTCAGCAACAGTCACAGGTTGCCAGCATAACCATTCCAGCGGCACCACAACAACAACAAAATTATGCACCGTGCCGGTCTCAGAACTGAGGAAGAACTGTTAATAGGAATTTTGATACTCCACATATGCCATATTCTCAGCTGTTACATCATTTGTTACAACTTCAGCTAATTCAAAAAAGAACATTGGCACCTCTTACAGGCGCGCCACCTCCGGGCTATGACGTGAATGTGAGATGCGAGTTTCATTCTGGCGCTTCGGGCCACAACATAGACAATTGCAAAGCTTTTAAGCACAAGGTGCAAGACCTTATTGACACCAAAGTAATTAACTTTACAAATGAGACTCCGAATGTGGTTCAGAACCCAATGCCAAACCATGGGGCAGCCGGAGTTAATGCCATCATTGAGGGTGAGAAGTTGAATCTAGTAATTGACGTTGCAGAGATGAAGACGCTGCTGAGTTTTGTTAAAAGAAGACTGTTGAAAGGAGGAGTTTTCCTCGGTTGTGTGGAAGGTTGTATTGCTCACCCTGAGGGTTGTGAGGATCTCAGGAATCATATTCAATGTCTGATGAATGAAGGTGTTTTGCAGTTTGTTAGAATTGAAGAGGAAGATGTGAAAAGGATTAACAGTGGGCGGGATGAAGTCGCTATGATTTCAATCCCTTACAGAACAATAAACCTTTCAGCGCCTCCAAGGCCAGCGCCAGTGATTATTACCAAAGTCGGACCAGTGCCATATGAAAGTACTAAGGCCGTCACATGGAATTATGGGGAAGAGGTATTTTGTAACGGCCAGAAGCATGAGTTGATGGGAACATTGTCTGAAGGGTCATCTGTTGACAATTTGGTTGGAGCCGGTGGTTTAACCAGAAGCGGAGGGTGTTTTAACCTCCAGAGGTTAATGTGGAGAGGTCTGATAAAGGAAAAGGAATGGCTGTAGTGGAGGAAAGTTCACAACAAGGAGAGAAAGATTCTTTGATCAAAGACGTCGAAGAGTTCATGCGTCTTATTCGAAAGAGTGACTATAAGATTGTTGATCATCTACAGCAGACTCCTTCCAAAATATCAATTTTTTCTTTGCTATTGTGCTCGGAGGCACACAGGAATGCCTTGTTGAGAATTTTGAACACATCTTACGTGCCGCAGGAAATTGCAGTAAATCAGCTTGAAGGGGTTGTAGCCCAAGTTAACGCTGGTAATGGCTTGGGGTTCACAGACCTAGACTTGACTCCCGCGGGAAGAAATCATAACCATGCCCTACATATCTCCATTGAATGTAGGGGGGCTGCATTGTCACATGTACTTGCTGATACTAGGTCATCACTTAATGTGTTGCCCAAGAAAGCTTTGATGAAATTAGACACCCAAGGTGTGATATGTACTCCTAGCGATCTTGTTGTGAGAGCCTTTGATGGGATGAGAAGATCGGTGTTCGGTGAAGTTACCCTACCAATACAAGCGGGCCCAAAAATTTTCAATGTCGTATTCTACATCATGGACATTCAGCCAACATACAGCTGTTTGCTTGGCTGACCATGGATTCATTCTGCAGGAGCAGTTACTTCGACCTTACATTAGAAGTTGAAGTACATGGTTGAAGGAAGGATTGTCACAGTGTGTGGTGAAGAGGATATCATGGTGAGTCACCTGTCATCCTTTAAATATGTAGAGGTGGATGGAAAGATCCATGAAACATTGTGTCAGGCGTTCGAAGCTGTTCAGATTAAAGGGAAGCCTCTTGTTGAGGACAGAGCTCCTGAGATTTCAATGTCTTCTTTCAAAGAAGCTCATGCTGTTGTGGAGTCTGGTTCTTCACAGGGATGGGGTCAAGTGCTCAGCATTCCCAATAAGCAGGACAAATTTGGATTAGGATACAACCCATCTTCCTCCTCGTAGAGTGCTCCAAAATATAGAGGGTCGGTGAAGTTTACTAGCGGTGGAGTCACCTTTGACAGAATCAATGTTATGGGAGAAGACGAAGGAGACAGTGACTGTGATATGGACGCGTGGATTCAGCCGCGTGTTCCTGGTCAAAGCTTATGCAATTGGACTATCGAGGAAGTCGTTCATGTTACCTTTGAAGAGTAATATCTTTGTTTTGATTATGTGTGGTCCTGCGTTCCGCCCAGGGCGTAATGGCTTTGTTTTGTAGGGCCCTATCTGTTTATGTTTGAACTCTTTTTTCATTAATCAAAAGGTGTCTTTATGCATTCAAATGTTTTAATCCCTGTTTTTCTGCTTTTATTTTGGACAATAAAATGGCAATGTGGTTTGTGCTTGTTTGCATATCATTTTAAGCATAAAACATCAATCATGCAGGTTTCACATCACATATGCCACCGCTTCAGATTCGTCTATGACTCGGTTTGACTTTGACAATCCTATCTTTCATGCTGAAGAAGAGATTGATGAAGACGAGGACCTGCCTGAAGAGCTTGCCAGACTGCTGAGATAAGAGGAGAAGATCATTCTGCCTCACCAAGAAGAAATTGATGTTGTAAATCTGGGCACAGAAGAGGACAGAAAAGAAGTCAGAATTGGGGCTGCTTTAGAAGACGGTGTCAAGAGAAGACTGGTCGAAATGCTTCATGAGTACAGAGACGTCTTTGCCTGGTCATATGAAGACATGCCAGGACTCGATGCGGACATAGTGGTACACCGACTACCTCTTCGAGAAGAATGTCCACCTATAAAACAAAATCTGAAAAGAACCAGGCCAGACATGGCAGTCAAGATCAAGGAAGAGGTCCAGAAGCAATTGGATGCCGGTTTTCTTGTTGTTACAAACTATCCTTTGTGGGTCACTAACATTGTTCCTGTACCTAAAAAGGATGGAAAGGTCAGAATGTGTGTTGATTACAGAGATCTAAACAGAGCGAGCCCGAAAGACGATTTCCCGCTCCCCCACATTGATGTGTTAGTTGATAATACTGCTCAGCATTATGTGTTCTCCTTCATGGACAACTTCTCTAGGTATAACCAAATCAAGATGGCCCCAGAAGACATGGAGAAAACAACCTTTATCACGCTGTGAGGGACTTTTTGCTATAAAGTTATGCCTTTTGGATTGAAAAATGCAGGGGCAACTTATCAACGAGCGATGGTGACTTTATTTCATGATAATTCATCATGAGATTGAGGTCTATGTTGATGACATGATCGCAAAGTCACAAACGGAGGAAGAATGTCTGGTTAATCTTTTGAAGCTGTTTGAAAGGTTGAGGAAATTCAGATTGAGGTTGAATCCGAATAAGTGCACCTTTAGAGTAAGGTCAGGAAAGCTATTGGGGTTCATTGTCAGTGAAAGAGGATTTGAGGTAGATCATTCAAAGATAAAAGCAATACAAGAAATGCCAGCGCCAAAAACAGAAAAAGAAGTTTGTGGTTTTCTGGGGAGATTGAACTACATTGAAAGCTTCATATCTCACCTAGCAGCCACCTGTGAACCAATGTTCAAGCTGTTAAAGCAAGATCAGGCGGTTGTCTGGAATGAAAATTGTCAAAGGGCATATGAAAAGATAAAAGAATACTTGCAGGAACCTCTGATACTGATGCCTCCAGTGGCAGGAAGACCTTTAATCATGTACGAAATGGGCAGAAAAGAACATGATATTTATTACTTGAGTAAGAAGTTCACGGAATGTGAGTCCGGATACTCAATGTTAGAAAAGATGTGTTGCGCACTTGCTTGGGCAGCCAAACGCCTAAGGCAGTACATGTTGAATCACACAACCATGCTATTTTTGAAGATGGATCTGATCAAGTACGTGTTTGAGAACCAAGCGCGTTCTGGAAGAATTGCTAGGTGGCAGATGGTTCTGACAGAATACGATATTCAGTATGTTTCCCAAAAGGCCATTAAGGGAAGTGTTTTGTCAGAATATCTCGCAGAGCAACCGATTGAAGATTATCAACAGATGAAATTTGAGTTTCCCGATGAGGACATAATGTTTCTAAAGATGAAGGATTGTGATGAGCCACTGCCTGACGAACGTCCCAAAATAGGCTCCCAAAGGGAGATGGTTTTCGATGGTGCTGTTAACTTATATGGCAACTGAATATGGGCAATCATTACAACTCCTCACGGTTCCCATACACCGTTTACCGCCCAGCTAACGTTTCCCTGCACCAATAACGAAGCTGAGTATGAAGCATGCATCATGGGTATTGAAAAAGCCATTGATTTGAGAATCAAGAACCTTGATGTATACGATGATTCAACTTTAGTCGTTAACCCAATTAAAGGAGAGCGGGAAACTCGTCAGCGCAACCTGACGAGGGCCGAGAACCAGATGGCAGATGCTTTGGCGACCTTATCCTTGATGTATAAAGTGAATTATTGGAATGAAGCTTCGATGATCACTATCACGCGCCTCGATAGGCCGGCGTTCATATTTGCAGTGGAGAAAGCATTGGATGGGAAGCCTTGGTATTTTGATATTAAAAGCTTTCTCAAGAATCAGGAGTATCCGTCTGGGGCATCGAGCCGGGATAAGAAGACTCTGAGAAGATTGGCAGGGAACTTCTATCTGAACAAAGACGATGTGTTATACAGAAGAACCTTCGACTTAGTGTTGTTGCGGTGTGTGGATGAACATGAAGTGATTTTGCAAATGGAAGAAGTCCACGAAGGCTCCTTCGGAACACATGCTGGCAGACATACAATGTCCAAGAAATTGTTGAGGGAAGGCTACTATTGGATGACCATGGAGTTCGATTGTTTCAAGTATGCCAGGAAGTGCCATAAATGCCAGATTTATGCTGACAAGATGCATGTGCCGCCAAGTCCTTTGAATGTCTTGGCATCTCCTTGGCCCTTTTCTATGTGGGGCATTGATATGATTGGTAAGATTGAGCCAACTTCTTCAAATGTACATCGCTTTATCTTGGTGGCGATAGATTATTTCACCAAGTGGGTAGAAGCAGCTTATTTTTCCAATGTAACCAAACAAGTAGTGGCTCGCTTTATCAAGAACGACATCAACTACCGTTATGGAGTGCCGGAACGAATCATTACTGACAATGGTTCTAATTTTAACAACAAGTTGATGAAGGAACTGTGCTAGAGTTTCAAGATCGAACACCACAACTCTTCTCCATATCGCCCAAAGATGAATGGTGTTGTCAAGGCAGCCAACAAGAACATCAAGAAGATTGTACAGAAGATGGTGGTTACATACAAAGATTGGCACGAGATGTTGCCCTTTGCTTTACACTGATATCGTACTTCAGAGCGTACATCGATTGGGGAAACTCCTTTCTCGCTAGTGTATGGTATGGAAGCTGTCCTACCATAAGAAGTCGAGATTCCTTCCTTGAGGGTGTTGGTTGATGTGAAACTTGATGAGGAGGAATGGGTGAAGGATAGGTTGAATCAAATTAGTCTAATTGATGAGAAAATATTGGCAACTATTGCTCAAGGCCGTCTGTATCAGAGCAGAATGAAGAAGGCTTTCGATCAGAAGGCGTGCCCTCGAAGCTTTCAGGAAGGTGATTTAGTGTTGAAGCGGATCTTCCTTCCACAAACAGATCACAGGGGCAAATGGACTCCCAACTATAAAGGTCCATACGTGGTAAGGAAAGTATTCTCTGGAGGAGCCTTACTACTGTCAATAATGGACGGTGAGGATTTTATGTCCCCTGTGAACGCAGGTACAATCAGAAAATAATTTGCTTAAAACATACCTGCTGGAATAAAAAAGGAAATCCAGGAAAAAAAGGGGCATCCCGGCGAACCATAAAAAGAGTGGGTTCGGGCAAAAATTAGGGATAAAAAGAAAAATAATGAACCCACAAGGTTGAAAACCTGAAAAGGCGACTTTGGCAAAAATGGATATCCTGGTGAATTGAAAACCCGAAAGGGCGATTCAGGAAAAAGTTAGGGATTTAAAAGCAAACGACTGTGGTCTGTGTCCGATCCTTTAGGCATAGTGGATTCTTGGAGGACCCGAGGGTTAACCAGTCAGTCTTTTCATAAGGCAGGATATTGGAGAAGCATCGAAGTCATGCGAGTCATAGTCGAATCGACACATGGTGGTTGTCTGTACCACATTGCCGACATTTGTTTATCTTTTGAATTTATGTACTTTTTGTGTAACTTTCTCTTTTCAGGAGTTGCATCTGATGTAATTTGCCTATTTACAGGCCATTTTCAATCAATGAGTATTATCCACATCAAGCTTTCTTGTTTTGTTTTTACTGTTTTGTTTGCAAAAGACGCCTGAGGTTTTTGATAAAGCTTTGCATATATATAAACTTTTAGGGCTTTACTAATCATGATTGAAACATTGATTTTCTTGAATGATGTCATGGACGATGACCGGAATAGCCTTTGTTGCATACAGGACACATTGTTTATTTGTCATTTGCAGGGCTCTGTTTAAGAGGTGCTTCCCTAGTAAGGTCGTCATGTCTTTATCCCCACAGGGTGATGATGTCAGATCAGAAGTGTCTCCCTAGCAGGTTGAGAGTGAATTTCCCTGGCAGTGGTGTGCACTCATCCCCTAACAAGTTAAGAATTTGGGATTATCCCCAGCAGCAGAGCAAGTTCAGTGTTGTTCCCCCACAGAGTCTATGATATCGACTCATATCCCCAAGCAGAGGTTGATGTTGATGAGTCTTATTCACATTTCCCCAAGCAGAGGTTGATGCTGATTCCCTCGATGAGTATTTCCTAGTGAAGTTGTTATCCGCAGTAGAATCCAATGGTTACTGATATTCTCCAGAGAGAGATTTTGAGGATAATTTCCCAATGTTGTTTCTCTCATTTCCCAGCAGAGCGGAATCTTTCCCCGGCAGAGCAATATTTTGGGATAAGTTCCCAATATCTTAGTCCCCAGTGGATCAATCCTCAGTAGAATGGATTCATTCTCGGCAGGGTGGAGTTATCCTCGAGAGAGTCTTATCCCGGGAGGCCATTCATGGCACCTTCCTCATCAGAATCCAGTGGTTATTGGTATTCCTCCCATATTAAGATTTTGGGATGATCTTCCCAGTAAATCTTATTTCTTAATCCCTCGCAGATCAGATTTAATTTCTAGTAGAGTGGAATCCCCGACAGAGTGGAGTCATTCCCTAGCAGTGGTTTTGTCCCCCTGAAGAGCTTTATTTTGGAAGGTCGTTCGGGGAATTTTCCTCAGCAGAGTTGGTCTAATCCTTAGTAGAGTGGATTTGTTCTCAGCAGAGAACAGTGTTGTTCCCCGGAAGAGTTTTATTCTGGAAGGACGTTCAGGGCGTTTTCCCTAGCAAAGTTGGCTTCGTCTCTTTAGCATTTATTTTGTTGGAGTAGTTCATGTGCATTTTCATTTGTGCATAGCATCCTCCAAAGCGCGTATCATTTCCATTTCGTATGGAGCATTACGCCATATTCAAACATATGCATTCGAAGCATAAGCCAGGTTGTTACCTTTTGTCATCAGACTTTCCTCCAGCAGATGATGGTGTATTTCTTGAGCCTGTGTGGTATCCAGACCCCAACAAAATCTTTGAGGATGTGTTCATCTCATCTCGTTCTCCCTAAAAGAGTTTGCTTGTTTAAGTTTCTCTTTCCCCAGCAGAGTTTTCTTTCAAATTGTGAATTGATTGATTCTTTTACCGATCGAACATCGTGCCTTCTTATTAACAGATGTTTATCACCAACTTTTGGGTTGAGCTTGTTTGTTAGTAAATGTTTTTACCGACTTAGTGTCGAGCCGCTTTGTGTCGTTGCCTACTTTGTTTAGCAGATGTTTTTACCGATGGATATCAAGCCTGTTTGTTTAACAGATGCCTGATTGTTAATCAGATGTTTACCGACTTAGTGTCGTTGCCTGCTTTGTTTAGCATATTTTTTTACCGATGGATATCAAGCCTGTTTTTTTAACAGATGCCTGATTGTTAATCAGATGTTCTTAACTGACATGTGTGTCGAGCCTGCTCGTTAACAGATTTTTTTTACCGACTTAGTGTCGAGCCTGCTTGGATAGTGTTGCACCCTAAAATTTGCTCAACCTTTTCTTGCCTGATTTAGATTTCATTGCATTTCATTTGCATAGTTACATCATTTACATAGTTCAACCATTGGCATATCATAGCATAGCATGCCTCCAACAAGGGATCAAGGGTGTCTATCAAGAGAAGAGCCTAGCAAGAGGTGTTATCCAAGATTGAAAAGTCATTCAAGTCATCAAGAAGAGATTTGAAGTCTTGAGAAGCTTGAGTGCCTATATGTGGGTTTTGCTCCTATCTTGAGGAATATTGAGAATCATCAGTGGAATGTGAAACATGAAATGTGAATGTGAGGTGTGTATGGATCTCATGGAATGCCTAGAGGGCCATATTGAAGCTAAGACAAGTCATTGATTCAAGTACAAGAGCCACAGTTGAGGTGCAGTCAACTAGGGTTTCATCTGGGTCAACCCTAGATCAATTGTGCAAATGAGAGAGCATCAAAGCCTACTTTGAAGTCATGGGGTTCATGGATTGGTATGTTGATACATGTGAGGTGTTGTGCCAAGGTTAAGCAATGAAAGATCAAGAATGTGGGAAGTTGCTAAATTAGGGTTTCAGTGTAAAATCCCCTGTTTAGTGCCTAACTTCAAAGCCACATAAGTCAAAATACAAGGTTCAAAATGGATATTTGGCCAACACGAAACTTGTAGAGCTTCTCAATACCTTTAATTTGAGTACTAGAAGTCCTCAAGGGGATTTATAGAACTCATGTTATGGTCCTTGCAAGTTACAGGTCATCAGAGGACACTGAAATTTATCTGTGAAAGTCACTTGACTTCCAAGCAACTTTTTCCATTCAAGGAGCTTTCAAATGGATTCTTGGTGAACATAAGAGTTGTATATATTGATCTTAGCTTTCCATAGAGTACTAGAAGTCCTCAAGAGGATTTGTAGAACTCAAGTTATGATCTTTGCAAGCCAAGGGTATTTTGGGTATTGGTGATTATAGGTCATTTTCAAGCATGGGCCAAAATCTCCAACTTGCAAGCTTCAAATGGAAAATTGTTCAACTATAAAGTTGCTCAAAATAGGGTTTTAACCTTGACCATGCATCAAGGAGGCTTTTAATTGGTTCAAAGGAGAAGTTGGTTTGAAATGGTTTTGAAATGAAGAAGTTAAAGTGATTAAAAGGCCAAAAATGTGATTTCTTGATTTTATGGCCAAACAAGTCCATGTTATATACCAAATTGATCAGAAAAGGCATTTTAAGATGATGACAATACCACATTTTGGATTTGAGGCCAATAACACATGGTTCCCTTTTGTACCTTAAGATGGAAGTAACACATCAATACATGGCCATAGGATCAAAAACAAGGAAGATGCCATCCCCATTCAATTCAAAATGTCAGTAGGAGAGAAATTCAACTGAGTGTGAGAGCTAGAACAGAGCAAGGCATGATTTCCACATATGAGATTTTCAAGGGATATGAGAAATTCAAAATCTCATTGTGGTTGTTATAGAAAGTTCTAGAGGTTTCCATCACACTCTATATATTGTATGCAACTGATTCAGATAGTTTTTTTGGGAAGGATTGAGCCAGAAACAAGAAAGAGCAACTGAATTTTCTTCATTGTATCTCAGAATCGGGTTTGGAGATAGAGGGCATTTCAAGACAAATTGATCATTGGAGAAGCTTTAGAAGTGGTTCTTGAGTGATTCTGCAAAAGATTGGAGGTTAAATCGAGCATTTGCACCTTCTGTTCATCCAGTTTTTCCAGGTTTGTAACTTTCATTTTTTAGCTTATATTAGGGGAAATTGACTAGCATTTGATATGTGGTTAGGTTAGTGATGATGCTTAGATGGATTTCGGTCCAAGAATTGAGCAATTCGTGACATTTTGAGTGTGATGTCATTTTTTGTTGAAGCTCATATCTCCTAGTTCTTGAGGTTTTAATGGCGTTTGGATGGTGAGAATTGATCAGGGAAGCATGTAGATGAGTTTAGGCTCATTAATTTTAGGTTTTGAGGTGATTCAAGATTTGTGATTTTTCTGAAATTGGGATCGGATTTAGAGTTGGAGTGAGAATCAATAAATTTGGAGGTTGTATTCGTGATCAGGATAGAATTTCAAGTGAGATAGGGTATTCAGTTGGCCTGATTGATGCATTTTTAGATGTGCCACGCCGGAGAAGACGGTGGCGCAAAGCTCAGGCCACCGTCTAAGCTTTCCCTCCCAAGTTTGAATGTTTTGGAGAAGATGACTGAGGGCCCTTAGATGATGCTTTGACCCTTGACTAAAACCAAATCCAATGGCCACGGTTGCATGACGAATTCTGAGGAGAGTTTTGAGTTTCCCTCAAAACTCTGCGTTTCATTAATTGATTTTGGGTGGGCTTAGTGACTTGCTTGCTTTTCACACCTCCATTCAGGCCCAAGTTGGATTTATAACGTGAATTAGTTGCTATTTGACACACGTTTTTTCCATTTTCCATTTCTTTTTTCTGATTGTTTTTTAGTTTGGTTTGGGCTTAGTACTCGCTTGCTACCAACACCCACTCTTAGGCCCAGGTTTGGATTTTAACTGGATTTTATTGCTATCTGGCACGCGCTTTTATTTATTTTCATTGTTTTTCTTTTATTTTTATATTTTCATATAGTTTAGGAAATAATTCACAATGATTAAGAAAACTAGTCTTTTTAATCTAGGTTTTTTCCCTTGACTACTTAAAGAGTCTAGAATTTAATAGGATAAAAAAATAATTGATTCATGCATTTTATATTTTAATTACATTTTTGTATTTTTAATTGGTTTTAATTTTGAATATGGTTGGTATGCTTTCTTGTTGATTTTGGTATGAATGATTGGTGATGATTTTTGAGTTGATTCTTTTTGGGCTAGATAGCTTAGATATGCATGTACCCATAGTAATTTTCTCATATTTTTGTGAGATAAATTTAGGCTAGTTTGAACATTGAACATTAAGTGGTGTAAAATTAGGGTTTTAGGATAGTACCCTTAGGTTTAGGGCATAGTTTTAGGTTCAAATGAATGATTTACCCCCTGGTTTTTGTATGAAGATATTCATAAGAGGTTTAGGAACCCTTAGTAATTTTTGTAGGATTTTACAATCATTTTTGGTATTTTAATTAGATTTAGTTTTAGGACTAACTTCTAGGTGTTTCTGATGAGCTAATTTGGCTAGTTTAACTCAATAGTTCCCCTTAGATTAATGTGGTGTTGCTTTTGAGATTGGAGGATCATGAGGACCAAGTGAGGATGCTTTGGAGAGCTTGGAGGAACTTGGAGTTGAAGATTTTCTCATCTTGTGGAGGCTTGTCAGGAGCTTAGGGTAACTAGGGTTTTAGGAGGAGCATCAGAGTAGTTTTGCTTGTTTCTTCAAACATGGAGTATATTGTTCATCTCCATTCAATCCAATGACATAAAGTCCTCTTAAAGAAGTCACATCCCTCCCTTGGAGGGATGAATGACATGCTTTAAGAGTAGAACTTTGAGGATGCCAGTCTCTCATAATGTTAAGTTCTCAGTGACTTCCCTTGGTTGTCATTGAGCTTCTTAACCTTTCAACCTGATCTTGTTGAATGATTCTCCCTTGGAGGTGCTTGTTGAAGCTTGTTGAGAATGAGTTTGTCTGCTTGTTGAAGCTGGTTGCTTGTTGAAGCTAGGGTTTTACTGCTTGATTAAAGATGAAGTCAGGAGCTTGTTGAAGCTGTTTACTAGTTAGGGTTTGAGCTTGTGGAAGCTGGTTGCTTGTTGAAGCTTGGTGGTTGTTGAAGATTGAAAGTTTGGTAAAGCTTGAAGATGGGAGTTATTCATGAAGATGAAGGTTGTTGTTGTCAACTTTTACTGTTTAATCAACCTGTTGCTGTCAGAGCTGCGGCTTATGTTGTTTGCTATAGGAGTCTGGTGTTGCTGTCTGGGCTGCCTCCTCTGCTGTGGTTTTTGTTTTCTGTATTGTTTGTTGGCTTGTGTAGCTTGCGCCTAGGTTTGAAGTGAATGTTGATTCACTTTGCCTGTTGTTTTCCCAGGTTCGAGGTTGAGCAGGACTCCCTTGCCTCGCTTGTATTGCTGCATTGCACGCATTTTACTGTACTTGCTTGCTTTCTTTTCTGTTTATCCCCTAGGATCTCTGATTTCTTCTATGCAGGAGGGAATTATGACAGAGATTAGGATTCTTAGCCATGCATGACAACATTAGGTTAGTTTTTATTCCCTTTTCAACCCTAGGCTTTTTAGAGCTTCTTTCTCTTCTTATCTCAAAACAACTCAAAAATACAGTAATAAGGTTAATCGATGTCGTACGTTACGAGCCTTAAGCTATTTGAGAAAGGGTTGCTGGAGAGCTTCTTTCCAGTAGTCTGGCTGCTTAGTGTGGCACCCTTTGGGTGACACGCGACGTAGTCACTCTAAAATCATAGTCTCTAGTGCGTCAGAGATTGCAAACAAACTAAAAAACACTTCTTTCGTAAAAGATTCAAAACAAACATCAAAGTGTCATTTTTGTCCGCTTGGACTCTTAATCAAGAAAAACCCTTTCATAAGGTAATAAAAAACCAGTCAGACAAGCTTGTGTCTTCCGTAGCCCGAACTACGTTTGCTCTGATCTTTCATGCCGTATAAAAGTACGTAGGCATAGGATGTCGTATCCTAGAGAGCAACCTTCCCCTCCTTTCCCGTAGGTAGGCGAACTACGTTGACTCTGATTTCTCGCTCAGAGCAACCTTCCTTTTACCGAGTCATTTTCTTTTCTTTTTAACCCAGACCTATAGAGTAGATAGAATAACACACCCTTAGATAGAAAACAAGCGTGGATCCCGTCGGGTACGACGGACGTGAGGGGTGCTAATACCTTCCCCTTGCGTAACCGACTCCCGAATCCAGGATTTGGTTGCGATGACCATTCCTTTCCCTCTTTGCGTTAGGTTTACTCTAAGCGTTTCCTTTCCCTCTTGTGGGATAAATAACGCACGGTGGCGACTCTTCTGTCATAGCCGACGCCGATTTTCGCAGTAGCGACAACTGGCGACTCTGTTGGGGACTCCAACGGTTCCCTACGCGAGTCAATCCTAGCGCTTGTTTTCCTGTCGTGGGTTTTGTATGTGTTGCACCCCAAAATTTGACCAACCGGTTCCCACATTTGGTTTATGTTTTGACGCATTTTGCATTCGCACTCGAATACCGCATACATTGCATTTTTTCAGCCATTTTTGATTTTATCGAGATTACAGCCTCCCCTGGCGTTTCAGGTAGTTCAGGCCAGTTCGAATGACTGTATTATGAGAATTTGTGCTCGTCTCGGTGTTTTCAGCTCTCGCTGTTGTTTTTGAGGACATTACGGTGTCCAGTTTTTACCACTTATTTCGCTGGAGTTGCGCAGTTATTCTCTAATCGATTTAATTGGCTTCCTGGCATTTTTAGAATTTTCCCTTTTATTTTCTAGATTTTTTGATATATTTAATTGAATTTTTCTAGATATTAAATGGATTTTTTTAATATTTTCCTATAGGATTTAATAGTTTTTTAGAATTTAAATAGATATTTTTAGATTAATTGAATAGTTTTTTATAGATTTTTAATAGATTTTATTTCTAGAATTTATAGATTTTATTTTTTAAATAGGTATTAGTCTAATTGATTTGTTTAGTTTAATAGGTTTTTCTTTTAATAGTATTAATTAGAGTTAGTTCTATTAATTAGCTTTTATTAATCAAGGTTCATTTTAGATGTTAATTAGGATTTATTAGAGTCTATTAGATTAGTTCAATTAATTAGGGTCATTTTCGTTTTAATTAGGCAGTATTAATTGAAAGTTTAATTAGTCCAATTAATCTTCCCATTTTCGTATTAATTAGGAGTCTTAATCAGTATTAGTCCATTAACAGAGTCATTAAGGTCTAGTGGGCCAGATGGCACGTTTTTGGGGGCCCAATTTCTGCCACATGTCCATCGTATATAAGGCCACACGTTGCTTTCTCTCACTACCGCCTCACTTTCCACCACTCTCTCTCTGCCACCTTTCCATATCTGCATGTGCGCCAACTCACCCTTCCCTTACACCTCACCCTACACGTGTCTCTCCCTGGTCTCATCGGAAACCCTCGCCGCCGGCCATGCAACCACCACCGGCCACCGTAACCGGTTGCCTGAAAATGTCAACTCGCCGGAAACTGCATCTCGCCCAGAATCTCACCGAATTCATCATGTTTATCATCCGATATTCATGTTTTTCCAGATTTCCTCCATCAATCTTCATCGTTTTCTTGATGATCTTCATCAGATATTTCATCTGTTCTTCACCTTTCCCAGAACTTCATTACAACATTCATCAGAACTCATCCAATGCTCATAAAATTCATCTGCGAGCTTCATCATGTTCATCAAGATCCTTCAAGATCTCCAACAACATCACTTTAATCGCCACCTAGATCTCCAGATCCTCAAAGAATGTCATGGTGTTCTTAGCAAGCTTTCCAGATCTGTGAAGATTTTCTTCGACGATCCATTCATCAGTGTTCATCAGTTGCTACTCAACTTCTTCAGATTTGTCATCAAACCTCCATCGTTCTCACTCAAGAACCTTCATACATTCAAGATGTTCTTCCAGAAATCCTCAGATCTGCGAACCTTCGCACTCACAAACCGTCCAGACCACATCAACCTTCGTCGTGTACATCGAGCCTTCAAGCTTTTCTCCAAATTTGTTCGTGTATCCATCTCCTCATCCGGATTTGTTCTTCGTATCAGTCTTCTCAAGAATCTGCATCTACCTTCATCTCATTCGTTGTTGGATGTTAGCGTCAGGGAAAAGGGATGTAGAGTCTGTTTAGTTTCGTAGGTTCGGTTAACAGAAGAGGTGCATGGAGGGGCGAGTTTTTGTTTGAAGTGGAAGTATGATTTGAGCCATGGCGATGTTAGGAGAGTTTGAGCCGAGAGAGAGACGGAAGTTGGAGAGGGAGAACGGCGGAATGTGAACAGTGAATTGAAGGAGAAGTTTTAGGGTTTGCAGAGTTTGAGAAAGGAGATACGTGGCTGAGGTTTTGGGGTTTGGGCCTCTAAGCCCATTGTCTTTTTCTGCTGAAACATCCCTCCGTTTTGCTCATTAACCCCCCTCCCCCGTTTTTTTTATTCATCCATTTGGCTATTTGTTTTTGTTGGGCTCTGGGCCCAATTTCCCTGTTTTTTTTCTGCCTACTCCTCCACAATTACCAACGCACCCCCCTGCTGTATTTTTATTTCTTTTACTTCTTTGCTATGTTCTTTAGATTTTTTAGAAATAGTAAATGCAATAGTATAGATTTTAATTCTATTTTCTTATAGGGTATTATGAAGACTTCAATATAGAATTTATATTCTATTATTTTTAGCGTATTATAGAATATTATAGATTTAATATAGTTTTTCCTATTTTTCTCTATAGAATATTATAGTATTTTCTATGATATTTTCCATTATGCATTCCTTTTAATTTCTTCAGAATATTCTCTAGTAGGATTTAATTGTCGTATTTTAGGAGTAGACTATTCTTTCCGTTTCGTTAGTGGATTTCTCTCCAATTTTTCTCTCCTATTTTCTTTTCTATCCGATGTTATTCTCGATTTTATTTCTGGCTGGCCGTGTGACACGATTCAATTGGAGAATGATTTTCGATATCATTTCTCTATCTTGTCTTTGACACAGATATCAATACGCTACCTCTTAGAGTTCGATTTCTCGTATAAGTCGAACCATGACGGTCTAAGCGTTACATTGGTTCCTGGTTCGAGCATCCTCATCAAGGATCCAGAGAGGAGAAGATTGGAATGGAGCTTGCGCGCATGTCAGGAGCCCACGGAGCCTCTTCGTTCAACATCATCATCATCATCTTATTCAAGTCTTCAGGCAACCATCGAGTGTTGTGAGCTGTATCGTTAGATACGTAGGAAATGACAGTTGAGGAGTTTCTTCTCAATCGTCTAGGATGTCTAGTATGGTACCCTTTGGGTGACATGCGACGCATTCGCTTCTACGTCTTAGGTTCTTGCGTGTGTGTCCCGGGTTCCTTCCCGTTTAGGCGTAGGCCTGCTTCCTCTTTGTTCTCGCCCCCTGGCGATCGAAACCCCTTTTCTCTCGCGTTCAGGCGATCGAGACCCCTTCTCTTGCCCCCGTGCAATCGAGACTCATTTTCCCATCGAACTACGTTTGCTCTGATCTCTCGTGCCAGACGAGAGTACGTAGGCATAGGATGTGACATCCTAGCGAGCTACCTCCCTTTTACCTTCTTCCCGTTTCCCTGTTTGCTGTAGTTGGTCGAACTACAGCTGCTCTGATTTCTCATACCGAATGAGAATATGTAGGCATAGGATGCGATATCCTAGCGAGCACGCTAACAACTAACTTCTCTGTTCTCTCGCTGCCGTGAAATTGAGACATTCCCGCTGACGACTGATGTTTCCCTTTCTCTTGCCCTTGCGCGTTTGAGACCAGACCGTAGTTCTAAGTTCCGTAGGTCCTCGTACCTCTAAAACCAACTTAATCTCTCACCCCTATGTGATTGAGAACACCCTGTCTAGCCGTAGTTAGCCTGAACTACGTGAGCTCTGATCTTTCACGCTGTGTGGAAGTACGTAGGCACGAGATGCGATATCTCGACGAGCCCAATTCCCTGTTTCCCGAACTACGATGACTCTGACTTTCTCTCTTGAGAATACGTAGGCATAGAGTGCGACGCTCTATCGAGTCAGATTTCTTCCGTTTAGATTTAGCAGCCGTAGATAGATTGTTTTTGCATCCTTTAGACAAACCAACAAGCGTGGATCCCGTCGAGTACGACGGACGTGAGGGGTGCTAATACCTTCCCCTTGCGTAACCGACTCCCGAATCCAGGAATTTGGTTGCGATGACCGTTCCTTTCCCGTCTTTGCGGTAGGTTTACTTCGAGCGTTTCCTTTCCCTTCTTTGGGATAAATAACGCACGGTGGCGACTCTTCTGTTTAGCCGGCGCCGGTTTTCGCAGTAGCGACAACTGGCGACTCTGCTAGGGATCCAACGTCCCCTATGCGAGTCAAGCCTAGCGCTTGTTTGCGTGTCTTTAGGTGTTTATTTTTTGGGCGTTGTATGTTGTATTTTACTGTATTTACAATTTCCGCACCTTTGCTATTATCTGTTGCTGTTGTGCTGTTGGGTGGGGTGTTCCTTTGAGTGAGAAGCCAGACCCAGGCTTGAGTGCACCCTAGCATTAGTTGTGGAAATTAGTGGGCGCGTGCTTGCTTTGTGGGCACTAGTGTCTCATGAAATCCACGCTCAGACGAGGTTCTTCTGGTTGACTTCTTTTTCAACCCTTTGGGTTGAGGGGGTTGTTGGTTAGTTGGATTGTCGACTCTGGGGACCGATCATTTGGAAGTTGGCTAAGTGAGGCCTCTTCAGGATATGATGATGCCACACCTTCTGGGTATCGTATCATTAATCTTAAAAGTCTGTGACGCCGATGACCGCATAGGATGTCGTACCTTGTCAGATTAGGTCCATACCCCTGAGCGGGAGGGTTTTTGCAGGAAACTTGACTTCCAGCCTACCCGGTATTTTGGTCTTCTCTTCAGAGCGAACTTACTCAGTCAGCAGCGCAGTAGTAGTCAGAGATTTGTGGGGGCTGTGATCACGTATTTGCTGCATCTTGCATTACATTTGCATGAACATTATTGCATCATATTGCATATCATTCTCTAGCTAGCCAGAGTCTGATCCAGCCGTTGTTTTGATTCTGAAGGTGATTATCCGGTGTTTGGCCTGAGCGACTGTTGATTGTTAGAAGACGACAAAGGGGTTGAAGCAGATTTGAGCAGAATCGAGCAGTGAAGTCAGTTGAAGGTTATTGGTAGCTATGTCTGAGAACCACTTCCAGTCTCGTAACACCTTGACCGGTTTCACCATGACGACCAATCCTCTGTATGGCTCTATCTCTGTGGAAGACCTTCCGCAAGTGAACAACGTTACTGCAGACCAATTTGTGAAACCTCCGGTTAGGAACCGAGTTCGACGTGAGCAGTTTGTTGTCCGAAATGAACGCCCTCCTCTTATTAACAGTCAAGGTGTTGTTTTCCCTATGGCGAATATCCGAAGAGAGATCCCGGTAGCTAGGACTGGAGACGCAAGAGCTCTTGAGAATGATAGAAGGCTCCGAGTGTTGGAAGAAGGAGTCAAAGCCTTGAAAGTTAAAGATGCTGTCAACCTCAATGCTGTAGACATGTGTTTGGTTCCTGGCCTGGTATTGCCTCATAAGTTCAGAGCACCGAGGTTTGAGAAGTACAGAGGAGATAGCTGTCTGAAGCAACATTTGGTGATGTTCTGCCGAAGAATGACTTTGTTTGTGCAAAATGACAAGTTGATGATTCACTGCTTTCAGGATAGTCTGACTGGGGCATCTCTGAGTTGGTATATGCAGTTAGAGAGTAATCAGATCCGATCATGGGTGGATTTAGTGAGAGCTTTTCTGAAACAGTATGATTATAACCTAGACATGGCTCCTAGTCGCATGCAGTTGTAGGAATTGTCTCAAGAGAACAATGAACCCTTCAGGAAGTATGTTCAGAGATGGAGAGAATTTGCTGCCAGAGTGCACCCACCGCTTCTAGACCAAGAGTTAATGGGCATGTTTGTAGTCTCCCTGGAGAGCTCGTACTTCGAAAGAATGCTTGGAAATGTGCCAAATTTCTCCGAATTGGTAAGATTAGGAGAACGCATCGAGCATGCCGTAAAAATTGGGAAAATTCAGATTGTTTCGGGCGGCCAGGCTAGTGAAACTGAATCTCTTTGTAGCTACCAAACTGAAGAAGGAGTTGTGATCAATGCAATCATGCCAGATGTTGAGTATCCTCGAGATGAATCGGTGAAATCTGTTGGTTCTTCATCTTCTGTGTCTTGTTATGCGGGACAGACAATTGTGCCTAGGGCACCATATAGAGAACTTTATGTCGCTTCTTTGGCAAATCAACGAACTCGTGGCCGAGGTTATCAGAATCAGCGCCCAAATCAGAAAAGGCCCCGTAACAACTTGGAATGAAGGAATGCTCCTTCTCATATAGTGCCTATGTCGTATAGCCATATGCTACCATCTTTGATCCAGAATTCTTTGGAGGAACCTAAAGCTCTTAAGCCTGTGCCAGAACCTTACCCTCCTGGGTACAATCCCCACGCTCAGTGTGGTTACCATGGTGGATCTCCAGGGCATTCAACTGAAGATTGTAAAGCTTTTCAGGAAAAGGTACAACAGTTGATCGACAAAGGGTGTATTTCCTTTCCAGGAGGGGTTCTGGTGGTTCATGACAATTTCTCAGCTGCCTAAGCTCGTAGATTCAGAGGTTTATTTGCAAGAAGCCAATGGTCCAGACAGGCAGGTGTCCTCAACATTGGCAGTCCTCAGACTTTTATCATTTGCATTTGTAGTCTCTTTTCTGTTAGTTACTACTGTTGTTAAACATTATTCGTTTCGAATGGTAATATTGGTAAAGTGACTATGCATTTTTCTGAATTAATCATGTCGTTGTCACTCATTTATTGCACTGCACTGACACTTGCATTTTATTCACTCCACTTTGTCACTTTGATTAGCAAATATTGGAGGGAGGATGACAAAACTGAATACTCGTAACCGATGATCGTATGCTTTCAGATAAAACCTTGCCGATGACGTACAAGGCATTGTTTCAAATCCCCTAAACACTGGAGATATAAGGTGTTAGTCCCTTGTTAACCACTTCGAGCCAAGAAGTAGAAGTTTTTTCGGACTTTTAAACCTTCACATCTTAACCCGGGGCAGGGTAGTTGTCAGTTAGCTTGATCGAGCGTTCAAGTCTTATAGAGGAGTGTTGCCTTTCGAGGACTAATCACATCGTATTTTTCCTCAGAGGTCGTGCCTCATCGACCCCAATGGTTAAACCTCACCAATCAGGAGTGGGACAGTTGCAATCCTTTCGGAGCAATCAAGACAATCAGTGTCGCACGACTTGTTCCAAGAAAAAGAAAAAAAAGGGGAAAAAAGAGAGCCCGCTAAGTAAAAAGAAAATGAAAAAGCTGGAAAGCTAATACTTAGGCAAAAATTAGGGCATCCCGCTGGACTTCAAGAAAAAAATCGAAAAGAACTCAAAAGGAGTCAGTCCAGGCAAAAATTAGGGAATCAAAAGAATGAAAAAGAAAGGATATAAAAAGAAAAATCCTTGAACAAGGACAAAGTCGTGTGGACACAGACACCGAAAATGAAAAAGGAGTAATTGTCACTCCGAAAACCTTGTGAATTCCTTAACCACTATTCAACATACCTCTCGAAGAGGCGAGCGCTTGTGCCAAGTTAACTGAACTTTAGGATCGGAGATCATCACGTAGAAGGGGTGGGTACAAATCATAATTTGAGCCAAATAATCCTTTGTTTCACGAACCGTGAACCCGACCACGATACAACCCTTAAAAGACCTAATTGAGGCAGGGTTTATTCTGAAAGTGCATTACGATAAGGTTGAGTAACCTGACTCCTTGTTGATTTGCTAGTCATATGCTTGTTGTATTTTTTTTCACTGATCAAATCAGCACTACGTTTAAACTCTGGTTCATTCGTCACTCACAATCATGACACGTAAATGAGTGACAGCACAATTTTTTCGAAATCTGCATGAACATTGCATTAAAATTACCATTCGTGAATAGACAATTTTAATTGCAGGTCAGTGATTGACATGGAGGAAATTCCAACAGGGAATAATCAGTCAGGACTGAATAATTCAGCAGTCTGGATCAGAATGGTGTATGTGGTGAAACCCTGTAAATCTGGGGCATTGACTTCCAGTGAGTTCAGAATCAGTTGGTCTAAAGATAAATCCCGAAGCATCGGTTGATTATGGGACAGTTTACGTGAGAAGCAGTTGATCAGAAGTGAATCTTCTCGAGAGCCAATCAGGGGCAACTATCCAGAATGCTGTGATTTGAGGATAGATCCTTCCAGTGTGTGATCAGGGCAGGTTAAGTCGCTCAACGCTTAGTCAAGGGGCAAGTCACTTCAGAGATAGTGAAACCAACTATGTTGATAGTTGTTTAATTGAGGTTGAATCCTTTTGTCGTACAGAGGCCGGGGCAAGCCATCTCAAGGTCGTATTGTAGCAAGCTGCTTTTTGGTCAGAGTGAGTTTTCCCAAGAGTCAGATTGGGGCAAGTTGAGTTGCACTGGGGCAAGTTGTTCAAGAAAGTTTGTTCACCCTAACAAGAGTTGAGTATCGGGGAATCGTGTCATTAACCTCATCAAAAAAAACCTGAACCTTCGAAAAAGACTTTGTCGTCATTGGATCATTATCCTATAGTGTAAACCTGTTACTTGTCAGGACCTCGTAACCAAGTCGTTTCCAAAGCCCAGTTGCCTGGCAAACCTGTAACCAGTTCTCGTCTGGTCCACCTTTCTGTTAATACCAGTTCTCGTATGGTACCTGTTATTTTTCAACCAGTTATTGTCTGGCCAACCTTTCAGTAAACATCAGTTCTCATCTGGTGTATGTTAGCTTTCAACCAGCCCCGTCTGGTCACCGTCTTTTTAACCTATTTGTTGCATCAGTTATCGTCTGGTGCATGTCAGCTTCCAAACCAGCCCCGTCTGGTCATCCTTTCCTTAGCCTATTATCCGGTCAGCCTCGTCTGATGTTCCAACCGTAAATCCATTCTTGTCCGATAACCTAACCTATTTTTGCTATCAGTTCTCGCCTGGTAGTCCATCTTTGAATGCTAGCCCCGTCTAGTATTTTCCCTTTAAAACCATTTCGTTAATAACCTATTTTCATCCGTAAACTAGAAAAAGCCTAAAAATACCCGACACGATAATTCCCAGTGACTCACATAGTGTCGCGTTCCCCGATATAAAGCTCGATTAATACCGGTTTCCCGAATAATGTTAAATCAGGATTACTCTCCTCTGCATATAGAAGCCACGTATTGTCCCCAAAATAGTTGAGATCGCAGTTATTCCTCCTCAGAATAGGATCCGGAATATCCTCAGCAGGTCAGAATGGATATCCTTGACAGCAGGGGCATTCTCAGCAGTGAGCTGTGCGCAATTAACCCCGGTTTGGTTAAGCCCCATAGAGTACAATCAGGTTGTCAAGGGTTTAGAAAGAGCGTCCCCGTGCAGGGTCGTCCTTCCCTCCTCCAGCAGGTTGTCATTCCTCCGTCAGGTTGATCATCCTCTACAGAGTTCATAACGATGAATTTGTGAGCCATCCCTCAGCAGGATTGTTTCTTCCCCATGGAAGTTGGTCTCATTTTTCCAGCATTTATTTTGCAGGGATGATTCTATGATACCCGGTACCCCTCAGTGGAGTTGACGTTGCCTTCGACATTTATTTTGCCAAGCGGCTTTAGACCCGGTGTTCTCTGGCAGCTTGAGCCTGCATTTGCACTTGCATATATCGTCATATTTGAATCTATACAAACACATAGCATCTCCATGCCGTATGGGGCATTGCATCATTTTCAAACATATGCATTTCGAAACATAGATCAGGTTGGATAACCTTTTGCTTTCAGGCGTGTTTTCTCAGCAGGAGTTTGGAGTTCTAGCTCAGATCTATTACCAGGTATTCGAGGTCTCACCGTGAGGCGCGTGATGATATGGTTCACCTTACTATTTTCCCCACAGAGTTTCTTGTTGAAGTTTCTCTTATCCGGCCAGCAGATTATTTTCTTCAAATTGGTTGTTACGTCAGCATCAAAGAGTTTCGTGAATCAAAATTTTAGAAGCTGCCGCCGGGTATCGAAACAGGCGTCTGGCAGTTTGGTTTCCAAATATCCCCAGTAGAGTCCTCCTAAAAGTCGTTGTCACGTCAGCGCTGGAAGGTTTGCGGGTTGGGACCAATGGAGTTAGCTACTGCAGAGATAGGCAGAGATACTGTATCCAGATGATTTTCCCGTATGAATAGGCGGATGAAGAGTATTCCTGTGTTTAGACAGATGATGTTCTCGTATGGATAGGCGGATGAAGTTTCCTCTGTTTAGGCAGATGATTTTCCCGTATGGATAGGCGGATGAAGTTTCCTGTGTTTAGGCAGATGATTTTCCCGTATGGATAGGCGGATGGAGTTTCCTGTGATTAGACAGAAATGTTTCCCCAGCGAAAGCGCCGGGAGTTTTCCATAACATGAAGTCCTGACGTGGACAAAATTGATTACCCTTCAGGGACCATTTATCCCCATCAGAATCTTTCTTCGTATCGGCAAAATGTGTGTCCTGACGTGGACAAGGTTATAGTTCTTCGTGTTGACAAGATGCACGAGTCCTATCGGGGACAAATTTATCTTTCTTCATGTTGGCGAAGCGTGAGTCCTGACGTGGACAAGTTTTATTTCCTCAGCAGGTCAAAGATGTGAGTCCTGACATGGACAAATCAAGACGAGGATCCCCTCGTGCTGATGAAATACAGACGAGTCATCCCCAGCGAAGTCACCGGGATTTTGCCGTGTTGATAGGAGATGGAGTCCTGACGTGGACAAGTTTATGATGAGATTTCTTCGTGTTGACGAAACAAGCATCCTAACATGGACAAAGTTTTATCCCTGTGTTGTTGAAATGTGAGTCCTGACGTGGACAGATTTTCAGTTATTCGTGATTTGACGAAATTTGGGTCCAGATGTGGACAAGGTTACTCCTATGACGACAAAATCTCTATTCGTGTTGACGAATTTTGTTCCTCTTCTTGTGTTGACAAGATTAGTCCAATGGTGGACGAAGGTGTTTTTGCGAAAATAGCTCAGTGCCTGTGGTGTCACGCAAGGTGTTACCGTAACAACCAGATTCAGTTCATTGGATGTTGCTTCTCAAGCAGTTTTGCAAATTATCTCCACGGTTGGCAAATTTCAGGGTTTCTTTGGTATTCAATCGTCTCGTACCTCGAATGTCTGAAGGTCGTTCGCTCTTCACCCAGTCGGGTCCAAGCCGTTTGAATAGGGGCAGCTGTTGCACCCCAAAATTTGACCAACCGGTTCCCACATCTGGTTTATGTTTCGACGCATTTTGCATTCGCACTCGAATACCGCATACATTGCATTTTTTTCATCCATTTTTTATTTTATCGAGATTACAGCCTCCCCTGGCATTTCAGGTAGTTCAGGCCAGTTCGAATGAGTGTATTTTGAGAATTTGTGCTCGTCTCGGTGTTTTCAGCTCTCGCTGTTGTTTTTGAGGACATTTCGGTGTTCGGTTTTTACCGCTTATTTCGCTATAATTGCGCAATTATTCTCTAAACGATTTAATTGGCTTCCTGGCATTTTTAGAATTTTCCCTTTTATTTTCTAGATTTTTTGATAGATTTAATTGAATTTTTCTAGATATTAAATGGATTTTTTTTAATATTTTCCTATAGGATTTAATAGTTTTTTAGAATTTAAATAGATATTTTTAGATTAATTGAATAGTTTTTTTATAGATTTTTAATAGATTTTATTTCTAGAATTTATAGATTTTATTTTTTAATTAGGTATTAGTCTAATTGATTTGTTTAGTTTAATAGGTTTTTCTTTTAATAGTATTAATTAGAGTTAGTTCTATTAATTAGCTTTTATTAATCAAGGTTCATTTTAGATGTTAATTAGGATTTATTAGAGTCTATTATATTAGTTGAATTAATTAGGGTCATTTTCGTTTTAATTAGGCAGTATTAATTGAAAGTTTAATTAGTCCAATTAATCTTCCCATTTTCGTATTAATTAGGAGTCTTAATCAGTATTAGTCCATTAACAGAGTCATTAAGGTCTAGTGGGCCAGATGGCACGTTTTTGGGGGCCCAATTTCTGCCACATGTCCATCGTATATAAGGCCACACGTTGCTTTCTCTCACTACCACCTCACTTTCCACCACTCTCTCTCTCTGCCACCTTTCCATCTCTGCATGTGCGCCAACTCACCCTTCCCTAACACCTCACTTCACACGTGTCTCTCTCTGGTCTCGCCGGAAACCCTCGTCGCCGGCCATGCAACCACCACCGGCCACCGTAACCGTTTGCCTGAAACTGTCAACTCGCCGGAAACTGCATCTCGCCCAGAATCTCACCGGATTCATCACATTCATCATCCGATATTCATGTTTTTCCAGATTTCCTCCATCAATCTTCATCGTTTTCTTGATGATCTTCATCAGATATTTCATTTGTTCTTCACCTTTCCCAGAACTTCATTACAACATTCATCAGAACTCATCCAATGCTCATAAAATTCATCTGCGAGCTTCATCATGTTCATCAAGATCCTTCAAGATCTCCAACAACATCACTTCAGTCGCCATCTAGATCTCCAGATCCTCAAAGAACGTCATGGTGTTCTTAGCAAGCTTTCCAGATCTGCGAAGATTTTCTTCGACGATCCATTCATCAGTGTTCATCAGTTGCTACTCAATTTCTCCAGATTTGGCATCAAACCTCCATCGTTCTCACTTAAGAACCTTCATACATTCAAGATGTTTTTCCAGAAATCCTCAGATCTGCGAACCTTCGCACTCACAAACCGTCCAGACCACATCAACCTTCGCCGTGTACATCGAGCCTTCAAGCTTTTCTCCAGATTTGTTCGTGTATCCATCTCCTCATCCGGATTTGTTCTTCGTATCAGTCTTCTCAAGAATCTGCATCTACCTTCATCTCGTTCTTTGTTGGATGTTAGCGTCAGGGAAAAGGGATGTAGAGTCTGTTTAGTTTCGTAGGTTCGGTTGACAGAAGAGGTTCATGGAGGGGCGAGTTTTTGTTTGAAGTGGAAGTATGATTTGAGCCATGGTGATGTTAGGAGAGTTTGAGCCGAGAGAGAGACGGAAGTTGGAGAGGGAGAACGACGGAATGTGAACAGTGAATTGAAAGAGAAGTTTTAGGGTTTGCAGAGTTTGAGAAAGGAGATACGTGGCTGAGGTTTTTGGGTTTGGGCCTCTAAGCCCATCGTTTTTTTCTGCTGCAACATCCCTCCGTTTTGCTCATTAACCTTCCTCCCCCGTTTTTTCTTATTCATCAATTTGGCTGTTTGTTTTTGTTGGACTCTGGGCCCAATTTCCCTGTTTTTTTTCCTGCCTACTCCTCCATAATTACCAGCGCACCCCCCTGCTGTATTTTTATTTCTTTTACTTCTTTGCTATGTTCTTTAGATTTTTTAGAAATAGTAAATGCAATAGTATAGATTTTAATTCTATTTTCTTATAGGGTATTATGAAGACTTCAATATAGAATTTATATTCTATTATTTTTAGCGTATTATAGAATATTATAGATTTAATATAGTTTTTCCTATTTTTCTCTATAGAATATTATACTATTTTCTATGCTATTTTCCATTATGCATTCCTTTTAATTTCTTCAGAATATTCTCTAGTAGGATTTAATTGTCGTATTTTAGGAGTAGACTATTCTTTCCGTTTCGTTAGTCGATTTCTCTCCTATTTTCTTTTCTATCCGATTTTATCCTCAATTTTATTTCTGGCTGGCCGTGTGACACGATTCAATTGGAGAATGATTTTCGATATCATTTCTCTATCTTGTCTTTGACACGGATATCAATACGCTACCTCTTAGAGTTCGATTTCTCGTATAAGTCGAACCATGACGGTCTAAGCGTTACATTGGTTCCTGGTTCGAGCGTCTTCATCAAGGATCCAGAGAGGAGAAGATTGGAATGGAGCTTGCGTGCATGTCAGGAGCCCACGGAGCCGCTTCGTTCAACATCATCATCATCTTATTCAAGTCTTCAGGCAACCGTCGAGTGTTGTGAGCTGTATCGTTAGATACATAGGAAATGAAAGTTGAGGAGTTTCTTCTCAATCGTCTAGGATGTCCATTATGGTACCCTTTGGGTGACATGCGACGCATTCGCTCCTACGTCTTAGGTTCTTGCGTGTGTGTCCCGGGTTCCTTCCCGTTTAGGCGTAGGCCTGCTTCCTCTTTGTTCTCGCCCCCTGGCGATCGAAACCCCTTTTCTCTCGCGTTCAGGCGATCGAGACCCCTTCTTTTGCCCCCGTGCAATCGAGACTCGTTTTCCCGTTGAACTACGTTTACTCTGATCTCTCGTGCTAGACGAGAGTACGTAGGCATAGGATGCGACATCCTAGCGAGCTACCTCCCTTTTACCTTCTTCCCGTTTCCCTGTTTGCTATAGTTGGTCGAACTACAGCTGCTCTGATTTCTCATACCGAATGAGAATATGTAGGCATAGGATGCGATATTCTAGCGAGCACGCTAACAACTAACTTCTCTGTTCTCTCGCTGCCGTGCGATCGAGACTTTCCCGCTGACGACTGATGTTTCCCTTTCTCTTACCCTTGCGCATTTGAGACCAGACCATAGTTCTAAGTTCCGTAGGTCCCCGTACCTCTAAAACCAACTTAATCTTTCACCCCTGTGTGATTGAGAACACCCTGTCTAGCCGTAGTTAGCCTGAATTACGTGAGCTCTGATCTTTCACGCTGTGTAGAAGTACGTAGGCACGAGATGCGATATCTCGGCGAGCCCAATTCCCTGTTTCCCGAACTACGATGACTCTGACTTTCTCTCTTGAGAATACGTAGGCATAGAGTGCGACGCTCTATCGAGTCAGCTTCCTTCCGTTTAGATTTAGCAGCCGTAGATAGATTGTTTTTGCATCCTTTAGACAAACCAACAAGCGTGGATCCCGTCGAGTACGACGGATGTGAGGGGTGCTAATACCTTCCCCTTGCGTAACCGACTCCCGAATCCAGGAATTTGGTTGCGATGACCATTCCTTTTTCGTCTTTGCGGTAGGTTTACTTCGAGCGTTTCCTTTCCCTCCTTTGGGATAAATAACGCACAGTGGCGACTCTTTTGTTTAGCCGGCGCCGATTTTCGCAGTAGCGACAGTATGGATTTACTTTTCCGTATTTACTTTCAGCATTATATTATTGTTGTTATGCTAGGTAAGGGGTCAGATTGAGAGATAAGTCGGACCTAGGCTTGAGTGCACCTAGAATTAGTTGTGGAATGTAGTGGGCGCGTGCATGCTTTGCATGTACTAGTGTCCCGCAAAATTCACGCTCAGACGAGGTTCTTCTGGTTGACTTCTTTTTCAACCCTTTGGGTTGAGGGGGTTGTTGGTTAGTTGGATTGTCGACTCTGGGGACCGATCAATTGGAAGTTGGCTAAGTGAGGCCTCTTCAGGACATGATGATGCCACACCTTCTGGGTATCGTATCATCAGTCTTGAAAGTCTGTGACGCCGATGACCGCATAGGATGCCGTACGTTGTGTCAGTTGATAGGACACCTACCTGTGAGAAGGATTGAGACATGCAGGAAACTTGACCTCCAGACTACCCGGTTTTCTTAATATTGGATCAGTATGTGTGGTTACTTGGGGTTCTTCATCAGGACAGTGTTATAGGTCTGTTGAGACCAGGTTGGAGCTTTGTTATAGGTCTGTTGAGATCAAAGTGGAGCATTGTTATAGGTCTGTTGAGACCAGGTTTGAGCAGTATTGTGGGTCTGTTGAGACAGATACTGTGGATGGACCTCTTCAGCAATATATTACTTGATCCCTGTGGCATGTTTGCATACTGCATTGTTGCATACTCATTTTGCATATCATTAACGTGTGTCTGTGCTGCAGGTGCATTTTATACCCTCTGATTCTAGTTGCCCGGATTTCTGTCTGCTGCTATTATGGATACTTTGAAGAAGACTGTGGCATACAAGTTGCCTACTCCAGATGTTACTTCTTTGCTTGGGTTGATGTCTTTAGCTGATGATGATGTGAAGAGAAGCTTCAAGAAGAGTTATGGGAAACTACTTAGGTTGGTTTGCAAACCATCCACGTATGAGCTGAACGGATTGTACGCGCTTATGCAGTTTTATGATCCCCCGCTGAGGTGTTTTACTTTCCCTGACCTCATTCTGGCTCCGACCATGGAGGAATATGCTGAGATCTTGGAGTTAACCATTCAGAACAGGGTACCCTTCATTCATATGGGTGCTGAGCCCAAGCTGGAGGATTTGGCTGTTGCTTTGCATTTAGACTCCTCAGAGTTGCTGTTAACCTCGTGGAATGTAGTTTCTGGTTTTTCTCTCAAGTTCTTGGTTGGGAAAGCACAAGAGTATGCCAAGAGTGGCTGTTGGATTGTGTTTAATGCTATCCTTGCTTTGTGTATATATGGCATTGTACTATTCTCTAATATGCCTGACTTTGTTGATTTGGATGCATTTCATATATTTGCTTTAGGCAATCCTGTGCCTACACTGATTGGAGATTTCTATCACTCTCTGCATTATAAGAATGAGAATAGGAGGGGCAAGAACGTCTCTTGTTGTGTGCCTTTGTTGTATATGTGGTTTGATAGTCACCTGCCCAAGAAAGGTAGCTTTGCTGAGTCTGCAGCTACGGTGGAATGGTCTGAGCGTCTGATGGGGTTTCTTCAGAAGATGTTGTCTGGTTTGATAGGGATTTACTGGGATCTGAGATTATATACAGCTGCACAGGATATCCTAACGTTCCTCTGATTGGGAGGAAAAGGTGCATTATCTACAATCCGTCATTGTTGATCAGGCAATTCGGTTATGCTTTGAGAAGCCCGCCAAAAGAGGAGGAAGTGCAGGAATCTCTGTACTTCACAGGTGATTTGAGTGGAGAATTGTTGTCCAAGCTTCAGCATGCTTGGAATAACATCCGCAAGAAAGGTAAACCATTGTTGGGTAAGAATAATTGTCAAGCCTATCCTCCGTACCATGTCTGGATCCAAGATAGGGCAAAGCAGGCGCTGATGCCGTTTCCTGCAGTATTACCTCCTGCTCCCCTCGTGGTTGAGAAGCCAACCACTGTGCCCATTGAGAGATATGAGCAGGTTGTGAAGGAGAAAAAAGAGCTGATGAAAGCCAACGAGAAGTTGGAAGAAGAGCTAGTGCAACTCAGGAGCGAAAGGAATGAAGCCGTATATTCCTTCGAGCAGCAAACAAAGCTGGTGAACCAGTTAGGTGCAGAACTGACTGAACAACGAAAGAAGCGTGAACGCTTGGGGATAGATTTCAAGAGCTCTCATGACATGCTGGAGTCTAAGAAGAAAGCACTTAATATAGCCCACCGGGAGATCTCCACATTCAACAAAACCTGGAATGCTACACTGGCAAATAACAAAGAGAAGACAGACTGAAGCTGCAGATCTCTGGACTGGAAAATCAGTTGAAAGCTAGCCAGAAAAAGTCTGAAGAAGAGGTTATACGGAGATACGCCGTTCAGAATTCGTTGAACAAAGTTATCAAGCGTAAGAAAGAGTCTGCATCCCAGAAGCGGAAGCTAGAGGAGTGCTTTGGAGAAGGTGTTTGGGAGGATTCCATTGGGGATCTCTAGCGTGTTATCAGGCAAAGAGACTCGCTCGTTGAAGGGTTGCTTTCCCAGCCGGATCATCCCAAGACTAAGAGATTGTTAGAGGAGTATCGGGCATATGGTCGCACTTGATTACCTTATGCACTGTTGTATATGCTTTATTTGCATTGTGCTGGCCATCACCAGGATTGTTGGTTGAGGTCATGCCTTCTTGTTATTGTACACTTAGTAATATTGTATTTCTTCCTTGATTGGGCTCTCTGCAGCAATATATGAGATGTTTTCCCCGTGAATGGATCCAAGCTCCTTATCACTGTCATTGCACTGGCACTTTGGCACTAGAATCAGGGGTTGATCTCCCTAACACACAGACACATATTGCATCTGCATATTCATTTTGCATTGCCAGTTACTTGTTGAATCTGTATCTTATTTCCTGCATCTCACAGGTTTTTCAGGATTGACGAACAAAGAGTCCACCGCTACTCAACCAGAAACAACTGCAAGAAGATAATGGATCAAGTTCAGGTCGAGATGCAGGAAATCCGCGAGAAGCTGACTTTGTTCATGCAAGCTTTGGAGAGCATGGCCAAGGGCCAGGAGAACATTCAGACCTTGGTGCAGCCGCTGCTGACGCGGGCAAATGGAAATGGCAATACTGACCACATTTCTGTTGAAACTCCTCGCCGGGAGGATGAGATACCGGCAGTTGTTACTCCACCTGTTGTGACTGTCAACGGAAACACTGGTACTGGTGCAGGTGCTGGCGCTGGTAATGGAAATACTGGGAATGGTGGTGATGGGCATGTTGCTAACAACAAAGGCAACACTGTGGATGCCGATCAAGGATTCGTTGATAATGTTGGCTTTGGAAATAATGGGTATGGAAATGTCAATCAGGACGGGAACTTCGGGTTCAACAATCAAGGCTTTGGTAATGATGGTTATGGCAACAATCAAGGGTATGGCTACGGTAATGGTGGATTCAGTAATGTGAATAACAACGGCGCTGGAGCATTTCCTTTCAACAATGGTTTTGGACCTGCTGGGGTCAATCTAGGGTTCGGCAACCGAGGATAGGGTCCTGTGTTCAATCAGCAAGGATTTGGCCGTAACATGGGTTACGATGGGTATGGCAATGACTGGAATGTGGATCACCAGGATGACGCTTTTTCGGGAGGAGGTATGGGACCTGAGGGCCCCATTGACGTTGTTCAGAGGATCAGAATGCTAGAAGAGCAGATGAAAGGTGTGGTTGATCAGAACTCCGTTGGGTTAGATATGACTACTATGGGGTTGGTACCAGGGCTGAGGGTGCCATTAAAATTCAAGGCTCCAACATTCGACAAATACAAAGGGGATACCTGCCCAAAGGTCCATGTAAGTTCTTATTATAGAAGGATGTTTGCATATTCCAATGATGAAAGGATGCTCATGCATTTCTTTCAGGATAGCTTATCGGGACCATCATTGGAATGGTACATGGGGTTGGAGCCCACTCAGATTAGAAGCTGGAAGCAGTTGGCTGATGCTTTTGTTATGCATTACAAATATAATAGCGATTTGGCGCCAAACAGAGTTCAGTTGCAGAGTCTGTCGCAGAAAAGTGGTGAAAGTTTCAAAGAGTACGCGCAGCGGTGGCGCGATATGGCAGCTCGGGTGCACCCTCCTTTGGTTGAAAGGGAGATGAATGACATGTTTGTGGGGACATTTACAGGAATGTACTATGATAAGTTACTCAATGTTTCGATGGGTAGCTTCTCCGATATGATCCTTATGGGAGAAAGGATCGAAAATGGAATTAAAATTGGAAAGATTCAGGCAGGCGAATCTACTTCAGCTGGGGTTGCGAGAAAAGCGTTCGGCGGAAGACGACAGGGTGATACAAGCGCTGTATTTGGTGGCAGAGGCCGGGGCAGAGGTAGAAATCAGTACATTTAACCTCAGCAAATAGCCAGTGTTACTATTCCAATTCCTTAACAACAACAACAGCAACAACAACAACCACGGGAGCAGCAAGGGCAGAATCAGGGTCAGAGAAGGTTTTAGAATGCAAAGCCGAAAAGGGTATTTGATAAGCCTTCGTCGACATATGCAGAGCTTCTTCAGACACTGCTGGGATTGAATTTGGTTGAGATAAGAACATTGGAGCCACCTACAGGACCGACACTTCCTTATGGGTACGACGCTAATAAGCACTGCGAATTCCATTCAGGGGCGCCCAGACATGATGTAGAATCTTGTCATGCTTTCAAGCATAAAGTTTAGGACTTGTTGGACAGTAAAGCCATCAACTTTGGCCAGGTGGGGCCCAATATTGTACAACAGCCTATGCCTAATCATGGGGCAAATGCTATCTTAACAGAAGAAAATTTGAACTTGGTGATGGATGTCAACGAACTGAAGACACCATTGAGTGAGGTGAAAAGCAGGTTGCTCAGAGGGGGAGTATTCCCTGGTTGTAATGAATTTAGAGTGTTGGACCCAGCCTAAGGGTTGTACTGATTTGAAGCAGGGAATTCAGGCCATGATCGACGAAGGGACCTTGCAATTTGATCGAACTGCGATTGAGAAGCCTGTGGAGGCATTATGTGATGAGTAGAATGATATTGCAATGGTGACAATCCCGAGGAAGACTATAACGATAACGGCGCCCGCCCAGCGGTCAACAATTATGATTACCAAAGCAGGGCCTATTCCCTTCGAGAGTACGAAAGCTGTCCCGTGGACATATGGATTAGAAGCATATTGCAATGGTGAAAAGATTGTGGTGAATAGCCAGCCAGCTGGGGCTGTTGATAATGTCGTTGGAACGGGGGGCATGACCCGTAGCAGAAGGATCTTTACCTCACCTGAAATAGAAGCAGAGAGATTGGCCAAAGGTAAAGCCAAACTAAGTGAAAGCGGACCTACTCAGTCGAAAGAAAAGGATACGTCGCTCAAGGACGTAGAGGAGTTCATGAGACTGATCCGCAAAAGCGACTACAAAATTGTTGAACATCTACAGCAGACGCCATCGAAGATTTCTATCTTTTCGTTGTTATTATGTTCCGAGGCCCACCGGAACGCCTTGCTAAAGATTCTGGATACATCATTTGTGCCTCAAGAAGTTTCTGTAAATCAGTTAGAGGGGGTAATGGCACATGTCAATGCTGGACATAGCCTGGGTTTCACAAATTTTGACCTAACACCCAGGGGTCGAGAGCACAATATAGCCTTGCATATATCGGTGGAATGCCGGGGCACCGTAATGTCGCATGTATTGGTGGATACTGGATCGTCGTTGAACGTATTGCCAAAGAAAGCCATGATGAAATTGGACATACGGGGAATTATTTGCACGCCCAGCGATTTGGTTGTGAGGGCGTTTGACGGAACGAAAAGATCAGTGTTTGGGTCAATAACATTACCGCTTCAGGTGGGGCCAGGGGTTTTTGATACCGAATTCTACATCATGGACATCCATCCAGCTTATAGCTTCCTTCTTGGGCGCCCATGGATCCACGCTGCAGGGGCCGTAACATCCACATTGCATCAGAAGTTGAAGTACATGGTGGGTGATAGTGTTGTTACCGTTTGCGGGGAGGAGGATATTTTGGTCAGTCACCTGTCATCGTTCAGATATGTTGAAGTCGACGGAGAAATACACGAGACACCTTGTCAAGCCTTCGAAGGGTTGCGAATTAAATACAAAACTCAGGGTCCCAGCAAAATGCCAGAAGTGGCAGTGTCATCCTACAAGGAAGCTCAAGCGTTAGTGCAGACTGGTGAGACTAAAGGCTGGGGGCAGGTACTGGAGATCCCCGTGAAGAATGACAAGTTTGGGCTAGGGTATCGACCAACGTCATCAGCGTCATCTTCAGGAGCGCCCAAGTTCAAGGGACCGGTCACGATTACGCCAAGCGGGGTGTGCTTTGAGACTATCAACGCTATTTCCGATGCTGAAGACGGAGATAGTGACTATGATATGGACGCGTGGATCAAGCCAAGCGTGCCAGGACAAAGTCTCTGCAACTGGTCCATCCGGGAAATTGTCCCAGTGAATTTTAAACAGTAATGATTTGTTTTATCAATTGTTGAATAATCCTATGTCCTACCCGGGGCATAGTGATTTTACCTTAGGGCTACCTGATTATGTGTATTGCACTGTTTTAATCATGAAATAAAGGCGTTTTTCATATACAAATATTGTGATCCCTGTTTTTCTTGTTTTTACTTTAACAATAAATGGCAACGTGGTTATTTGCTTTGTTTGCGTGTTGAAGCGTTTAACCATTCCCTTTGCAGGACTAATATTTCAGATGACATCTCCTACGAACCGCCTATGACTCGTTTCGACTTCGAGCACCCGGTATTCCTAGCAGAGGAAGAGATTGTTGAGGATAGCGACTTGCTAGAGGAGCTGACTCGTTTGTTGAAACAGGAAGAGAGAATCATTCTGCCTCATCAGGAGGAAATTGAGATTATCAACTTGGGGTCAGAAGAAGTTGTGAGAAATATCCGTATAGGGGCTGCGCTGCAGAGCGACGTCAAGCAAAGGCTGATTGAGATACTGCGAGAGTATAGTGATATTTTTGCTTGGTCGTACGAGGATATGCCTGGGTTAGATACAGACATGGTTGTGCACCGTCTGCCGTTGCGGGAGGAATGTCCACCTGTTAAACAGAAACTCAGAAGAACCAGACCATACATGGCTGTGAAAATCAAGGAGGAAGTTCAAAAACAGTGGGATGCTGGTTTCCTAGTTGTTACAACTTATCCGTCATGGGTCGCTAATATAGTACCAGTGCCGAAGAAAGACGGTAAAGTGTGAATGTGTGTAGACTACCGTGACTTGAATAGGGCGAGCCCAAAAGACAACTTTCCACTTCCTCACATTAATGTGCTGGTTGATAACACTGCTCAGTTCTCTGTATTCTCCTTCATGGACGGCTTCTCAGGCTATAATCAGATCAAAATGGCACCAGAAGACATGGAGAAGACTACCTTCATTACTCCCTGGGGAACAATTTGCTACAAAGTGATGCCCTTCGGACTGAAGAACGCTGGGGCAACATATCAACGTGCTATGACGACTCTCTTTCATGACATGATGCACAAAGAGATCGAGGTTTATGTTGACGATATGATTGCCAAATCCCAGACGGAGGAGGAGCATTTGGTTAATATGTTGAAACTGTTCAAAAGACTTAGGAAGTTCAGGTTGAGACTGAACCCTAACAAGTGCACCTTTGGGGTGAGATCGGGTAAACTGTTGGGGTTTATTGTGAGCGAGAAGGGAATAGAGGTTGATCCTGTGAAGATAAAGGCTATACAAGAAATGCGGACGCCTAAAACAGAAAAAGAAGTGCGCGGGTTTTTAGGGAGGTTGAACTATATCGTCCGGTTCATATCTCACCTAACTACGACATGCGAGCCGTTATTCAAGTTGTTGAAAAAGGATCAGGTGTTGACCTGGAATGAAAATTGTCAAAAGGCGTTCGACAAGATAAAAGAATACTTGCAGGAACCTCCTGTTTTGATACCCCTAGTGTCCGGGAGACCTTTGATTATGTATTTGACGGTTCTTGAGGAAAGTATGGGTTGTATTCTCGGTCAACACGACGAGACCGGACGTAAAGAGCATGCGATCTACTATTTGAGTAAGAAGTTTACCGACTGTGAGTCCAGATACTCAATGCTCGAGAAGACGTGTTGCGCGCTAGCCTGGGCCGCCAAAAGTTTGAGGCAATACATGCTGAATCATACAACCCTGCTTATTTCAAAGATGGATCCAATCAAATATGTGTTTGAAAAGCAAGCACTCTACAGAAGAATTGCCCAATGGCAGATGGTGTTAACAGAATACGATATCCAATATGTCTCGCAAAAGGCTATTAAAGGTAGCGTTCTGTCAGAGTACCTTGCGGAGCAGCCTGTTGAGGACTACCAGTCGATGAGGTTTGATTTTCCTGACGAGGATATCATGTACCTGAAAATGAAAGATTGTGAAGAACCGTTGTCGGATGAAGGACCAGAGTTGGGTTCTAAATGGCAGTTGATATTTGATGGAGCAGTTAATTCCTATGGTAGCGGAATAAGGGCAATTATCACTACTCCTCAGGGATCGCACATCCCATTTACTGCCCGATTGACTTTTCCTGTTACCAATAATGAGGCTGAATATGAGGCTTGCATCATGGGTCTGGAAGAAGCCATTGATTTGCGAATCAAGAACCTGGATGTATATGGAGACTCAGCTCTAGTGGTGAATCAGATTAAAGGAGAATGGGAGACACGTCAGCCCAATTTGATACCCTATATGAATTATGCAAGGAGATTGTTGACTTTTTTTGACAAGGTGGAATTGCATCACGTGCCACGAGCTGAAAATCAAATGGCCGACGCCCTGGCGACATTGTCTTCAATGTATAAAGTTAACTTTTGGAACGAGGCTCCCCGGATTGTCATCTCTCGGCTTGATAGGCCTGCGTTCATATTTGCCATTGACGAGGCTCCCGGTGGTAAACCCTGGTACTTTGACATCCAGAATTTCCTGAAGAACAAGGAGTATCCGGCTGGGGCATCCAGTCGAGATCAGAAGACTCTCAGGAGATTGGCTGGCAATTTCTATCTGAATCTGGACGGTATCCTATACAAAAGAAACCACGACTTGGTGTTGATATATTGTGTAGATGAGAAAGAGGCGAAGTTGCTCATGGAAGAGATACACGAGGGTACATTTGGTACGCATGCTGGTGGGCATGCTATGACGAGAAAACTGCTGGGGGCAGGTTACTATTGGCTAACTATGGAAACAGATTGTTTCAAGTTTGCAAAGAGGTGTCATAAATTCCAGATTTATGCAGACAAGATCCATGTACCTCCGAGCCCTCTGAATGTGATGTCATCACCGTGACCTTTCTCGATGTGGGGGATTGATATGATTAGTAAGATTGAGCCTACGACATCAAACGGACACCGGTTCATTTTGGTGGCAATCGATTACTTCACCAAGTGGGTGGAAGCAACATCATACGCCAATGTAACCAAACAAGTGGTAGCCAGATTTATCAAACGAGATATTATCTGCAGATATGGGATCCCTGAGCGGATTATCACCGACAACGGTTCAAATTTGAATAATAAAATGATGAAAGAGCTGTGTCAGAATTTTAAGATTGAGCATCACAACTCTTCTCCTTACCGGCCCAAGATGAATGGCGCTGTCGAAGCGGCCAATAAGAACATAAAGAAGATTGTTCAGAAGATGGTTGTGACGTATAAGGACTGACACAAGATGTTACCTTTCGCTTTGCACGGTTATCGCACGACGATACGCACATCAACCGGGGCAACCCCTTTCTCATTGGTATACGGGATGGAGGTGGTGTTACCGTTGGAGGTCGATATTCCTTCCCTGAGGGCTTTACGTGATGTCCAACTCGACGAGGCAGAATGGATTAAAGATAGACTGAATCAGCTCAGTTTAATGGATGAGAAGAGACTGGCTTCTTTAGCATACGGGCGGTTATATCAAAGCCGGATGAAGAAAGCTTACGACAAGAAGGTGTGCCCTTGAAGCTTTCAGACGGGCGATCTTGTTTTGAAAAAGATTCTCCCACCACAAACAGATCACAGGGGCAAGTGGACTCCCAATTACGAAGGTCCCTACGTTGTTAGAAAAGTCTTCTCTGGAGGAGCCTTGTTACTATCCATCATGAATGGTGAAGACTTTACGTCTCCTATGAATTCGGACGCAGTTAAAAAAATACTTTGCTTGAAAGTGACCCGTTGGACAGTAAAAAGAGAGTCCAGGCAAAAATGGGGCATCCCGGCGAACCATAAAAATGAATAAAAGGTTCGGGCAAAAGATAGGGATAAAATTGAAAAGATGTACACCTGCGAAGTCGAAAACCTGAAAAGGGCAACTTCGGCAAAAAAGGGTATCCCAGTGAATTGAAAACCCGCAAAGGGCGGTTCACGCAAAAGTTAGGGATTGAAAAGGAAAATGACTGCGGTTCGGATTTGATACGACATTGCTTAGTGGTTTGGGAGTACCTGGGGGCCGTCTATCCAAAAACAATCTCTTCCGAAGATCGAGTACCGGGAAAGCGCGGAGTCAGGCGAGTCATAGGAGGATTAGCTCATGGTGTTCATCTGCATCACGTTGCCGACATGTATACTGTTGCGCCCTAAAATTTGCTCAACACCTTTTACCTGGCTTACGTTTCGTTGCATTATCATTTGCATTGTTATAGCATTTGCATTGCATATAATTTATTCTCGAGGCAGGGGATCAAGGCATTCAGGTGGCTCCAGGTGCAAATTTCAGTGCAAGAGGCTAAACAACAAATATCAGAGGCTTCAACACTTGTTTTGCCCAGCGATCGAGCGACCGATTTTATTTTATTTTGCAGGGCATTTTTCATGTCAGAAGCAGCATTCAGGTTATGTACAGTGTTCCCATGGTCAGAGCAATCAAGAACGGTTTTCAGCAGCTAAACAGAGTTCAGAACGGCAGGAAACAGGCAAAGGGGCATGTTTCCCTCCAAAATTCAAATTTTTGAATGTGTTAATTGGTTAACACATAGGGTTAATCGATTAACCATTTAAAAATCAGTCCAGATTTGAATTTTTAACAGTGTTAATCGGTTAACCTATATGGTTAATCGATTAACCACGGCAGGTTTTGCCTTGCACGTGAATTTTCAAGTCCAGCCACTTTTGGGGTCCAATTTTGGTCATTTAAATTGCATTTTCACACTTGGGAAGGATCTAGAACACTATCAAATTTCATTTTCCCTCCAAATTCCCAAACCTCATTCCATACCACATTTTCCAAGCCATTTTCCAATCCTTGCTTTGGATCCAAACCAAGAGTGTATATATTTGATTCACTCCAAACCTCACAAGGAGAATCGTCATAATTCACTCTCATTTTCAGAATTGCTCTCAATTTTCTCTCAATTCTCTCTCAATTTTCTAATCTCAAAAAACCTCACTCAAAGCTCTTCTCCTTGAGATCATTGATTCTTCATTGGAATCATTGATTTCTAAGAGCTAAACCTCCATTAATTCACTTCATCAATTCCATTTCATCACCCAATCTTCGTGCACAAGCAGATCTGAATTTTGAAGTGTTCTTGGAAGTGATTATTTGGATTATTTTGAGTTGTTCTTGGTGGATCTACATTGCAACTACAAGAATTGGTGTGGATCTTGAATAATTCTGGTTTTCTTTGCTTAGATCTACTCATTTACAGTTGAATCAACAATTACCGGATCAAGTCTCCGATCCGAAGGTTAGAATTCTGATTCGATTTTGTTTTCGAACTTATTTGCACAATTTGCATGTGGATCTTTGCACTTGATTGAATATGTTGATTTTGATCCATAATCTTGTTGTGTTATTGTGTTTACATGTTGTTTAAATCAATGCTTGCTGGTTTAATTTCGTGCATGATCGATCACATGATAATTGGAGTGTTTGCTTAAGTGATAAGCTGCTGAAAAGTGGTTCTGAACTGCTTTTTTCACCACTGGCACAATGTTAATTGATTAACCAACTCAAATATACAAATTTTCAAGCATTTTTCAATGGTTAACCGATTAACCCCTGGCGTTAATCGATTAACACTGTAACAGAGGGCATGTTTTGCTGTTTTGCTTGCTTGTTCGCGTGCCGGTTCGATCTGAATCATCATAGATCATGGTGTTGCATTAGGATTGAATTATTTTGGATGTTTGTCACTGTTTTTGTCCGTTTAATCATGATCTTGTATGCATTTTCCACTCGCATGTTTGCATTTGCATGTTGCTTGTTTTCTCTCCTTCTTTCGTAATTCTTCCCTCTTTTTGTTGATTTTTGTTCTAGTGATTAGAATAGAATTAGGAGGAGATCTTTTGCTGGCTGTTAGTAGACATATTCATGTTCCCCTAGGAATTTTATTAGATTTTTTTTTCAACTTGATTTTCTATTTTTGTTGTATTTTGCAAATGGCTTGTGTTTACGATTTCCTCTCTTGAGTGCTTTGGTTAGTTTGGCTTGGTTGGCTGCCTTGGAGTTGGTTTGAGGTTGAGTTCTTTTTGGTGGAGCTTCTGGATTCATTGAAAATGCTTGGGATTTAAGATTGGAACTTGGAGTTGAAGGCTTTTCTTCTTGTGGATGCTTGTCAGGAGCTTAGGGAAATTAGGGTTTTAGGAAGTGCCTTAAACCTAGTTTTGCTTGTTTCTTCAAACATGGAGTATATTGCTCATCTCGATTCAATCCAATGACATAAAGTCCTTTTAAAGAAGTCACATCTCTCCTTAGGAGGGATGAATGGCATGCTTTAAGAGTAGAACTTTGAGGATGCCAGTCTCTCACAATGTTGAGTTCTCAGTGACTTCCCTTGTTGTCATTGAGTTTCTCAGCACTTCAACTTGATCTTGTTGAATGATTCTCCCTTGGAGGTGCTTGTTGAAGCTTGGAAAAGGAAAAGATGAGGTAGCTTGTTGAAGCTAGGGTTTTGTTTGCTTGTTGAAGCTAGGAGCTTGTTGAGGTCAGGAGCTGGTTGAAGCTGTTTACTGGCTGGGGTTTGAGCTTGTTTAAGCTGGTAGCTTGTTGAAGTTTGGTGTCTATTGGAGATTCAAAGTTTATTGAAGCTTGAAGATGGGAGTTATTCATGAAGGGGAAGATTGTTGCTGTCAACTTTTTGCTGGTTAATCATCTATTGCTGTCAACTTTTTGCTGGTTAATCATCTGCTGCTGTCAGAGCTGCTGTTTGCTGTAGTAGATTGGTGTTGATGCTTGGGCTGCCTTCTCTGCTTTGGGTTTTGTTTTCTGTATTGTTTGTTGGCTTGTGCAGCTTTCCCCCTAGGTTTGAGGTGAATGTTGATTCACTTTGCCTATTGTTTTCCCAGGTTCAAGGTTAAGTGGGACTCCCTTGCCTCGTTTGTACTGTTGCATTGCATACATTTTACTGTATTTGCTTGCTTTCTTTTCTGTTTATCCCCTAGGATCTCTGATTTCCTCTGTGCAGGAGGGAATTATGACAGACATTAGGATTCTTATCCATGCATGACAACATTAGGTTAGTTGTATTCCCTTTCAACCCCAGGTTTTTTTAGAGCTTCTTTCTCTTCTTACCTCAAAACACTTCAAAAAACACAGTAATAAAGATAACGCGTGCTGTATGCTACGAGCCTTAAGCTATTTGAGAACAGGTTGCTGGAGGGTCACTCTTCAGTAATCTGACTGCTTAGTATGGTACCCTTAGGGTGACATGCGACGTAGTCACTCTCAAATCACAAGTCTTTAGTGCAGTACAAGTTGCAAACAGACTAAAAAACACTTCTTTCATAAAAGATTCAAAACAAACATCAAAGTGTCATTTTTGTCTGCTTGGACTCTTAATCAAGAAAAACCCTTTTTGAAGATAATAAAAAACAGTCAGACAAACTTGTGTCTTCCGTAGCCCGAACTACATTTGCTCTGATCTTTCATGCTGTATGAAAGTACGTAGGCATAGGATGTCGTATCCTAGCGAGCAACCTTCCCCTCCTTTCCCGTAGGTAGGCGAACTACGTTGACTCTGATTTCTCGTTCCAGACGGGAATACGTAGGCATAAAGTGCGACACTTTTCCGAGTCATTTTCTTTTCTTTTTAACCCAGACCTGTAGAATAGATAGAATAACACACCCTTAGATAGAAAACAAGTGTGGATCCCGTCGAGTACGACGGACGTGAGGGGTGCTGATACCTTCCCCTTGCGTAACTGACTCCCGGATCCAGGATTTGATTGCGATGACCATTCCTTTCCCTTCTTTGCATTAGGTTTACTCTGAGCGTTTCCTTTCCCTCTTGTGGGATAAATAAAGCATGATGGCGACTCTTCTGTCATAGCCGGCGCCGATTTTCGCAGTAGCGACAGCTGGCGACTCTGTTGGGGAGATCCAACGGTTCCCTATACGAGTCGATCCTAGCGCTTGTTTTCCCGTCTGGGGTTTTGTATGTATTTACCATTCTTCTTTTACTTTCAGTACTATATTATTGTTGTTGTGCTGGGTAGAGGGTTAGATTGAGAGATAAGCCGGACCTGGGCTTGAGTGTGCACATAGACTTAGAAGTGGAGAGTAGTGGTTAGCCTGCTTGCTTAGCTCGCACCAGCTAGCCGCGAAATCTGCACTCGGACGAGATTCTCTTTGATGCTTCTTGCCTGGCCCTTAGGGCTCGACAAGTTGTCTGACCCGAGGATTGTCGACTCTGGGGACCTATCATTTGGGATTCAACTAAGTGAGGCCGCTTCAAGGGATGATGATGCCATACCTTCTGGGTATCGTATCATCGCTCTTGAAAGTCTGTGACGTTGAACCCGCATAGGATTCCGTACCTCGTCTGCGAGTTAAGTACATACCTGTGAGGGGTAGGTAGGTCTGTTTGCAGGAAACCTGTGACCTCAGAGTACCTGGTTTATCTCTGTCAGTGAGATGTGGTTACAGGGTTCATTTGAGTGGTTGGTTTGGTTCGAGATGAAGATTTGATGGTTCTCAGGCTTCAGTACAAAGCAGCACAGTTCATCAGCATTGCACTTGATCCCCTGTTTGCATATGCATGTGCATTTTCATGTTTGCATTTCATTAACGTGTATTTATGTTGAAGGTGTGATCATTCCCCTCTGATTTTAGTGTATCTTCTAGCCAGACATGGAGTCCATGAAGAGGACTGTTGCTTACCGGTTGCATTCGCCAGATATCAGTGCCTTGCTGGGATTAGTCGCTCTAGCAGATGAGAGAGTGAGGGCTGAGTTCAAAGTATCTTATGGGAGATTGCTTAGTTTGTTGTACAGGCCTTCAGCATTTGAGACGACTGGGGTGTATACTTTGGTGCAGTTTTATGAGCCTCAGCTGAGATGCTTCCTATTCCCTGACTATATTCTGGCACCCACCTTGGAGGAGTATTTCTGCTATGTTGGGGGTTCCTGTGTTAGACCAGATGCCCTTTATACATGTTGATGCTGAGCCTGAGTTGGCTACACTTGCTGAAATTGTCAATTTAGACGCTTCTGAGTTTCCTGGAGGATTGGTCAAGCTGAACGGAGCCTATGGTTTTCACCTGTCTGCCCTGGTCGAGAAGGCTACACAGTGCGCGAAGAGTGGATGTTGGGTTGCTTAGAGCCCAGGATGCAACGATTACTGGAGAGACATCACTTAGGAGAGCTGTTGAGCTTAGAGTAAGATACCTTGGCGAGAAGCTGAGAGGTTGTGAATTGAAGGCCGACTCTAAGAGATGCAGACTCGACGAGTGTTTTGGCGAAGGAACCTGCAGGGACGACGCCAAAAAGCTGAGATCCACTGCTGAGCGACATGCATTACTGATACAAGAGCTAATCTCCCAACTAGGTCATTCAGAGACGTTGGAGATATTGGAAGATGTCAGAGCGCGCCATTTGGCCTGAGTTATCTTTGCCTTGCATTTGTTATCTGTACTTGTATTTTGACCATCGCCATGCTTGTTGGCCGAGGTCTCTTTGGTTGTATTTAGTTGTATGCTTGTACTCTGCCTCTTGGCATTCGTTTATGTATGAGGGTTTTCTGATTCCTTGCTTGCTTGATGGGGACTCCATTGTCGTGATGGCCTTCTCTCTGAAACTAGAATCGGGGGGGGGGGGGGGGAATATAACCTGTAGCATATTTATACGTTTGCATCTGCATCCTCATATTGCATGACCGGTATTTTTGAATCTGTATCTTATTTCCTGCATCTCATAGGTTTTTCAGGATTGACGACCAGAGAGTCCACCGCTATTCAACCAAAAACAACTGCAAGAAGATAATGGATCAAGTTCAGAATGAGATGCAGGAGATACGCGACAACATGACGCTGTTCATGCAAGCAATGGAAACCATGGCCAAGGGCCAAGAGCAGCTGCAGGCTATTGTACAACCTCTGATTGCACGGGCACATGATAGTACTATTGATATTACTCTTCATGACCGTCAGGGTTTCCTCCAGGGTTCTGGACGCCGACTTGCAGAGATAGACATGGAGCATGTTCAAGCTGAGTTAATTGAAGTTCGAGGCCAACTGGGGAAATTCATGAAGGACATGCACGCGTTGCGCTCGAATCAAGAGACGCTCGAAGAGGAGAATTACCGATTAAAGGCTCAGGTAGGATTGATGGCTGAAATATTGAGGAATGTACTTAGAAGAGAAGGTGAGCAAATGTCCGAAGCTGCGGTCGGTTTACTTGCCCCACGGGGGTCGGAAGAACCAGTGCCCAGGCATGATAGGCCTAAGCGACCCTCTACACAATTCGATGCTCTGGATTCTCCTCGTCGGCAGTCGCGACTGATTTCTCAGGATAACTCAAGGGGGTATGGTAAAAGGATGAAGCTCTCTGGCAGGGTATTTGATGAGATTCCGGTGGATTATGATCAGTTGGTGCAACTCTTGTTCCAACTTCAACTGATTAAACCCCGCACATTGGCTCCATTGACTGGGCAGCCACCACCAGACTATGATGTGAACGCCCATTGTGTTTTCCACTCCGGTGCACCGCAGCATAACATCGCGAACTGCAAGTCGTTCAAGCAGAAGATTCAAGATTTGCTGGATGAGAAGGCAATTAAATTTGTGTCGGGCGGTATAAAGGTCTCAGGGACCGATATTCCTATTTCCCCACCGGAAGTTGCAAAAGAATCGAGACATATCCTGGAATCATTGGAAATTGAATCCCCAGGTCCACAACAGTTGCCAATGCCTGGGCTGAATTTGAGGATGACAGTGCATGAGCCTAAGAAACGGGTTGATCAAAACCAGCAGCGCATGAAACGCCAGCATCCGGCTCAGCGAAGAATTCAGGAGGGGAAGTCAAAGAGGGTATTTGAGGCACCTCCATCAACGTATGCTGAACTCTTTCAGACCTTGTTAGGGTTGCACCTTGTTGAAAAGAGAATGTTGGCCCCACCAACGGGCGCACCTCCATTTGGTTTCGACGCCAGTAAGCATTGTGAGTTTCATTCCGGGGCACCCGGGCATGACATTGAGGGTTGCCACGCTTTCAAGCATAAATTCCAAGATTTGATTGACAGCAAGGCTATCAGCTTTTCTGATAGGGTCCCCAATATGGTGCAGGGCCACGGACAAGCAAAGGTCGGGTTGATGAAAAAGGTTCCTAACTTTGGTTGGGCCGTGGAAAACAGGTCAAGACAGCAGCAGGCTACCTCCAACAATTGTTTCTGAGGATGGTTGACTCGCCAATAAGTCAAAATGCATGAAGTCCGGTTCTGAGACACCGGCATTTTTCATGTTATCTTGTTCATGTCTTCGCATTTGTAGTTGCCTTTCTGTTCAATTGCAAATTTCGTTTGTAAAACTTGTTGTTTTTTCAACTGATATTGGTAAATGAAATAAATATGCATGTTTTGAATTAATCCAGTCATGTTCACTCTTTGTGTTTTCATTTATTTCAAACGCTTGTTAAGTCGAATCCGGGGAGGATGATGAAAACCGATGACGAGTAAGCTTCCAATTGTATGCTTTTGGATAAAAACATGTTGATGATGTACAGGCATTATTTCAATCCATAAACACCGGAGATATAAGGAAGATAATCCCTTGTTAACCCCTTTGAGCATAGCAGTAGGAGTTTCTTTCTGAAAATGAAAAAAAACCTAAATCTTAACCCGGGGCAGGGTAGGTGTCAGTTAGTTTGACCAAGCATTCAAATTACAAAAGGAGTGTCCGTTCGAGGATCAATCACACCTATATAGGTCGTGCCTAAAAAAACCCGCAATGGTTGAACGTCAAGAGTGAGACAGTCACATTATCCCCCAAAGAGTCAGACAACCAGCGTCCCACGACTTGTTCAAAAAAAAGAAGAAGAGAATCCAAAGCCCGCTAAGTCGAAACTTCAAAACAAGTGGCTTAGGCAAAAATTAGGGCATCCCGCTGGACTTTAGAATCAAAAGAAGCTCCAAAGATTCAGTCTAGGCAAAAGTTAGGGAACGAAAGGAAAAAACACAAAAAGACGAAAAGGATTACCAAAGAAAAAATCCTCGAAAGGGACAAAGTCGTGTGACTCTAGGCACCCAAAGACGATAAGCGAATGACTGTCACTCTGAAAAGCAAGTGGTATCCTGAACCATCACTCCTATCACTCCACCTTTAATAGGTGAACGCTGAAGTTGAATTAGATGAACATAAGATTGTAGAACATCACGAAGAATGGGTGGGTCGAAATAAACTTTGAGCCTATATCCTTCCTTGTTAATCGTGAACCTGACCACGTTACAACCCGAAAAAGTCCTAATTGAAACAGGTTTAGTTCGAAAGCATACTTCGGTAAAGATCGCATCGAAACTGACTCCTAAAAGGATTCCTCTTGCGGCATGGTATTAATGTCAATATGTTGGTGATTGATTCATTGTAGGTCATAAAACTTTTCCATCAAATCAGACAGGATTTTCAAAACTGTCATATGCATTGCATTTAATATATCTTTTATGCAGAACAACTTGTTTTACTTGCGAGTAAGCGCATGCAGCAGGAAAGTTTCCTACAGTGGGAAGTCTGATCAGGATAGAATGCAGAATGTCTGAATGTTTCGTGAGCCGGGGCAGGATATATCAATTAATCCCCAGTGGGAGTCAGCCACCCAAGAATCAGTTAATATAGGGAAATTAGGTCGAGATTTGGCATATCTCTCGCAGCTAGGGGCATCGCTTCACGAATCGACTGATCAGGGGCAAAAATGATTATTGCAAGACCGGGGCAGGTCACCCTAAGAACAAAAGATTTTGTTGGGACATCCTTTTGGGGTTTGACGTGCAGAAACAATTCATATCTAACCGTCAGGGTACAGAAATCGAAGAGTCATTATCAGGAAGTTGGTGCCGGTTCAGGGGCAAGGTATTGTGAGGTAGCACCATGGCTAGCTTTTCCTTTCAAGACGAAGTGTTCAGACTGGGGCATGTTGGTATTTCTGGGGCAAATTTCCAAGAAGGTGGATGGAACTCGTGTTTCCCCAGCCAAAATCTTTTGATGAAGAGCCTGATTTCAGTTGATGTCATTCCTCGGCTAGTCGCATCTTATCCCCAGAGAGTTGGAATGACGTTATCCCTTACCGAATGAGGGATTATTCTCCCCAGAAGAGTGTCCTCAAGGAAGTTGTCCACATGATATCCCTAGTGAGTCGGATATGTGCAGGATCAATCCCCAACATGGGAAGTTCCCGTAGAGTTTAACCAAATTATTGGTTCAGAAAGATTATACCTTGAGGACGGTTTCCCTTCTCCCCCACAGGTCGTCATGCCATTGACAGGATGGTGATCCTCAGCAGAGTCCGTAACTCTAAATGTGTAAACTGTGCCCAGACAGTGTGTTTTGCCCAGAAGTGCCGCTTCTTTCCCAACTAAGTTTGTTCACCAGCAGGGTGTTTGCTCTTTCCTCCTAGAGGAAATTGATGTTTAATATCTCCCCGACAGAGTTGGTTGTATTTCTGGCGTTTATTTCGCCAGAATATTTTGTGATACTTGTTCTCCCCAGCAGAGTTGGCGTTACCCTCAGTATTCATAGTGTTGAGACATCACTGTCAGAGTTTGCTGGTTAATCATCTGTTGCTGTCAGAGCTGTTGTTTGCTGTAGTAGATTGGTGTTGATGCTTGGGCTGCCTTCTCTGCTTTGGGTTTTGTTTTCTATATTGTTTGTTGGCTTGTGCAGCTTGCCCCCTAGGTTTGAGGTGAATGTTGATTCACTTTGCCTATTGTTTTCCCAGGTTCAAGGTTAAGTGGGACTCCCTTGCCTCGTTTGTACTGTTGCATTGCATGCATTTTACTGTATTTGCTTGCTTTCTTTTCTGTTTATCCCCTAGGATCTCTGATTTCCTCTGTGCAGGAGGGAATTATGACAGAAATTAGGATTCTTGTCCATGCATGACAACATTAGGTTAGTTTTATTCCATTTCAACCCCAGGTTTTCTTAGAGCTTCTTTCTCTTCTTACCTCAAAACACTTCAAAAAACACAGTAATAAAGATAATGCGTGTTGTACGCTACGAGCCTTAAGCTATTTGAGAACAGGTTGCTGGAGGGTCACTCTTCAGTAATCTGACTGCTTAGTATGGTACCCTTAGGGTGACATGCGACGTAGTCACTCTCAGATCACAAGTCTTTAGTGCAGTACAAGTTGCAAACAGACTAAAAAACAATTCTTTTGTAAAAGATTCAAAACAAACATCAAAGTGTCATTTTTGTCCGCTTGGACTCTTAATCAAGAAAAACCCTTTCTGAAGGTAATAAAAAAAAGTCAGACAAGCTTGTGTCTTCCGTAGCCCGAACTACGTTTGCTCTAATCTTTCATGGTGTATGAAAGTACGTAGGCATAGGATGCCGTATCCTAGCGAGCAACCTTCCCCTCCTTTCCCGTAGGTAGGCGAACTACGTTGACTCTGATTTCTCGTTCCAGACGGGAATACGTAGGCATAAAGTGTGATACTTTGCCGAGTCATTTTCTTTTCTTTTTAACCCAGACCTGTAGAGTAGATAGAATAACACACCCTTAGATAGAAAACAAGCGTGGATCCCGTCGAGTACGACGGGCGTGAGGGGTGCTAATACCTTCCCCTTGCGTAACCGACTCCCGAATCCAGGATTTGATTGCAATGACCATTCCTTTCCCTTCTTTGCGTTAGGTTTACTATGAGCGTTTCCTTTCCCTCTTGTGGGATAAATAACCCACGGTGGTGACTTTTCTGTCATAACCGGCGCCGATTTTCACTGTAGCGACATATACAAATATTGTTTTGTATTTTCTTTATGCTTCTTGTGCATATATTTATGTGTGTTTGTGCGTAACTTCCTCTTTTCAGGAGTTGCATCCAGTGTACAAAACTTTGCCTATTCAGAGGCCCGTTATCAATAAAACATGTTATTCAGTACTTGATGTTTGTTCTTTACTGTTTTGTTTGTGAAAGACGCCGATGCTTTTGATAAACTTGCACTTACATAATCTTGCTGGCCCTTGCCAATAATTGCTAAAACTTCAAATTGACTGAAGTAATGTCACAGATGCTAACCCGGATAGATTCTGTTGTATAGGCCTGTTTTGTCTCGTTTGTGTTTTGTAGGTTCTTACCTTTGGAGCAAACGGTCAAAAATTGTATTCCCCAGCCAAGGTCGCTTGACGTAAGACCTGACTCCAGTTGATATCATTCCTCAGCTAGTCGCAGCTTATCCCCGGAGGGTTGAAAAGACATTTATCCCTTCCCGAAGGAGGGAATTCTTTTCCCCAGGAGAGTGTCCTCATGGAAAGCCGTCCATAGGATTAACCCCAGCAAGTCAAAATCAAGGTCACCTACAGAAGTTGCGCTCCTCAGCGAATCGAAGATGTGCACGTTCAAACCCCAACATGGGAGATTCCCGCAATCGTTAACCAAGTTGTTGGTTCGAAAGGGTTATATCCGCGAAGGATGGTTTTCTCGATCCCCACAGGTCGTCTTGCCATTGACAGGATGTTGATCCTCAGCAGAGTGGTAGCACTGAATGTGTAAACTGTGCCCAGACAGTGTGCTTTGCCCAGAAGTGTCGCTTCTTCTCCAGCTAAGTTTGTACACCAGCAGGGTGTTTGGTCTTTCCTCCCAGTGGAAATTGGTGTTTAATCTCTCCCCGGCAGAGTTGGTTGTATTTCTAGCGTTTATTTCGCCAGAATATTTTGTGATACTTGTTCTCCCCCAGCGGAGTTGGCTTCATCCTCAGCATTCTTGTTGTTGAGACATCATTATCAGAATGGCCCCGGCAGCTTGAGCCTGCATTTGCATTTGCATATATCGTCGTATTTGCATCTACTCAAACGCGTAGCATTTCCGTGCCGTACAGAGCATTACGCCATTTTCAAACATAAATCAGGTTGGTTAACCTTTTGCTTTCAGGTGTTTTCTCAGCAGAGGTATGGAGTTCTGGCTCAGATCTATTACCAGGTATTCGAGGTCTCGCCGTGAGACATGCGATGATACGGTTCATCTTACTATTTTCCCCACAAAGTTACTTGGTTAAGTTTCTCTTTGTCCTCGAGCATGAGTTATTGGTTTAAATTTCCCTTGTTTCCCTGCCAGAGTTGCTTGTTGAAGTTTCTCTTATCCGGCCCGCGGATTATATTCTCCAAATTTGCTGTTACGTCAGCATCAAAAGGGTTTCATGAATCAATTTCGGAAGCTGCCGCAGGTTATCGAAACGGGCGTCCGACAGTGGGGTTTCCAAATATCCCCCGTAGAGTCCTCCTCAAAGTCGCTGTCACGTCAGCTCTAAAAGGTTTATGGGTTGGGACCAATGGAGTTAGCTACTGCAGAGATAAGCAGAGAAACTATATTCAGAGTAGCTTACCGTATGAACAGACGGATGTGTTTTCCTACTGGTTGACGAAAGTATTTTCCCGGAGATCGTCAAAATTTACTCCTATGATGATAGGATTTCCTCGTGTTGACGAGATGTGAGTCCTAACATGGACAAGTCAAGTTACCTTCCCTCGTGTTGACGAGATACGAGTCCTGACGTGGACAAGTTTACCGTTCTTCGTGTTGACGAGATGGAGTCCTAACATGGACAGTTTATTCCTAACGTGGACAGTTTATTCCTAACGTGGACAGTTTATTCCTAACGTGGACAGTTTACTCCTAACGTGGACAGTTTATTCCTAACGTGGACAGTTTATTCCTGACGTGGACGATTTATTCCTGACATGGACAATTTATTCCTATGTTGATAGGATCCCCTCGTGCTAACGAAATGCAGACGATTCATCCCCAGCGAAGTCGCCGAGATTTTTCCGTGTTGACGGCAGGTGGAGTCCTGACGTGGACAAGTTTATGTTGAGATTTCTTCGTGTTGACGAAACAAGCGTCCTAACGTGGACAAAGTTCTATTCCTGTGTTGTTGAGATGTGAGTCCTGACATGGACAGATTTGTGTGTATTCGTGATTTGACGAAATTTGGGTCCAGATGTGGACAAGGTTACTCCTGTGATGGCAGAATTTCTATTCGTGTTGACGAATTTGTTTCCCTTCTTGTGTTGGCAAGGTTGGTCCAGTTATGGACAGAGGTGTTTTGCAAAAGTTGTTCGGTACCTGTGGTGTTACTTAGGTGGTAGAAGTTGAAATCAGGGTATTATCATATGTTGGATCAGTTGTCGCCGTAACAACCGGATTCAGATAGGGGATGTTGCTCCGCAAGCAGTGCAGTTTATTTCTGCGGTTGGCAAATTTACGGGTTTCTTGGTATTCAACCGTCTCGCACCTCGATTGTTTGAAGGTCGTTCGCTCTTCACCCAGTTGGGTCCAAGCCGTTTGAATAGGGGCAGTTGTTGCACCCCAAAATTTGCTCAACCTTTTCTTGCCTGATTTATATTTCATTGCATTTCATTTGCATAGTTACATCATGTACATAGTTCAATCATTGGCATATCATAGCATAGCATGCCTCCAACAAGGGATCAAGGGTGTCTATCAAGAGAAGAGCCTAGCAAGAGGTGTTATCCAAGATTGAAAATTCATTCAAGTCATCAAGAAGAGATTTGAAGTCTTGAGAAGCTTGAGTGCCTATATGTGGGTTTTGCTCCTATCTTGAGGAATATTGAGAATCATCAGTGGAATGTGAAACATGGAATGTGAATGTGAGGTGTGTATGGATCTCATGGAATGCCTAGAGGGCCATATTGAAGCTGAGACAAGTCATTGTTTCAAGTACAAGAGCCACAGTTGAGGTGTAGTCAACTAGGGTTTCATCTGGGTCAACCCTAGATCAATTGTGCAAATGAGAGAGCATCAAAGCCTACTTTGAAGTCATGGGGTTCATGGATTGGTATGTTGATATATGTGAGGTTTTGTGCCAAGTTTAAGCAAAGAAAGATCAAGAATGTGGGAAGTTGCTAAATTAGGGTTTCAGTGTAAAATCCCCTGTTTAGTGCCTAACTTCAAAGCCACATAAGTCAAAATACAAGGTTCAAATGGATCTTTGTCCAACATGAAACTTGTATAGCTTCTCAATACCTTTAATTTGAGTACTAGAAGTCCTCAAGGGGATTTATAGAACTCAAGTTATGGTCCTTGCAAGTTACAGGTCATCAGAGGACACTGAAATTTATCTATGAAAGTCACTTGACTTCCAAGAAACTTTTTCCCTTCAAGGAACTTTCAAATGGATCCTTGGTGAACATAAGAGTTGTAGATATTGATCTTAGCTTTCCATAGAGTACTATAAGTCTTCAAGAGTATTTATAGAACTCAAGTTATGATCTTTGCAAGCCAAGGGTATTTTGGGTATTGGTGATTATATGTCATTTTCAAGCATGGGCCAAAATCTCCAACTTGCAAGCTTCAAATGGAAAATTGTTCAACTAGAAAGTTTCTCAAAATAGGGTTTTAACTTTAACCATGCATCAAGGAGGCTTTGAATTGGTTCATAGGAGAAGTTGGTTTGAAATGGTTTTGAAATGAAGAAATTAAAGTGATTAAAAGGCCAAAAATGTGATTTCTTGATTTTATGGCCAAACAAGTCCATGTTATATACCAAATTGATCAGAAAAGGCATTTTAAAGATGATGACAATACCAAATTTTATATTTGAGGCCAATAACATATGGTTCCCATTTGTACCTTAAGATGGAAGTAACACATCAATACATGGCCATAGGATCAAAAACAAGGAAGATGCCATCCCCATTCAATTCAAAATGTCAGTAGGAGAGAAATTCAAGTGAGTGTGAGAGCTAGAACAGAGCATGGCATGATTTCCACATATGAGATTTTCAAGGGATATGAGAAATTCAAAATCTCATTGTGGTTGTTACAGAAAGTTCTAGAGGTTTCCATCATACTCTATATATTGTATGCAACTGATTCAGATAGATTTTTGGGAAGGATTGAGCCAGAAACAAGAAAGAGCAACTGAATTTTCTTCATTGTATCTCAGAATCGGGTTTGGAGATAGAGGGAATTTTAAGACAAATTGATCATTGGAGAAGCTTTAGAAGTGGTTCTTGAGTGATTCTGCAAAAGATTGGAGGTTGAATCGAGCATTTGCACCTTCTGTTCATCCAGTTTTTCCAGGTTTGTAACTTTCATTTTTTAGCTTAGATTAGGGGAAATTTATTAGCATTTGATATTTGGTTAGGTTAGTGATGATGCTTAGATGGATTTCGGTCCAAGAATTGAGCAATTCGTGACATTTTGAGTGTGATGCCATTTTCTGTTGAAGCTCATATCTCCTAGTTCTTGAGGTTTTAATGGCGTTTGGATGGTGAGAATTGATCAGGGAAGCATGTAGATGAGTTTAGGCTCATTAATTTTAGGTTTTGAGGTGATTCAAGATTTGTGATTTTTCTAAAATTGGGATCGTATTTAGAGTTGGAGTGAGAATAAATAAATTTGGAGGTTATATTCGTGATCAGGATAGAATTTCAAGTGAGATATGGTATTCGGTTGGCCTGATTGATGCATTTTTAGATGTGCCACGCCAGAGAAGACGGTGGCGCAAAGCTCAGGCCACCGTCTGAGCTTTCCCTCCCAAGTTTGAATGTTTTAGAGAAGATGACTGAGGGCCCTCAGATGATGCTTTGACCATTGACTCAAACCAAATCCAATAGCCACGGTTGCATGACGAATTTTGAGGAGAGTTTTGAGTTTCCCTCAAAACTCTGCGTTTCATTAATTGATTTTGGGTGGGCTTAGTGACTTGCTTGCTTTTCACACCTCCATTCAGGCCCAAGTTGGATTTATAACGTGAATTAGTTGCTATTTGACACACGTTTTTTCCATTTTCCATTTCTTTTTTCTGATTGTTTTTTAGTTTGGTTTGGGCTTAGTACTCGCTTGCTACCAACACCCCCTCTTGGGCCCAGGTTTGGATTTTAACTGGATTTTATTACTATCTAGCACGCGCTTTTATTTATTTTCATTGTTTTTCTTTTCTTTTTATATTTTCATATAGTTTAGGAAATAATTCACAATAATTAGGAAAATTAGTCTTTTTAATCTAGGTTTTTTCCCTTGACTACTTAAAGAGTCTAAAATTTAATAGGATAAAAAAATAATTGATTCATGCATTTTATATTTTAATTACATTTTTGTATTTTTAATTGGTTTTAATTTTGAATATGGTTGGTATGCTTTCTTGTTGATTTTGGTATGAATGATTGGTGATGATTTTTGAGTTGATTCTTTTTGGGCTAGATAGGTTAGATATGCATGTACACATAGTAATTTTCTCATATTTTTGTGAGATAAATTTAGGCTAGTTTGAACATTGAACATTAAGTGGTGTAAAATTAGGGTTTTAGGATAGTACCCTTAGGTTTAGGGCATAGTTTTAGGTTCAAATGAATGATTTACCCCCTGGTTTTTGTATGAAGATATTCATAAGAGGTTTAGGAACCCTTAGTAATTTTTGTAGGATTTTACAACCATTTTTGGTATTTTAATTAGATTTAGTTTTAGGACTAACTTCTAGGTGTTTCTGATGAGCTAATTTGGCTAGTTTAACTAAATAGTTCCCCTTAGATTAGTGTGGTGTTGCTTTTGAGCTTGGAGGATCATGAGGACCAAGTGAGGATGCTTTGGAGATCTTGGAGGAGCTTGGAGTTGAAGATTTTCTCATCTTGTGGAGGCTTGTCAGGAGCTTAGGGTAACTAGGGTTTTAGGAGGAGCATCAGAGTAGTTTTGCTTGTTTCTTCAAACATGAAGTATATTGTTCATCTCCATTCAATCAAATGACATAAAGTACTCTTAAAGAAGTCACATCCCTCCAAGGTAGGGATGAATGGCATGCTTTAAGAGTAGAACTTTGAGGATGCCAGTCTCTCATAATGTTAAGTTCTCAGTGACTTCCCTTGGTTGTCATTGAGCTTCTTAACCTTTCAACCTGATCTTGTTGGATGATTCTCCCTTGGAGGTGCTTGTTGAAGCTTGTTGAGAATGAGGTTGTCTGCTTGTTGAAGCTGGTTGCTTGTTGAAGCTAGGGTTTTACTGCTTGATTGAAGATGAAGTCATGAGCTTGTTGAAGCTGTTTACTGGTTGGGGTTTGAGCTTGTGGAAGCTAGTTGCTTGTTGAAGCTTGGTGGTTGTTGAAGATTGAAAGTTTGGTGAAGCTTTAAGATGGGAGTTATTCATGAAGATGAAGGTTGTTGCTGTCAACTTTTACTTTTTAATCAACCTGTTGCTGTCAGAGCTACTGCTTATGTTGTTTGCTCTAGGAGTCTGGTGTTGCTGTCTGGGCTGCCTCCTCTGCTGTGGTTTTTGTTTTCTGTATTGTTTGTTGGCTTGTGTAGCTTGCCCCCTAGGTTTGAATTGAATGTTGATTCACTTTTCCTGTTGTTTTCCCAGGTTCGAGGTTGAGCAGGACTCCCTTGCCTCACTTGTATTGCTGCATTGCATGCATTTTACTGTACTTGCTTGCTTTCTTTTCTGTTTATCCCCTAGGATCTCTGATTTCCTATGAGCAGGAGGGAATTATGACAGACATTAGAATTCTTAGCCATGCATGACAACATTAGGTTAGTTTTTATTCCCTTTTCAACCCTAGGCTTTTTAGAGCTTCTTTCTCTTCTTATCTCAAAACAACTCAAAAATACAGTAATAAGGTTAATCGATGTCGTACGTTACGAGCCTTAAGCTATTTGAGAAAGGGTTGCTGGAGAGCTTCTTTCCAGTAGTATGGCTACTTAATGTGGCACCCTTTGGGTGACACGCGACGTAGTCACTCTCAAATCATAGTCTCTAGTGCGTCAGAGATTGCAAACAAACTAAAAAACACTTCTTTCGTAAAAGATTCAAAATAAACATCAAAGTGTCATTTTTGTCCGCTTGGACTCTTAATCAAGAAAAACCCTTTCATAAGGTAATAAAAAACCAGTCAGACAAGCTTGTGTCTTCCGTAGCCCGAACTACATTTGCTCTAATCTTTCATGCCGTATGAAAGTACGTAGGCATAGGATGTCGTATCCTAGCGAGCAACCTTCCCCTCCTTTCCCGTAGGTAGGCGAACTACGTTGACTCTGATTTCTTGTTTCAGACGGGAATATGTAGGCATAAAGTGCGATACTTTTCCGAGTCATTTTCTTTTCTTTTTAACCCAGACCTATAGAGTAGATAGAATAACGCACCCTTAGATAGAAAACAAGCATGGATCCCATCGAGTACGACGGACGTGAGAGGTGCTAATACCTTTCCCTTGCGTAACCGACTCCCGAATCCAGGATTTGGTTGCGATGACCATTCCTTTCCCTCTTTGCGTTAGGTTTACTCTGAGCGTTTCCTTTCCCTCTTATGGGATAAATAACGCACGGTGGCGACTCTTCTGTCATAGTCGGCGCCGATTTTCGCAGTAGCGACAGATAACAAATGTTTTTATCAACGTGAGTGTCGAGCCTGCTTGTTAGCAGATGTTTTGTTGACTGCGTGTCGAGGCTTTCTAACTGGGGGTTAGTTAGCTCATTCCTTACTACTCTTGCGGTTGGCAAATTTCTAGGTTATTTTATATTCAATCACCTTTTACCTTGAACGTTTGAAAGCAGTTTCTTTTCTCCCTGCAGGTCCAAGTTGATTGAATAGGCCCAGCTGTTACACCCTAAAATTTGACCAACCTTTTCTTTCTAACTTGGCTTATGTTTCTTTTCATTTAGCATTTGCATTTGCATAGCATTGGTTCTTAACAGGGGATCAAGAGATGTTGTACTCATCATTCAAGAGAGAATATTTCTTGTTCAAGATTAACCAAGGGTATTACTTACCAGTCATCAAGTTCACCATCATCATTGCAGTTGGGTTTCAAAGCTCCTTGAGAGGAGAGGTGTGTGTATAGGTGTTATCTTTTATCATGAGGATCATCAGAGGGTCATGAGATTACCCATTTGGATAAGAAATCATTCAAAAGGTCAGTGTGCACCTTGAGGGGTATTTATAGAGTTTGCATGGTCATTCAAATCATCAGCAAGAGCCTCAGTCAATGGATATGGAATTAGGGTTTCATCTGGTCAACCCAAAGTCAATTGTGGACTTGAGAGGGTTCAAAGACTTGATTCTAGGCCGTGAAAGCCATGGGAAGTCATTATAAGTCATCTCTAATGTTATGTTGAGATCAAATCAAGAAGACTCAAGAGTTCAAGGAGTTGCTAAATCAGGGTTTCAGTTGATTTCAGTGTAAAATCCCCTCTTTTGGTGCTTAACTTCAAGGACAATTTTCACAATGATACAAGTTCAATCTCATTTTCCCACAAACATGAGACTTGTTAATCAAATTTCAATCTTTCTTTTGAGTACAAGAAGTAATCCATTAGGTTTATACATCTCATGTTATGGTGTCAACAAGTTGATGTCATCAGATGAAAAGAATTCTGGTCAACTCAAAATCAACTCACTTCCAAGACATTTTTCACCTAGAACCAAGTTCTTTATCACTTTCAAGTAAACATGAAATTTGTTCCTCATTGTCTTAACTTTCCAAAAATTCCTAGAAGTCATCATTCTCATGTATGGAACTCAAGTTATGGACTTCACAAGGCAAGGGTATTTTTGGAAACTTCATTATAGGTCATTCACTTCAATGATCAATTTCATGCACTTGAAGGCCTCAAATCTAATTTTGTGCCACATTAAAGTTGTGTCACATAGCCTTAACTTTACAATGAACTCAAAATCCATGATGTTTGATGGTTTGTATGATCATTTAGGCCATGATGAGCTTGGAAATTTGATTTTTGGACATGATAGGAGTTAGTTACATTTCAAGTCATCATTTGAGCTTATTTGTGAACTTTCTCACACCATATCATCATGATATTGGTCTTACCTATCTTTACCTCATTCGGACCAACATTGAACCATTTTTCATGCCATTTTTAAAAATATTATACTATAAAAAGTGTTGGTACAAACTTTGTGCAATCTCATTCTACATTTCTCAAAACCATTCCAATTCATTCCTATACCCCAAACATCCACTTGCTGACCCCAAAAGAATGAAAGAGGGCATAACTCGTGTATGCATGAAAGTGAGTTTTTTGGCCATTTCCTGAAATCACTTGAATGAGGCATCATGGGCTTGCATGGATGCTCCTAACCCACCATATTTAAACCAAATTAGAAACCCTAGAGCAAGGGAGGAGGTTGTTGCGTGAAAGAACAAGGGTTATCTCTCAAATTTCATAAACTTTTTCCCTCTTCGATTTGAAGTTTTCTTTGGGTTGTTTTACAAAACAGTGCTTAATTCTTCTTTTCCAAAGCTCAAGGAAGATATTAGCATCCAGAAACTGAAGCTTGCAAGGTGATTGAAAGGGCCAACGGAGCAGCTCCGTTAGGTAACCTTCTTTGAATTTAAACTCTCATGCAAGGAACTTGTTTAGGTCCATGATTGGTGCACCTGAAGCCCTACATCTTGTAGGCAATGTTTGCATTCTTTTTATGCTCGTTTGATTGAGTTTCCAGTTTGTGCACAAAAACTCGTGGCCTGTTTTCACAAAATTGCATGAGCCTTTTTTAAAAATGGATGATGGATTCTTGCTCTACGTGGCTGGAGCTTTAATTTGGTACTAGAATTTAGCATTTTTATGGTGATTTGAGGTTGAGCTCCGGTGGCCCTTGCCGGAGAAGATAACCGGAGCCCTAGCTCCAGCGTCTGGTTCGTTTGAGGGTGAAGCTGACGTGTACCTTTGACCCTGCACGCGTGTCCTTAGACTTTGACTTGGCATCTGACTCATTTAAATGAAACGGTGAGTTTCACCTAGTTTTGGTTGCTGATGGCTTTTGGGCCTTGCGCTTTTGCTAAATCCACCCCCTTTTTGGAAGGCCCAGGCGTGCTATGCATGGATTCTATTCAATCCTAATTGCTGAGTGTACCCCCTTCCTTTTGTTTATTTCTTTGGATTTTATTTTTATTTCTTTTGTTTTCATTTTCAATTTATTTGTTTTAAAAATAGTTCCATATTTCATAAAAGTACCCAAAAATCATTTTCTGACTTTTCAAAATGTTATTTAATTTTGCAGAATTTTTATTTTATTTTCCATTTATTTTTAATATTTTTAATTGATTTTAAGATTTAATGAGTTTTATTGGTTTATACCCTAATTTGAAATTGATCATTTACCCTCATTCAAATATCCCCTAGGACCAAATTTTCTCTCCCACTTAGGTGATGGATTGAGGTATTTTTTAGGGTGATTTGACGTGTTAATGACAATTTTTCAATTGTTTTCCATTGCCTTTTTGTGGACCCTCGACACACACTCGATAAGGTGGAACACCATGTCTTAATTGATATGATTAGTGGTGCTTTGAGTGAACTTTTGCTTGTTGTTTTATGATTGACTCAACATGGTTTGAGTATTTTATTTGGCATTTATTGGAGTCTCTTTCTATTTTTAATGGATTTTTCAAATTCAAGTTGATTTCATTATGTTTACACATACTAGTCTCGACCTAAACTTTGGGATATGATCATGAGTGATCCCTTAAGCATCTCTTAAGTTTTGTTAGCTCTTATAAACATGCTTGAGATGTTGTTTTGCGTATTTAGGGGTCAAATGTGTGTGTAACTTGTATCACAAGTTTTCTTTGAATCATGTCTTTCCACTCGTTTGAAGTGTGAAATAGTTGATTGAACTTTGGTTATTCAATGTGACGATCAATCTTGTGATTGCTTTCCATTTTGACTTAGAGTTTGGATCATCCCCTTTGTGTTTCACCTCTACACTAGTTGATTTGGCACCTGTTCATGATGATTTGGTGTTGTTGAATACACATTGAGTTTGTCATGAATATTGGTATTTCTTCTGCGTGCTTGCTTACTTTGTTTTGCTTGATCTTGAGGTAATTGTTGGTTGAGTTGATAATGTGTTGGTGGCTGCCCCACACTCTTTCCTCCCTCACTTCTTGGTTTGTGCTTCTTAGGATAACACATTTCTCCTTTGATGATTGATGGTAATTGGTTGTAGGAGTTTACTTCTCCCATTTCATCTCATCCTTCTTGACTTGTATAAGTCATCTCTTGTGTTTGAGTCTCCTTTGTATTTCAGTCTTGTTGCATTGTTGCATATTTGCATTTGTGTTTGCATCTCATCTTGCATTGACTTGTTTAAGTTCTTCATCTGTTTTCATATGTGATTGAATTGCTATGTGTTTACTTGTGCTCTTTTGTTGTGATCCCTTAGGATTCCTAGTCCCTCTGTTTAAGATTGGAGTTGGAGAGACATTAGGCTTTCAATCCTTTGCATGATAACATTAGGTAGTTCCCTTTTCAATCCCAACTTTAGGATCACATTACATGATAAAATTAGGGTTGATCAGTTCCCCTTAGAGTCTTGTGTCTTCTCTTCTCATCTCAGAATCTCTTAAGACACTTAATAAAGGATAACAATTGTGGTACACTACGAGCCTTAAGTACATGAGAAATGATAAGTGGGGGGCCTCCTCTCACATTGTCTAGAGTGTTTAGCGTATGCCTTTCGGGAGATATACGACACATTCTCTCTTATGTCATAGTCTTTAGTGCAACATGACTTACAAACTAACTCAATTCACTTCTTCTCATAAAAAACACAAACAAAATTCAAACCTTTTTCGTCCTTCGGGATTGTTCAAACCTAATTTTCAAAAAGAGTATGTTAAGTTTCTGTTCTACAGCAAACAGGCATCATCCCTAACTGCTAGGACGGATATTTAACATTGCTCATAAAAGAGACCAACCAGTGGTCTAGTTATCCCGAACTACATTTGCTCTGATTTCTCATACCAGATGAGGATACGTAGGCACAAGACGGCGATGTCTTGGCGAGCAACCTTTCCCCTCTTCACCCATAGTTTCCTGAACTACGTTGACTCTGACTTTCCCATTGCACGAGGGAATATGTAGGCATAGGACGGCGATGTCCTATCGAGTCTGTTCTATCTTCACCCCCGTTTAGTAGTAGATTTTAGATAGTTTTCACCCATAGATTAGACAACAAGCGTGGATCCCGTTGAGTACAAGGGATGTGAGGGGTTCTCATGCCTTCCCCTTGTCTTTCCCTATCTCTTAGGTTTTCTAAGATCGTTTCCTTTCCCTCTCTTTGGGATAAATAATGTTCGGTGGCGACTCTTCTATCTGTTTGCTGACCCCTTTTTCGCAGTATGTGACAATGAGGTTACGCAGAAAAAAATGATTAGGTCCCTGAAGAAGATATTGTAGGAAGGCCTCTTTCTGATTTAAGAGGACTTGCAAATGGTTGATTTGAAATTCCATTTGGTACTCTCCAATTTGGACTGACTAATTTCCTCTCGGTTCTAATGTGCTTATTCTTGCAGTTTTTGAATATCACTGAAAGCTTTTTCAAGCTCGACTTGACGTTGAGAAAGGTCTTTCACTAACTGGTCAGCACGGTCTTGTTCATTCTGCAGCTTTATCTTGTACCCTGATAGATTTCCCCAGAGCTCTCCAAATTTCTTCTTATAGCTCAATTCATCTTTGTAGGCTTGATACTGAGTGTCAGTGAGTTGTCTCTTCTTTGAAGCTAGTCCATCATAAGTGCCCTTCTGAGCATATCCTACTTTCCTCCGCTTGTTTTGTTCAGTTTCCACCTCTTTGAGCATGAGATACCTCTTATGGAGGAGTTCAATATGTAAGCTTTCCTTCTCAGACGTGACTTTATCAAGGTTGAAATGAATATCAACATTCTCCTTCTTCAACGTCTCAATAGTTTGCTTGAGTTGTTCAACTTCAGATGGAGGAACAATGGCAAGTCCAGAAAGCTAGGCATTCATGGAAGGCTCATAAGGCGGCATTGAACCTCTTATTACCCAACTAAACTTTTCCTTCATGACGAATTTGTGTCCAGGCGACACTGAACCTCTTCAGTAATCTTATATCATCAACCCCTTCATGAAAGATGAACCATTCCACTATCTCAGGATCTGGCTTGTCAAGCATATGGTACCCTAATGGAAGGAAGGAAAATCTTGGATTGTAGTTAATTCCTCCCTTTGTACCTATGAGTGGCACATTGGATAATTTACCACAATGAAGAATGATTCTAAAGTTGTCGTAGACTCGAGAATACCAAGAGATGTTATCGGCAATCAAAGACATGATCCCTTGAGACCATTTGAGATTTCCCTTCTTCTCAACAAAGGGATCCTTCTACGGAAGGTGAGACATGAACCAACGGTACAACATAGGAGCATAAAAGACAATAGTTCCTTTCTTCTTTTAATTCCTCGAATGAATAGAATAATAGATATCAGCAGGGAGCATTGGAACAGGATTCTTGGCCAAGAAGATATTGATGGAAGCTTGATCCATAAAGTCCTCCAATGAGTTAAAAGAGGAGAAGGACCTTTAAAAGTGTATTCCAAGGCAAAAATCAAAAGAGAATGGAAGAAGAAGAGGAAAGAACCAAAACAGTCCCAAAAACATGCAAAAAACACAAATCTGACACTAGTTAATCGATTAACCATTTGCTATTGCAAATGTGTTAATCGATTAACATTGCTAAGACAACAAAACTTTTTTTAAAAAATTCAGCATTCATGATCCAACCATTTATTCAAACACCTCATGATCATGAATGAGAATTAGCACAAAATTTTAAGTGAAACAACAACAAATACCACCAATAAAACACAATTTTCAAGATCGAAAGATCAAGCAACAAGAACCAATAATAGATCACATTGTGAAGGATGGATCAAGAACAACAATGGTGGAATGAGGGTTTACCAATTCAAATCTGAAATTGCTTCAAATAACTTCAAGAACCACACTTCAAAGCCTTAATCTACTGAAATTAACAATGAAAAAGTGAATGGATGAAGGTTTAGCTCAAAGGTTAGTAAGTTCTAATGATGAACTTACTAAATTTCCAAGGAAGGAAGAGCTTTCGTGAATTTGGTAATTGGAGAAGAAAGAGAGAGTCAGGAAAGAATTAGACAAGGTGAATTTGGCTATTAAAAGCTTGTGAAATGAAAGAAATGAGACCTCTATTTATAGGACTTAGGCTTGGAAATTTTGGTGGATTGGAGTTTGGTTTGAAACAAAGTTAGGCTTGGAATTTGAATTTGGAGGAAAAATCAAGATCAAGTGGTGATTAGTGAATGTGTATGGTGGGAATCAATTATGATGAGGTAGGGAATAAAAATGAAGTGATCTAGAATATTCTCATGATGCAACATTTGAATTTGGGGCCAAAAATGCTGCAGAATTTGAATTTGCTGCATTTTCACAAAAAACGCACTTGTTAATCGATTAACCATTTGCGTGTGCAAATGTGTTAATCGATTAACACAATGAAAATTGTAAAAATTTTTCTTTTGATGTGATGTCTTGGTTCTGGCTTGATTTTTCTAACTTGTCAAATAAGGCATGGAAATAATCACATGAACCTTGGAGTCTCTTGAATAATAATCAATCAAATCTTGGGAAACTCTTAATCAAATGATTTTGAATTGTTTGTAGATCAACTTTGACTTTTTTCAGATGAAATTCATTCGAGCTGAGGGACTGCTATTTGATATGTTTGATCCAAATTTTTCCTGAAAAAGAGTTAGTAAAGAAAAAGAAAAAAAACATTTTAGGATTTTAGTTAATGATTAGCAAACATAAACATAAACAAATATCAAATAAACAAGAAAACAAGGGTGCCCGGTGATCTCTCAAGAATAAACACACAGAGCAAGGCAAGAGAACCAAAGCTTACAATCTTGTTTGTGGAATGAAATGCAACTGATATGTGGGATTTAGGGTATTACACTTTCATTGCTCAAAATTATGGGGCAGATCATCTCGAGTTCATCTCATGGTACAATTGTTTCCAACTTCCTTTCAAGGAACAATCCTTTCATGACTTGAAGGTCCTAGGCAAGCCATATCGAGATCATCTCATGGTATAATTACTTCCAATTTCCTTTCAAGAAAAAATGTTCAAGACCTAGATTGGGGCAGGATGAGTCACAGAGGGGAAAATCATATATATGCCTTTAAGTTTCTCAAACAAACATCGTCAATAACCGCCAAGTTCAAGACGAGCGTCGGGGAATTATGCTACCACCCCACCAAATAATATTTTACCTTTTGACAAGAAGCCTTGCCACAAGAAAGACATTTCTATCCATTGCCCTCTACTGGGGATTTTTTGGAAACCTTTGTATCATTGCATAAATCATTCGCATATATTAGTCATGTCGCTCCGCTCATGCGTAGAGTCATACATATCATATCATTCATTAGGCTTAACCCCTAAAACATGAACCTGATATCTCAAAATCTTTGTAATACGAGATTTAACACCAAAGTCCAACATTGCTTGGAAATTCAAAGTCCAAGTTCCTGTTTGGAAAACCTTCCAAAAGTCTAAGTTTCCGTTTGGCAAACATTTTAAAAGTCAAAATTCCCATCTGGAAAACCATCAAAAACTCCAAGTTCCCGTTTGGAAAACCTTTTAAAATTCCAAGTTCCCGTCTCGAAAACCATCTAAAAGTCCAAGTTCTTGTCTGGAAAACCTTTTAAAAGTCTAAGTTGCCGTTTGGAAAACCGCCCAAAAGTTCAAGTTTTCGTCTGGTAAACCTTTTAAAAGTCCAAGTTCCCGTCTTCAAACATTTTAAAATTCTAGGTGCCTGTATGACAAATCGTCCTAAAGTCCAAGTTCCTGCCAGGCAAACCTTTTAAAAGTCCAAGTTCCTGTCTGGCAAACCGTCAAAAACTCCGAGTTCTTGTCTGGAAAAACTTTTAAATGTCCAAGTTCCCGTCTGGAAAACTGTCATAAAGTCCATGTTTTTGTCTGGAAAACCTTTTAAAAGTCCAAGTTACACTCTGGAAAACCGTCCAAAAGTTCAAGTTCCTGTCTAGCAAACCTTTTTAAAGTCCAAGTTTCCGTATGGAAAATACTATTTCTCAGCAGTTCTTGTTTGATAAATCTACTCTTCCAATTAACTTCTCATTTAGAAGTTCAATCTTAAAGTACAAATTTGTTTGGCACACCTCAAAAGTCCAACATTGTTTGGCACCTATCAAAATTCAAATTTATATTGACAACCAACGTAAAACTAAAAGTCCACTTTGTCAGCAACCACTATAAATACCTGCCATAGTCGGTTTTTATGGTGTTACCACTACCGCTCCCGGTGCTACTTTCTGATTTCAATATTTATCCGGTGAATTTTAAAAGGAAGGGGAAGATATCTTAAACTAACCCTGCACGCAAGTGTTTTCCCTACAAATGCGGAGAGATCTGGAATCGAGGGTTGGTTATACAAAGGGAAGATATTAACACCTAGAGTATCCATAGTAATCTATAAGAACCTTCATTTACATCTGTTTTTACTGTTTGAATTGCTTTCTTGAGTCTATTTGTTGTCAGGTGGGGAAAGTTTCTCCTTTGGGAGGTTGAGGAAATGTTTTTATTGTCTTAGGATTTTTTATTGTTTTTGGAAAGGTATCTGGATCTAAGGTTTTTGATTAGTGCGCTCGCTAAGATTTAACGTTCTTATGCCTACGTATTCTCAAAAAAGAAACTGAGAAATCAGAGCGTTAGTAGTTCCTCCTATTCTATCGGAGGAAAAATGTTTGGTGTCTTGTTCAAAGCCCAATATTGAAGCTTAAAAGAATATCTGTGTCTTGTTCAAAGCCTAAAATTGAAGCTAAAGGAGTTTTTGTGTCTTGTTCAAAGCCCAATATTGAAGATAAAAGAGTATTTAAAAGGGAATTTGTCATCTCTAAAGGGAGATATCTCACCTATTCATCACAATTATTGAGGTTGTTTAAAAGGGAAGTTGTTTTAAATGAGATGTGTGCAATTTAGAAATGCTATGTCTTCCTTTATAAGATAATTGAAATGTCATGAAGGAATAAGCTTTAACTCAGTGTACAAAAATGCCACTTAGATGAAAGTGAACTTTAGCCATGATAAAGGAGGGACTCCAGCTTGGATTTTGAATCAACAAGTGTGCCACTTACATCAATTATCTGGAAAAGGATTTACTTGTTTGTTTTGAAATGTGATGTATAGAGGAAATATCCTCCTACAGAGAGGACTCAGAGTCTCATCTGTAGGGATGTTGAATTTTGTGCTTTGATCAAAGCCCAAGGTTGTAGCTAAAAAAGGGATTGAAAATTGACTCAACTAGGGGTGTATTATATTTGTCTTGTACAAAGCCCAAGATTGAGGCTGACTGGGAAAGATCCTTATATGATGTCTAAGAGATTGCAGAGGGAGTTTAAGCAGAGACTGACTCTTACTGATGAAAATTAAATCCAAGAGAAGAATCCAACTGCTCTGAGGAATCAAATGAGAAACTGAATCCTACTGGAAATTATAGGAGAGTTGGATTTATTGAATTGCCATAAAAGCTTTGATTCTTTTGGGGATTTGTTGATTGTAACCTGTCCCTTGCTGGGGATTTAAGGTGGAAGTCAAGCCTTGTTGAGGATCATAAGAGACTCAAAGGATGAGTTTGAATGTCTAAGAGGTTTTGGCTTTCTTGGGAATTGGCGTAGGGGTAGGGATGACTAGGGTCTATCATGTGCTTTTAGGAAGCCTGAGGGTGTAGCACCCCAAACTTTTCCCATCTTTTCTCTTGGTTTTTGGCTTATGTTTCATTGCATCTCATATTCACTTTGGCATAACATTGTTCTTGACAAGGGATCAAGGCATCATGGCTTGTTTCTCACGATGGGAAGAGCATGTTTCTTCAACCTCAAGCAAGGTTTATTATTGACTTTATGGCATTCTCAAGCTCCCAAAGGTCCCTAATCCTCAAGTTTAATTCAAGGAAACATCATTTCAATATCATATGTGGTTCACCATGGCTTATTGTGCAATAAATCATCAAGAGATTCAAGTTTGGTTCAAGGAGTTTGGCCTAATTTAGTAATTTGTGGTTGCCATGATCAAATGGGCATAACTACCTCATTTTTCAACATCTTGAGGTGTTTCATTTTAAAATGAACTCTTATCGTCATCCCCAACAAGTTCTCTTTGCAAGGAAATATCCAATTATGCTTGGAAGGTCATCAAACGTTTGATGACATTATAGGTCATTTTGAGTTTTAGAAGGATTCTCTAGTCAACTTCAAAAGGTCATAACTTGGTCAGTTTTTATAATTTGGAGCCCATTACTTATCAAGAATAAACTTGAAGATGTCCTCTACAACTTTGATTCAAGGTGGAAATGCTAAAAACCTATGGAAGGTCTTGGTTTTTGTCAAAACATTATAGGTCAATCTTGAACCCTAAAAAGACTTGAAATTTTTCTAAGTGTTTTTCAATTTTGAACCTTTTCATGGAGGCTACTTTAAAGGATCATATCTCTCAACTCATATTGTCAAATCAATACTTTCTTTTCACATTGCAAAGTTGACATCATCTTTATCCAATGCAAGAAGAAGCGTCTCAAAAAGCCTCCTACATTGTGAGCACCACGGTTGCAAAGATTGAATTTCAAAACTGAAAATCCACTTCAAGTCAGAATTGATTTTGTTTGAATTAGCCTTTAATCACCAAACTAAGCCACAAATTCAATCTAAACATGATTAACCAACTTTGTTGGGTTGAGTAGAACCTTGAAACACAAGTTTTGAGTGAGTTTGGCAGTTTTCAAGTCACACTTTGCTCATACTGCAGGTGTGCATGATTTTGGTGAAATTGACATCATTCATCCTCCCTCTTCATTCAGAAAGCTTCCCCTCATTCCACTCATTTCCATAAGCTTTGATAGCCAGAATCACCCTTCTGAGATCCCATTTGAACTCTTAAGCTTGAACTTCGAATTTTCATTTCCACACCCTAAACACTTAAATTATCCATTCAGTTAGTTTCACCAATATTCGGTGAAGCTAACCAGCTCAAGAACTTGAAGTATCGTGGCCTGAATCAAGTTATGGAACTCCATTTTCAGAGCTCTGAAGTTGAACTTTGACAGGTACAATTCTTAACCATTTCAACTCAAATTTGTTGCTAAGATGTAGTCCTTGATGTTCTGATGCTGTTAGGATTGTTAGATTTTGGTTTTAGTTGAGTTTTGATGCTTAATTTTCAAATTAGTGTTTGCTTTTATTTCTGTTTTTTTTTTTCAAATTGAGTGACCTATGGTTTAAAGAAATATGGCGCGACAATATGGTTGAGATCGTCTTGAAAAGACGCATCAATTGAAACCACTATAAGCCCGAATGGTCATGGTTTGATGGATCCACGAATTTCTGCATTCTCTGGAATTTTTCAGTGGTTGGAGGTTGAAGATTATGATCTCACCGTCCATCATGCCACTTGTTCTAATCTGGTGATTATGACTTTTGCTGTTTGGAAATGATGAGTTTGACTCAGATCCACCGTGGATACGCGCTTTCTGGCCTTTGGATTTGACACATCATTTAATGAACTCAGATCCAACACATCTTGTTTTTTCTGTTTTATTTTCTTTTCTCAATTTGTTTTTAAATTCTTTTTATTTTTAGAAGTTCCTTTTAATTTCTCTTTCTGTTTTTTATTTTTGTGCATTTTTATATTTCCATTTGCTATTTTTCTTGAATATTAATTTGTTTGAGCCAATTTTAATTAGTTTAAAATTATTTTTAAGCATTTTAAAATTATGAGAATAATATTATATGATTCTATGATGGTTTTGAACCTATGGTGATTTTCTTGTTTTATGATTTTGGTTTTGATATTTTCCATGTATTTTTGATTTATTTGGTGAATTTTAATTTGTTTAAAATTAGTTTTGGGCCATTTAAAATTATGAGGAAATTATCACATGATCCTATGATGGTTTCTAACCTATGGTGATGTTCTTGGACTTTTGTTTGTGATTTAAATATTTTCCATCCTTTTTTAGGTTTTATTTTCCTTTTTATTGATTTTAAATTGCAAATTGATGTGATTTTGTTTTTAGTCCATGTTTGGTTTCTTTTCTATCATTCTTCAAGTCTTTTGATACTTTGATGCTTGCTTGATGTTTGTTTCCCTTTTGGGATTGATTTGATGGTTGATTTCTTCTTAAGGCATGATCTTGTGTGATCTTTCTTGTATGATCCTCTTGTGTGTGCATGTTTGAATGTTGAACTTGTTAATCATGTGGATGTTGTGGCCTATTCTTCTTGCTCATGTCTTGTTCACATGTTTTTCCCTTGAGATGATTGCTTTGCACTTGTTTGTTTGTATGCATGCTTGTGTGGTGTGGTTTGTGTATGAATTGTGTGCATTGGTTTGTAGTCTTATGTCCTCTCTTTGATCATTGACATGACTTGAGTATGATATGTTGCACTTGCTGCCCTACCATGATTCTTGTGACATTTGACTTCATTTCACCTTGCTTTGTGGTTGATATTGCTTCTTGTGTGATGTTAGGTCATTTGATTGTGTGTGGGCACTTTGTCTTGCCATTGTGTTTTGTTTGCAAGTCTTTGATGTGGTATGGACATGTGAATGCTCATGTGATATGTTGTCCTGATTGATGATGTTTGCTTTGTTTGAGATTGAAATGAATGTGTTTGTTGTCTTCATCTTGGTTTGATAATGACTTGTTGTTTGTCCTTTCTTCGTTCTTCTTCTCTCTTCATCTTTCCTATTTTTTGGAACTTATTTAAGTTTCATTCTTGTTTTCATCTGTGATTGAATTGATTGGTGTTTACTTATGTTTGCTCACATGATCCCTTAGGATTCCCAGTTCCTCTGTTTAAGATAGGAGTAGGGGAGACATTAGGTTTTCAACCTTTTGCATGATAACATTTAGGATAGTCCCTTATACCTTAACTTTAAGCCCATCATTGGTATGATAACATTAGGTAGACTTCCTTTTTCATCCTAACCTTAAGACCTTTTTGTATGATAACATTAGGGTTTTTCAATTTTCCTTTTGTGTCTTCTCTTCTCATCTCAAGTGTAGATGCTTTTGATTGGCTGCATCTTATGGCAAAACATTGATGGATGTATGAATGTCATGGCTGATGTTATGACATACATAATGAGTATTCAGCAGGGTAAGTTTGAATAGGTAAGAGTCAAGTATGGTAGATGTCATGCTGAATGTTATGACATCAAGCGTATGACATCAGGGCGCGCAGGTTTTAGTTTCTGGTATTAGATCAGGCTATACTTCAGGAAACATTTTAGGAAGCCTAGTTATCTCAGGCGACATATCAGGAATTGCTGAGGATAACATGGAATGCCCCTGACTTAATTGGACGTGTGCAGTTTCATGAAGAGAGGTTTATCTTGGGTAAACCTAATTTCTTCACTAAGGCCCAAGGACTATATGCTTCCTATATATACAGAAGTAGAAATCCTATTTAAAATTAGTTCTTGATAGGGTTTTGGAGAACGTGGATTTTTGAGTGAAGAATTATGTTCTTCACGTGTTTTTGTGTGTCTTAGGAGTACTTGTGAGCCAAGCAATTGTCTGTTGAATGATTGTATTGGTTTAGTATTCTTGAGCTGTGTGTCACTCTAAGCTTTTAAGCAAGAGTGTTGTGTCACTTGATCAAAGATGTGAAGCAAGATCAAGGTGTGTTTAAAGTGTGTCTTCAAGTTTATCTGTAACTTTGAATTAGTTGATATCACTGTTGTGATTGAGGGGGAGTGAGTTGGTAACTCTGGTCTAGTGTTAGGTTGAAGTGTCATTGGGTAGGTTTTAAGTGAAGAGTACAAACTGGTTGTTTGACTCTGAATTAATTCTACTAATAGTGAATTTCCTCCATAGCTTGGTAGCCCCCAGATGTAGGTGTGGTTTGCACTGAACTGGGTAAACAATTACTTGTGTTATTTACTGTTTTCATTTATAGTTTGTCATTAAGTTTTGTAGTCTGTGTTACAGTGGATGTCATAACATCCGTGATAACATTCATTGTTGGGTACCTAGAATTTCAATTGGTATCAGAGCAGGCACCCTGCCAGTTATTTTCTGGGTGAGATCTAGGGAAGATAAATTCTGGTACTATGGACAAGGATATAGGATTCACAAATAGACCACCAATTATGGATGGCTCAAATTATGACTACTGGAAACTTAGGATGATAGCCTTCTTGAAGTCTTTAGACAACAATGCATGGTGAGATGCCAACTCAGGATGGGAACATCCAGTGAAGACTGATAAAGATGGAGTATCTGTGTTAATACATAAAGTGGAATAGAACAAAGAGAAAGAGGTCTTGGCTCTTAGGAATTCTAAGGCTTTGAATGCCTTATTTAATGGTATAGACAAGAACATTTTCAAACTATTGCATCATTGTGAACTGGCTAAAGTGGTTTGGGATACTCTCAAAACAACTCATGAGGGAACCTCTAAAGTCAAGATGTCAAGATTACAAATGATGATTGTTGCACCCTAAAATTTGCCCACCGGTTTTCCGACTTTGACTGGCTTTTGCTTCGTTTTCATCTGCATATCATTTAGGTCGCACTTTGCCCGTGTTATCAGCCGGATTGAATTTATCAGGATTTTAGCCGCTTTGCTCGCGTTTCAGGAGATTCAAATCAATTCAAACGAGAAGTTCAGTGTCTAAATTGAGCGAAAGTCGCTCTCTTTTTTAGGATTCAATCTGTGTCGATAATATCGGCGTCTTTCGGTGCTCCCCCGTTTTTCCATGGCATTTTTCATTTTTGTTGCTATTTTTGCTTCTTTTAATAGATTTTTAATATTGCTTTTTTTTAGATTCTTAAATAGTTTAGATTATTTCATTTCTAATAGAAAATAGGAAATAGAGATTAAAATAAGTTTTATTTTTAATTATCAGTTTTTATAGAATATTTTTATTAATTGTTTTTAATATTAATAGTTTAGAAATAGGTTTATTAGTTAATTATTCATTTTCAATATTATTAGAATTTTTATTTTTAGTATTAAACTAGGAGTTATTTTAGTTATTTAGTTAGAATTTTGTTTGTTTAGTTAGATTGTATTAATTAATTCAGCATAATCTTTTAATTATCATTGTTCATCATTTTGTTTCATTAAGTCAACATATAGCTTACATTTAATTAGCATCTCATTACCCAGCATCTCATTACCGTTAATTAGTCTTTTTAATTAAATAATCATTATTTAAGTTAGCATTTTAATTAATCGGGATTAGCATGTCATTAACAAAACCAAAACCAGCCACATGTCATTCTTCAAGGGTATAAGACCCTGTTCACTTTCTCCTTCTTTGGAGAGAAAAAACCCTAAACGCAGAGAAGGTTGCGCCTCCCTCTTCCCTGTTCATCATCAGAAATATCCATGAATCAACCATCACCTTCATAATTCTTCATCCTCACCATTGTTCTTCAATCTTCTTCTGCAACACGACCCACAAACTGAAACACATAACCCAGAAATCAACACAAATTCATCTAAGCTTCAACTCCCATCTCCAAAAACTCATCTTCAACCTTTGCACTACCAACTATGAAGAACAATACCCAGATTCACCCATCTTCAACCCAGATTGAAACCTAAAACATTCATTATCCCCTTCCGTGAGCTACCGCTACCTAAATCAAATCTCCTACCATTTCAGAACCCATCTTCCATTGTGAGCAACACCAAACCCATAACCCATTTTCTGTCACCTCCAACTTCTGCAAATACCCACACGATGAAACCCATATCCGTGAAAACCCTCTTCCACCACCATTTTCACAACAAGTCCAGCAACTTTATCGACCATCCGACACCCAGTTTCCGTCTTCTCCAAAACTCACCCACGGCCCATTTCAGAAATTCTTCAACCTTCATGAAAATAAACAACAACCTTCGAATCACCCAGAAATCTGTTCATCAACAAACCCAGAAGCTTCAACACCTTCGTGAACAGAAACCACCATCAAGCTTCTAGCCGACTCAATTCCGCCGTGACAACACAATACCAAACCCAGAAGCCCTCTGCCTTATTCGAAACCCATTTTCGCAATTTTCTCCTTCAAACCCCTCAATATACCTCCATTCTTCATCACCTTCATCCTCCCTCAACAAAACTCATTTTCGAATCCGCGACCCACTCCCACAACCCAGAACTCATCACCATTGAAACTCCATTAAACCTTACACCACCCAGCTCCACAAAACCCAGATTCACTAATATAGTTCCACTTCCACGACATCATCAACTTCAAACAGCTCCAAGCTAAAATTGTTGACGGAGAGAGTAACGAGCGAAGAGAGAGGTGATGTCGGAAAATCCGCGAAGAACACTGAAACAGAGATGAGAGTGTGGCATGTCGAGAATTGGATGGAAGAGGATCTTTTTTTTGCTTTTATTTTTTTTTTGTGTGCTGTTTGGTCTGCTCGTTTGGGCTTTCATGCCCACCGTGTGGAATCATGCCCCTCCCCTTGGTTTCATACCCACCGTTTCTTTTTTTGTTTCTGGACTTTTGGGCTTCAATTCCATAATCTGTGATTCCCCCATCTATTCTATCCGCACCTCCTTGTTTGGCTGTACAAACCCCCTTCCTATTTTTATATTATTATTATTGTTTTATTTGAGATTTTGTAAATATATTTTGGTTAATATGTTTATATTTTTAAAACTGTTATTATATATATATTATTTTCTTTTAGAATTTATATATATTATACTTATAGAAGTTTTTATGGTTTGTATATTAATTTCAATTCTATTTTTCTTTTATGGTTCGACGACAAGACCTTCGTAAACCGTTATTAGTCAAATTGTTGATGGATAATGTTGGATCCGAGACCACCTCCTTTCTCTCCTCATTTTTTCTTCTTCTTCCGATTTTATTTTGACTTTCTTGGATCGATGAAGTCTTGTATCCGTAAGACGAGATCCCACTGTTTTTGGTCTATGCGACACGATTCAATTGGAGAGTGATCCTCAGTATCATTTCTCTATCTTGTCCATAGCACGGATATCAATACACGACCTCCTATAGTTTGACTTCCCTTAAAAGTCAAGCTACGACGGTTTAGCGTCACATTGGTCCCGATTCGAAACATCATCATCAAGGATCAAAAGAGAGAAGCTTGGAAAGGAAGCTAGCACGCAATGTGAAGGGTCAACGGAACCTCTCTGTTCGGTAACATTTTTCTAATATCATCTTTTTAATCAACCGTCGAGTGTTGTGAGCCGTAAGCAATAGATACATGGGAAATGATGAGTGGGAGGCATCCTCTCTCTCGTCTAGAGTGTTTAGCGTATGTCCTTTCGACGATATGCGACGCATTCGCTCCTACATCTTAGGATTTTGTGTGTGCGTCTAATTCCTTCCCGTTTAGGCGCTTCAAGCCTAAGATCCCTTTCTCTCGCCCCCGTGTGATTGAGACCACTTTTACCCCGTTTCCTGTAGTTGGTCGAACTACGGCTGCTCTGATTTCTCATACCAGATTTGAATATATAGGCACAAGACATGATGTCTTGGCAAGCACACTGACAACTAATTTCCCTTTTCCCTCGCCCCTGTGCAATCGAGACCTTCCCGCTAACGATTAACTTCCCCTTTTCTTGCCCCCGTGCAATTAAGACTAGCCCATTATCTAGAACTTTTTCTCTTTCCCCAGTGCGATCAAGAACACACTATTTTCTCGTAGTTAGCCTGAAATACGTTTTGCTATGATTTCTCATACCAGATGAGAATACGAAGGCACAGGACGGCGATGTCTTGGCGAGCAATCCTCCCCGTAGTTTCGCGAACTACGTTGACTCTGACTTTCCCATTGCACGAGGGAATACGTAGGCATAACTGTTGTACACCAAAATTTGCCCAACCTTTTTCTTTATTTGGCTTGTGTTTCATTTCATTTCTTTATTATTTACATATGCATAACATTGTGCTTAACAAGGGATCAAGGAAGGTGTGTATCAAGAGAAGAGTATCAAGGGTTCCAAGTTCAAGCTAGAGTGTTTACTCAAGTCATCAAGTGCTTAGTCACCAAGAAGTGGTCAGAGATCATTGAGAGAATGGATTGGTATGTATTTCTCACCTCTTATCTTGAGGGTCAACTGAGGTTCATCTGAGGTTCATAAGCTCATGGATATGGATAGGAGATGATTGGAGATCTCATTGGGTGCTTTTAAAGCCATTTTGGAGTTCATATAAGTTGGTATTTCATGTGCAAGAGGTTGTCGTCAAGGATTGTACACCTAGGGTTTCATCCGCTTAGTGCAAGGTCAACTAAAGACTTGAAGGAGATTGAGACTTGGTTTTTAGTCATTGGATTCATGGATAGTTATGTTGAGACATCTAAGATGTTATTTCAAGATCAAATCAAGGAGAATCAAGAGTGTAAGAAGTTACTAAGTTAGGATTTCAAAGCTTTGTCAGTGTAAAATCCCCTGTTTAGTGCCTAACTTCAAGACCACATATCTCGAGATACAAGTTAAATCTCATTATATTCTAAACATAAGACTTGTAAGGAATGTTGTTAGATTTCTTTTGAGTACTATAACTCATCCATTGGGTTTGTGGAACTCAAGTTATGGGTCTCAGATGAACATATTTTTTAGTCAATAAAAGTCAACCAACTTCCAAGGCACTTTTGACTTATAATCATGTTTCTCCCTTACTTTTGATGAACAATAAAATTGTTCCTTATGATCTTAGCTTTCCAAAAAGTCCCAGAAGTCCTTCATATCATTTATGGAACTCAGGTTATGAAGCTTGCAAGGCAGGGGTATTTTGGGAAACTTTGATTATAGGTCATTTTCATTATAGGTCATTTTCATGCCTTTGTGCACATCAAATGGAACTTTCTCTAACATGACAGTTGTCCCAAGTGACTTCAAATGCATCATGCAACTCAAGATTGTCATGAATTATGTTTGGATAAGGGGATTGGTGAAGGAATTTCAAGCAAAAATGAACTTAAAATCATCAATTCAATTGAAAAGGTTAGAGGTCATTTTCACACTTCGGTTTGATTCAAAATGGTTCATATTGTGCTCATGAGTGAAATGCACCAAACAATTTTGGGTCATGCTAGCAAATACACATGAATTTTGAGCTTGCTTCAAGAAAAAATTTCACATCAAAACTCATTAATTGGACAATGTACAAGCCCAATTCCAATCCAAATGTTCAATTCAAATGGTCAGCTACAAAATCAGATGAAATTCATGAGTGTAACATGCTGAAATCACGTGTGCATGGGAGTAGCCTCTTATTTGGGCATTTTCAAATTACACTCCAACAAGGCTTCATGGGCCTTTCTTTCACTCCCAAATCCATAATATATAAACTCAAAATTATATTGGAGAGCTCAGAAGGTAAAATTCATGGGGAAAGCTCAGTGTGCAGTTTTGGAAAGTGGAGGGAAATTTCAAGCTTTGCATCATTTGAATCATTTCAAGCTCTGCACGATTTGTATCAAGCTTTGCATCATTTGAAGCTCCAACGGAGAGACTCCGTTAGGTAACCTTCAATTCCAAATATCTCTCGTGTTAGCCATTAGATCTATGCCATTGTTGTTGCATCTGAAGTCCTACAGCTTGTATGCAAATTCTAGTACCATAATTGTGTTGATTGATGAGTTTTTAGTTGTGTGCTCATTTTTTCCATCGTTCGATTCTCTCTAGTTAAGCATGATAAATGAATTTGGAGAGTGGATTTGGAATGTATGTAACTTGGCGTTCATTTTGATGTAAAATTTCATAGGTTTTAGTGAGGTTTGAGAACTTGATCTCCGACCACCTGGCTGAAGAAGACGACCGGAGCTAGGGCTCCGGCGTCTGGTTCAAACCTCAAGCGTGCTAGCTTGTTATGTTTGACTCCTTGACCAGGCTAGATGAACGGTTGTGATGGCTTTGACTTGCTTGTGTGTATGTTGACTAGCCACATAATTTAGTGAAACGCATCGTTTCACTCTGCTGAAGAGAAGTGGGCTTTGATGCTATTGGCACCCCACTCATGACCCAACCCAATGATTTCAACTGTATTTCTTGCTATTTGCACTGTTTGGTTGATTTTGTTTTATTTTTATTTTAATTGTTTTCTGTTATCATTTTAATCAATTAAAAATATCTCCAAATATCATAAAATTCCCTAAAAAATATTTTCTGACACCTTAGGGTGTTAATTAATTTTTGATATTTTTGACTTTCAAGTCATTTTGTTAGACCCTTGATAACCCTCTTTCAAAATGGTGCACCCTTGTGAATCAAATTCTTTGATGATGTTTTGAATGGACATTGGTTATGTGCTCTTGGCCTCTGGCTGCCTACATATTGATGTGCTTTTGAGATTTTATTTGGTTTTATTTGGGCCATTTTCCTATTTTTGGAGTAGCTTGCAAGTAAAGTTATCCCTAAGGATGGTTCACGCCCACACTTGACCTTGTTTTGATGGGAAATGACCCTTGTGGATCTCAAATGCTCCCAAATCTTGTTATTTCACAGTATTAACATGTTGAAGTAGTTGGTTGCCAATTTATAGGTCATACACTTGTTTGATGTTTGTTTTGAGTTGCATTCTTTTTAGGCTTTCCATTTGATGTTCAATGTTGAAAGTGTTTAGGACTTAGGTCCTTTACCATGCCTATTCTTGAAACTTGCTTTCGTGTATCTCTCCTTTGCTTTGTGCATTCTCTTCTCTTGTTTTCACCTCTGTCCTAGGACCCTTGAGTCCCATTTGAGATGTTTTGGTCCCTCCTTTGGAGGAACTTTGAACATATCATGAATGATGATTCATTTTGAGGACTTTTGGTTTGTTTTCTCTTGTTTGATCTTGATGATGATTGTGGTTGTGACTCTTTGAGTTACTTGCTGCCCAAGTTTGATATCCCATCTCTCATCTTGATCTTGGTTGCCCTTTTGGCTTTCTTGCTTTGTTGTTGAGCTAGTGATTGATATGTAAGTGATTGTAAGGATTCCATTCTTCTCACTTTATCTCACTTTCGTTTGAACTTGTTTAAGTTCTTGTATGTGCTTTTATTTTTGGTTCTTACATCTCTCATTTTCATGCTTGTGGTTGAGATATGCTTGTGGTAGCTACTTCCCCACACTTTGTTCCTCCCTCCTTTCTTCATCCTTGTTTGTGCATTACATGTTTGCATTCTCTCTTCTTTCACTTATGCCTTCTTCTTCTTCTTCTTTTGTCTTCTCTTGCCATGTTCCCTTAGGACTTCTAATCTCTCTTGTTCAAGATTGATTATGATAGACATTAGGTTTGAACCATGTATGGTAGCATTAGGTAGCATTCCCTTTTCATCCCAATCATAGGTGCACTTTGTATGAGAACATTAGGTTGAGTCTTAGTCTCCCTTTAGAGTTGTGTCTCTCTCTTCTCATCTTCAAACTTCTTCAAGACACTCAATAATGGATAATGAATGTTGTACACTATGAGCCTTAAGTACTTGAGGAGTGATGATTGGGGGGCCTCCTCTCAATTGTCTAGAGTGTTTAGCGTATGTCCTTTGGACGATATGCGACACATTCGCTCCTAAGTCATAGTCTTTAGTGCAACATGAATTACAAACCAAAATCAATTAACTTATTTCTTAAAAAACACAAAAATAAACATTAAATCTTTCTATCCTTCGGGATTAATTTGGAAACTTTTTTTCATAAAGAGAGTTTTGTTAACTCTTGGTTCTACCGCAAACAGGTACCGCCTAAGTCTCCAATGGTCGAGCTGCATACACCTAACTGCTAGAACTAAGTTTTAAGCCTACTCGGGCCTAAAAGATTTGAACTAACCTGTGGTTTTTTAGCCTGAAATATGTTTGCTCTGATTTCTCATACCAGACGAGGATACGTAGGCACAAGATGGTGATGTCTTGGCGAGCAACCTTCCCCCACCTTCACCCGTAGTTTTCTAAACTATGTTGACTATGACTTTCCCATTGCACGAGGGAGTATGTATGCATAGAGCGGCGATGCTCTATTGAGTCTCTTTTATTTTTCTTTTGTCCAGTTGGCCTATAGCTTAGATAGATAAACACCCTTTTAGATAGACAACAAGCGTGGATCCCGTCGAGTACGATGGACGTGAGGGGTGCTAATACCTTCCCCTTGCGTAACTGACTCCCGAACCGAAGATTTGGTTGCGATGACCTGTCTTCTCCCTTTTTTGCAGGTTTTCTCTAATCGTTTCCTTTCCCTCTTTTTGGATAAATAACGAATGGTGGCGACTCTTTTGTCTTCTTCCGGCCCTCTTCGCATCGATGTGACAGCTGGCAACTCTGCTGGGGACATATTCCCATCCCCTATGCGAGTCAATCCTAGCGCTTGTGTGTTTATCTCTGGGTGCGTACATATGTGTTGTACTTTATTTGCATTAGCCTTTTATTCTCCAGCATTGTATATTATCATTATGTTGTGCTGTTGGGTGGGAGTTCCATTGTGAGATAAGCCAGACCCAAGCTTGAGTATAACCATAGCATTAGAAGCGGAAAGTAATGGTGAACCTATATGTTTGGCATGCATTAGTTCCCATGAAATATGCGCTCAGACGAGATTCTCTTTGACGACTTCCTTTCCAGTCCGTTTCGGACAGTTGAGAGGTTGTTGGATCTGAGGGTTATCGACTCTGGGGACCGATCATTTGGGAGTCAGCTAAGTGAGGCCGCTTCATTAGACACTGATGCCAAACCAAAAATGGTGAACGTATCATTGTTTTTCGAATTTCGGTGACGCTGATGACCGCATATGATGTCGAACCTTTATCAGAGATAGGTCCATACCTGTGAGTGGGTGGGTTATTCCGGAAACTGTGACTTTCAACCTACCCGGTTCTTGTCAGTGTGAACCTGTGACTTTGATACAGTGGGTCTTTATGATGGTGGTATGTTCATGCTAAAGCGGAGCGTTGGTTTTTCTCAATCAACAACACAACAACCTTGATCCCCTGTTGCATTTGCATTTGCATTTTTCATATGCATATTAACATTGACATGTATTTATGTCGCAGGTGCATATTTTCCCTTCGATTCTAGTGATCTTATTTCTCTGTTGACATGGAGCCTAGCCTGAAGAAGACAGTGGTTTATAAATTCCCTACTCCAAACATTGGATATTTGCTGAGTTTGATTTCTGTGGCTGATAGGAAGGTGATGGAAGATTTCAAGCAATCCTATGGGAAACTTTTATCTTGTGTCTGCAAGCCCTTAGTTTATGAGTTGGGTGATCTCTATACTCTGCTGCAGTTCTATGATTCCCATCTCCGGTGTTTTACTTTTCCAGGATACGTATTGCTACCTACTCTAGAGGAATTCTCTGTGCTACTTAGAGTGCCTATCTTGGACCAGATGCCATTCTATCACACTGATGTTTAGCCTGATCTGGTTAAGCTTGCTGGTTCTCTTCATTTGGATGCTTCTGAGCTACAAGGGAAGTTGGTCAAGAGAAATGGAATGCCTGATATTCCTCTATGTTTTCAGATTGCTAGAGCTTGACACTTTACGAAGGAAGGTTGTTGGGTTGTGTTTAATGTTATCCTGGCACTGTACATTTATGGTATCATGTTGTTTCCTAATATTCCAGATTTTGTGGATGTGGATGCCTTTCACATTTTTGCTTTAGGGAATCTTGTACTTACACTTCTAGGCAACATCTATCATTCTGTGCACTATAAGAATGAGAATCGGAGAGGGAAGAACGTATCTTATTGTGTACCTTTGTTGTACAAGTGTTTTGTAAGTTACCTTCCCAAGACCGGTCCTTTCATTGATACCGCAGATACCCTAGAGTGGTCAGAGAGATTGATGGGCTTGACATCTGAGAACATCATCTGGTTTGATAGAGACATGCTGGGTACGGAGATTATCTACAGTTGTAGTGGTTTTCCTAACGTCCCGTTGGTCGGAAGGAAAGGATGCATTAACTATAACCCATCCCTTACAGTAAGACAATTTGGGTATGCCTTAAGAGATCCTCCAAGAGAAGTGGAGATACAGGAATCTCTGTATCTCACTGGGTTGTTAGAACATGAGACCTTAGCTAGAGTTGAGAAATCCTGTAACAAAATTCATCGCAAAGGGAAAGCTTCTTTGGGGAAGAGTAATAGTCGAGCTTATGACCCTTATGTGACTTGGATTCAGGAGAAAGCGGAGAGAGTGTTGATGCCTTTTCCATCCTGTACACCTTTATATCCTCTGATGATTGAGGAGCCTATTGCTGTTGACATCCAGAGGTATAATCAGTCGTGGTCTGAGAAAGAAGAGTTGTGCAAGGCGAATGAAGAGTTGGAGAAAGAGATCATCCAACTCCGGAGTGAAAAGATTGAAGCTACTCATTCCTGCAAGCAGCAAACTGAGCTGGTTAACAAGCTAGGTACAGATCTTACCAAAGAGATTCGCGCTCGTGAACGGCTGGGTTTAGATTTGAAGGCTGTCAGTGATGTCCTTACTTCTAAGAAGAAGGAGTTGGATAGAGCTTATCTAAAGATTTCCAGGTTTAATGATCAGTGGAATGCTACCCTTACTAATAACAAAGAGCTGGAAGATGTACTCAGACAACAGATTGTCAAGCTAAAGGCACGACTCCAAGTGAAAGATGAGAAGATTGCAGCTGAAGCCTCACTCCGACGTGACAGTGATTGTAGGCTGAACGAAGCGCTTGCAACGTTGGATGATTATAAGTCTAGAGCCGATACGAAGAGGTGTAAGCTTGAGGAGGTTTTTGGTGAGGGCGCCTGGGAGGATTATGCTCAGGACTTGCAGACCACTATTAGCCGGAGAGAGCTGCTTATTCGAGGATTGCTTATCAGGCCAGACCATCCAGAGACGAAGGAGCTGTTAGAGGATTTCCAGTCTTGGTGTTGCACTTGATTGTATTTTCTTTTCAGTTTGTTGTTATGATGTATATATTGACCATCATCAGACCTGTTGGCTGAGGTCATTCAAATTACATTGTATTGTTGTAGTTGTGCTTTGTATCTGACTCTTGGTTCTCATTTTATTTATTAGAAGAGTGCTTGTTGCTTATCTGTTAGCTCTCCATTGTCGTGCTATGCTCTTGGAACTAGAATCGAGGGGGAAATATCCCTAATGCATATATACATGTCTGCATACTACATCATTCTGCATTTTTGCATCGCAGGTGCACCGAGACCGTTAACCTTATTTCCGTGGTTTGTTAGTTTATTTCAGGATTGAACATCAGACTACTCACCAGTACGCCACTAGAGGGAATCGACGCAAGGTCATTGAACAGATGCAATCTAAGATGCAGGAACTTCGGGACATGATGTCCCAATTTATGGATTTGATGCAGGGTGTTGCAAATGGTCAAGAGAAACTAAGGACTCTGGTGCAACCACTTATTGCAAGGGTTGGTAATGATGTACTTTACGGAGGAGCTGCTGCTAATCCTCCTCATAATGATGGTGGCACGCCACATGCTAATGTGATTCCTCGAGTTGTGATCCCTTAGGGCGGAGGTAATGTAGGTGGAATCCCTATGCCTGAAATGGTGCATGTTGCGCATGGCAACAATATTCCTTAGTGGGATGAAGATTAGCAGGAAGATGCATTCTCTATGCGAGATATTGGTGCAGGGTTTCCGTCTGAGGCTGATAAGAGGTTTAAGCTGATTGAAGAGAAGATGCAGAGCTTTGAGAATCAGAACTCCATGGGACTGGACATGGCTAATCTGGGGTTGATCCCAAACTTGAAAGTACTGTTGAAATTCAAAGTTCCTGACTTCGATAAATACAAAGGCACTACTTGTCCTCGGGTTCATCTGCGCTCTTATTATCGTAAGATATATGCTTACTCGGATGATGAAAAGTTGTTGATGCATTTTTTCCAGGATAGCCTTTCTGGGCCCTCTCTTGAATGGTACATGAGCTTGGAGCCAGTCAATATCCGATGTTAGAGGGATTTGGCTGAGGCCTTCATTAAGCACTATCAGTATAATAGTGACCTTGCGCCTAACAGGGTCCAACTACAAAATCTGTCTCAGAAGAATGGTGAATGCTTCAAGGAGTACGCCAGAGGTGGCGTGAGCTGGCAGCTAGGGTGCAGCCTCCCATGGTAGAGAGGAAGTTAATTGGTATGTTTGTTGCCAAGCTACCAGGTGTATACTATGAGAAGCTGATCGGTAATATGTCTGGAAGCTTTTCTGACCTGATCATTACTAGGGAGAGGGTAGAGAATGGAATTAAGCTAGGAAAGATTCAAGCTAGCGAAGGGTCCTCGGCAGGAGGAGGAAATAGAAAGGTTTTTGGTAATAAGAAGCGTGAAGCAGAAACCAACACAATGTCCAGTTCCCGAGGGAGAAATAGAAATCAACGTCAACAATATCGTCAGCAGTAGCAGGTTACAAGTATCACAATACCTGCGGTACAACAACAACAACAACAACCATAATAGAATCAGCAGAACTATGCTCCTCGTCGTTTTCAGGATCGGGGTAGGGCGGTAAATAGACAATTTGACACGCCTCTGATGTCGTATTCTCAATTAATTCAACACTTGCTACAATTGCAGTTAATACAGAAGAGGACTTTGGCTCCATTGATAGGTGTGTCACCACCTGGTTACGATGCTAATTCTCGATGTGAGTTTCATACTGGTGCTCCGGGGCACAATATTGACAACTGCAAGGTGTTTAAGTACAAAGTTCAGGATCTCATAGATAGTAAGGCTATAAACATTTCTTACGATGCGCCCAATGTCGTGCAGAACCCCATGCCTAACCATGGGGTAGCTGGGGTCAGTGCTATCGTTGAAGATGAGAGCTTGAATTTGGTGTCGGATGTCAATGAGTTGAAGACGTCGTTGAGCTTCTTAAAGAGCAAGTTGTTGAGGGGAGGAGTATTCCCAGGTTGTGATGAAATTTGTGCTGAATGTTTGAGCCATTTCGAGGGATGTGAGAAGCTGAGAAACCATATTCAAAAGTTGATGAACGATGGTGCCTTGCAATTTGATAGAGTTGTTGAGAAGAATACTGAGGAATTAGTGGTTGAAGAGAGGAATGAGATTGGTACTATCTTGATTCTGTACAAAACTATCACTATTTCTGCGCCGCCAAGGCCGCCAACCATCATCATTACCAAAGCAGGTCCTGTGCCATATGAAAGTACCAAGGCGATTCCGTGGAACTACGGAGCCGAGGTATATTGCAATGGACAGAAGCAGGAGTTGAAGAATTTACCGGTGGATTATGTGGATAACCTAGTTGGAGCTGGTGGAATTACTCGGAGTGGAAGAGTATTTTCGTCACCTGAAGTGGTTGCTGAAAGAGTTGATAAAGGGAGGAAAGTAGTGGTGGAAGAAACTTATCAAGCTGGTGAGAAGGACTCTTTGGAGAAGGAAGCGGAGGAGTTCATGCGCTTAATAAGAAAGAGCGATTACAAGATTGTTGATCATTTGCAGCAGACTCCGTCCAAGATATCCCTTTTGTCCTTGTTTTTGTGTTCGGAAGCGCACTGGAACGCTATATTGAGAATCCTGAATACAGCTTATGTACCCCAGGAGATTTCTGCGAACCAACTCGAGGGGGTTGTGGCATATGTAAATGCGGGCAATGGGCTGGGGTTCACGGATTTGGATTTGACACCGAAGGGGAGGAGCCATAACTATGCGCTGCACATATCTATTGAATGCCGATGAGCCGTTTTGTCACACGTGCTCGTTGATACAGGGTCATCCTTGAATGTACTTCCAAAGAAGGTGCTGATGAAGTTAGATACCCGTGGTATATTGTGTACGCCAAGTGACTTGGTAGTACGAGCTTTTGATGGGACCCGGAGGTCCGTATTCGGGGAGTTGACGTTGCCTATCCAAGTTGGTCCTGAGGTGTTTGATGCAGTATTCTACATTATGGACATTCAGCTAGCTTACAACTATTTGCTGGGACGTCCCTAGATACATTCGATAGGCGCCATAACATCCACGTTGCACCAAAAGGTTAAGTACATGGTGGGTGGCAGTGTCATCACTGTTTGTGGGGAAGAAGATATAATGATTAGTCATTTGTCTTCATTCAAGTATGTCGAGGTCGATGGTGAAATCCATGAGACTCTGTGCCAGCCCTTTGAAACTGTGCAAATCAAGGATAAAGCACCGGTCGTGAGCAAAGCGCCTGAAGTAGCCATGTCATCCTTCAAGGAAGCCCAAGCGGTGGTGAAGGCTGGGGCATCACAAGGTTGGGGTCAAGTTGCGAATATCCCCAATAAGCAGGACAAATTTGGTTTGGGATACAACCCATCTTCTTCCTCCCAGAGCGCGCCGCGCTATAAGGGGCCTGTCAAGTTTACCAGCGGAGGTGTAATCTTTGAGCAGATTAATGCCATATTTGATGAAAACGGTGACAGCGACTGCGACATGGACGCGTGGATTCAGCCATGCACTCTAGGACAAAGCCTAAACAACTGGTCTGTCGAAGAAATCACCCAAGTGACGACAGAAGAGTAATGACTTGTTTTTCTGATTATTGTATAACCCTATGTTCTACCCGGAGCATAGCGGTATTTGTCTTCAGGGCCTAATTGCTTGTGTTTGAACAATCTTTTTATCAATCAATCAAAGGGCGTTTTTCTGCAATCAAATATTTTGATCCTTGTCTTTCCTATTTTATTTTTAACAATAAATGGCAATGTGGTTTGTGCTTGTTTTCATATCATTTTAAGCATTAAATCATCATCATTGCAGGTTTCAAATTGCAGATGACACCGCTCCAGAGCCGTCTATGACTCGCTTTGACTTTGATAATCTGATATTTCAAGCCGAAGAAGAGATTGATGAAGATGAAGACTTGCCAGAAGAGCTAGTCAGACTTTTGAAACAGGAAGAGAAAATCATTCTGCCTCATCAGGAGGAAATAGAAGTCGTCAACTTGGGTACTGATGAAATTAATTAGAAGAGATGTCCGGATAGGGGTTGCGTTACAGAGTGATATCAAGCAAAGAGTGGTTGAAATGCTCTGTGAGTATAGTGATATCTTTGCTTGGTCCTATGAAGTTATGCCTGGTCTTGACACCGACATCGTGGTTCATCACTTTCCGTTGCGTGAAGAGTGTCCGCCAGTCAAGCAGAAACTCAGAAGGACCAGACCATATATGGTTGTGAAAATCAAAGAAGAAGTTCAGAAGCAGTTGGACGCAGGGTTTCTCGCTGTAACAACTTACCCTCCGTGGGTCGCTAACATCGTGCCGGTAATGAAGAAGGACGGTAAGGTACGGTTGTGCGTTGATTATAGGGATTTGAATAAAGCGAGCCCAGAGGAAGATTTCCCGCTCCCTCACATTGACGTATTGGTTGATAATACCGCACAATATTCCGTGTTTTCCTTCATGGACGATTTTTTTTTGGATATAATCAGATTAAGATGACACCGGAGGATATGGAAAAAACAACGTTCATTACACCGTGGGGGACTTTTTGTTATAAGGTAATGCCTTTTGGGTTGAAAAACGCAGGGGCTACCTATCAGCGGGCTATGGTCACTTTGTTTTATGATATGATTCATAACGAGATTGAAGTATATGTTGATGACATGATAGCAAAGTCGCAAATAGAGGAGGAACATCTGGTAAACTTGTTGAAGCTGTTTGGGAGGTTAAAGAAGTTCAAACTAAGGTTGAATCCGAATAAGTTCACTATTGGTGTTAGGTCCGGAAAGTTGCTAGGGTTCATTGTCAGTGAAAAAGGAATCAAGGTCGATCCTGCAAAGATAAAAGCTATTCAAGATATACCAGCGCGAAAACTGAAAAAGAGGTTCGTGGTTTCTTAGGTAGATTGAACTACATTGCTCAGTTCATATCTCACCTCACAGCCACGTGCAAACCCTTGTTCAAATTGCTAAAGAAAGATCAGGCGGTCGTCTGGAACAAAAATTGCCAAAGGGCATTCGATAAAATAAAAGAATATTTGTAGGAGCCTCTGATACTGATACCTCCAGTAGCTGGAAGACCACTGATCATGTATTTAACAGTTCTTGAGAACAGCATGGGTTGTGTTCTCGGTTAGCACGACGAGACTGGAAGAAATGAGCATGCGATATACTACTTGAGTAAAATGTTCACATATTGTGAGTCTAGGTACTCAATGTTGGAAAAATGTGTTGCGCACTTGCTTGGGCTGCCAAACGTCTGAGATAGTATATGCTAAATCATAAAAACATGCTGATTTTAAAGATGGATCCGATTAAATACGTCTATGAAAAGCAGGCACTTTCGGGGAGAATTGCCAGGTGGCAGATGGTTTTGACAGAGTATGATATTCAATACGTTTCCCAAAAAGCAATCAAGCGGAGTATTCTGTCAGAGTATCTGGCTGAGCAGCCGATTGATGATTATCAACCTATGAGATTTGAATTTCCCGACGAAGACATCATGTTCTTAAAGATGAAGGACTGCAATGAGCCATTGCCCGATGAAGGTCCGGAGAAGGGTTCCCAATGGCAGATGATATTTGATGGCGCTGTTAACTCATACGGTAGTGGAATTGGGGAAATTATCACGACTCCTCATGGTTCTCATATCCCCTTCACTCCCAGGTTAACATTTCCTTGTACTAATAATGAAGCCGAATACGAAGCGTGCATTATGGGTTTGGAAGAAGCCATTGATTTGAGGATCAAGAATCTAGATGTATACGACGATTCATCGCTATTTGTCAATCAGAGAAAGGGAGAATGGGAGACCCGTCAGCTTAATTTGATACCTTACATGAATTATGCAAGGAGGCTGTTATCTTTCTTTGATCGGGTGGAGTTTGACCATGTGCCGAGAGCAGAGAATCAGATGGCAGATGCTTTAGACACTTTATCCTCGATGTATAAGGTGAATTTTTGGAATGATGCTCCAAGAATAGTCATCTCTCGCCTTGATAGGTCGGCATTCATATTCGCCATTGAAGAGGCCTCGAACGACAAGATGTGGTTCTATGATATCCAAAATTTCCTCAAGAACCAAGAGTATCCGCCAGGGGCGTCGACCCGGGATAAGAAGACTCTAAGGAGGTTGGCTGGTAACTTTTATCTGAACCAGGATGGTGTACTCTATAGGAGGAATTATGATTTGGTGCTTTTACGATGCATGGACGAAAAAGAAGCTAGCTTGCTTATGGAAGAGGTCCATGAAGGTGCCTTTGGTGCACATGCTGGTGGGCATGCCATGTCTCGAAAGCTGTTACGAGCAGGGTATTATTGGTTGACTATGGAGTCGGACTACTTTAAATATGCAAAGAAATGCCATAAATGCCAAATTTATGCTGACAAGATTCATGTGCTTCCGAGCCCGTTGAACGTCATGGCGTCGCCTTGGCCCTTTTCCATGTGGGGCATTGACATGATTGGCAAGATTGAGCCCACCACATCAAATGGACATTGTTTCATCCTGGTAGCTATTGATTACTTCACCAAGTGGGTGGAACCTTCCTATGCTAATGTCACTAAGCAAGTGGTAGCCCAGTTTATCAAGAAGGACATCATTTGTCGTTACGGAGTTCCCGAAAGAATCATTACTGATAATGGTTCTAATCTAAATAACAAGATGATGAAGGAATTGTGCGAGAATTTCAAAATTGAGCATCACAACTAATCTCTCTATCGGTCGAAGATGAACGGCGCTGTCGAAGCGGCCAACAAGAATATCAAGAAGATAGTGCGGAAGATGGTTGTAACCTATAAGGATTGGCATGAGATGTTTCCCTTCTCTTTGCATGGATACCGTACTTCGATACGAACCTCAACTGGGGCAACTCCTTTCTCGCTGGTGTATGGCATGAAAGTTGTCCTGCCATTAGAAGTTGAGATTCCTTCATTGAGAGTCCTGGTTAACGTCAAGCTTGATAAGGAAGAATGGATAAGAAACATATTGAATTAGCTCAACCTAATGGACGAGAAGAGGCTAACATCTATTGCATATGGTCGATTGTATCAAAGCCAGATGAAGAAAGCTTTCGACAAGAAGGTCGCCCTCGAAGCTTTCAGACGGGCGAGCTAGTATTGAAGAGGATTCTCCCTCCACAAACAGATCACAGGGGCAAATGGACTCCCAACTATGAAGGTCCATATGTCGTGCGAAAGGTTTTCTCTAGAGGAGCCTTGCTGTTATCAACCATGGATGGTGAGGATTTCACATCCCCTGTGAACGCAGACGCAGTTAAAAAATACTTTGCTTAAAGGGACCCGCTGGAAAGAAAAAGAATATCCAGGCAAAAATGGGACATCCCGGCGAACCATAAAAGGATTAGATTCGGGCAAAAATTAGGGATATAAAAGAAAAGATGTAAACCCGCAAAGTTAAAAACCTGAAAAGGCAACTTTGGAAAAAATGGGTATCTCGGTGAATTGAAAACTCGAAAGGGCGATTCAGACAAAAGTTAGGGATTTGAAAAGCAAATGATTGCAGTCTGCGTATTGGTCTTCAGAGTAGTGGATTGAGGTAGAACCTGAGGATTGTTTATCTGAATCAATCTCTTTAGAAGACGAAGCATCGGGGAATCATTGAAGTCAGGCGAGTCATAGATGGATCAGCTCATGCTGTTTGTCTATGCCACATTGTTGACATTCTGTATATATTTGTGCATTTCTGTAAATTTTTGTGCAGCTTCCTCTTTTCAGGGGTTGCATCTGTTGTAAAATCCGCTTATTTATAGGCCATTTGTCAATAAAACATATACTATTCAGTAATTGTTTATCCTGCTTTAGTCTTTACTGTTTTGTTAGCAAAAAAATGCTAGATGTTTTGATAAAAGTGCGCATACATAAATTTGCAAGCTTTGGCCAATAATCATTAAAACTTTGATTTATTTGAACAATGTCACGGATGATGACTAAGATAGTTCCCGTTGTGCAGGATATCTTGTTTGTTTGTTCATTTTTGCAGGGATGTTACCCTTTGGGAAATTTCCAAAGGTGTATCTCCGGTAAGATCACCGTTTCTCAGCAAGTGAAGGTTGTGCTCTCCGTCCCCAGCAGGGGTCTATTTTATAGTAGAGGATGTGTAGGTAGAGGGTATACACTTTTCCCCAGCAGATTGTTGGTATACTCATTCCTCGACAGTTTAGGTTGAATTCTCCAGCAGGGTAGAATCATCCCTAGAGAGTTGAGACTGATACCCCTCGGGCAAGTCAGGTATGTGTCCATATCCTCAGGAGATTGCAGGTACACATTTACTCCTCAGCAAAGTCAGCAAAAGATGGTTCCCCACAGAATTTGGACATATGATATAGTATCCCCTCAGAGTTTTAAGTGGTGATTCGTTCCCCAAGCATAGGTCAAAGTGGTTCCCTCTCGTTGGCTAATCCTCGGCGGAGTCCGCAGAACGGATTCTATTCCCCACAGAGTGAATTTACTCCCTAAGAATTGTTATCCTCAGTAAAGAGCGTGTGGTTGGTTATCCCTAGCTTAGTAATCCCTGGACGGGTGGATTTTTATCTTCGGTAGAGCAGAATATTCGGCAGGACGGAGCTATTCCTCAGCAGTAAATTTGACTCCCTAGTAGAGTCGTCTGTTCCCCTAGAGTTGTATGCTAGGAGGCCATTCAGGGCTGATTTCTCCGGTAATGTGAAGTTAATTTCAATGGATGATTGTTATCCCCTGCAGAGTCGTTGATTTCTGCAACAGTTTAGACTTATCTCCAGCGTTTGGTTTGTCTTTCCTCGGTCGGGTTGTGTATTCCCCAAGAGGGTTGTATCTTGGAAGGCCGTTCAGGGCATTTTCTCTCGGCAGGATGCAATTTTGATCTCCGACAGAGTAGAGTTATTGTTTAGCATGTTGTGATATCTCCCCAGTAGATTGGATTTGTTCTCCTCAGCCGAGTCGGGCGAACCCCAGAAGAGTTATTTCCTGGTTGGCCATTCAGGGCACTTTTCCTCAGTAGAGTTTGCGTTGATCCCCAGCAGGGTGGGTTGTTGATGTTTGTTCTCGTTAGAGAAATGTTATTCAGGGAAGTTCTTCTTCAGAAAGCCATCCAGGACTTGTTTTTCTCAGTATAAATCCAATTGTAATGTTGTATCCCCAACATGGTGGCCTTTGTCTCTTCAGCATTTATTTTGTTGATTCAGTTCTGGTGCATTTGCATTTGTGCATAGCATTCTCAGAAACGCGTAGCATTTCCATTTCGTATGTAGCATTACGCCATATTCAAACATAAGAATTTGAAACATAAGCCAGGTTATTACCTCTTTGCTTTCATGTGTATCTCTAGTAGATGGTTGATTTACTTTACCTTCTTGGTATCCAGACCGTGGCAGCTTGTAATGTGTTCTTTGTCGTATCCAGACCATGGCAGATCATGACGGATTATGATTTCTTTTTCCCGTGCGGTATCTAGACCCCAACAAATGTTGATATTTCTTTATTCCACGTGGCTTCCAGACCATGGCAATTTGTGACGTGTTTCTTTAGCCCGTACAGGTATCCATACCTCGATAAAAGATTCTTGACAGATACGTTTCATCTTATCAGGTGTTTCCCGATAGAGTTGCTTGGTTAAGTTTCTCTTCCTTCCCCAATGGAGCCCCCAACAGAGTTACTTGGTTAAGTTTCTCTTGTCTCTCCCCACCAGAGTTTCTTGTTTAAGTTTCTCTTTCCCCAACAGAGTTCTTTTGTGACTTGTCACAAGAAGATTATCAACTGCGTGTTGATCCGGCCTTCGGGTTCGATGCTTGCTTTTATTTAGCGAATGCCTGCTTCGAGGAGAAGATGATCCCAACTGTGTATTGATCCGGCCTTCGGGTTTGATGCTCGCTTTTATTTAGCGAATGCCTGCTTCGAGGAGCAGATGATCTCAACTACGTGTTGATCCGATCTTCGAGTTTGATCCTCGCTTGTATTTAGCAAATGCCTGCTTGGATTAGTAGATGATCTCAGCTGCGTATTGAGATGGCCTTTGGGTTCGATACGTGTTATTATTTAATAGATGCTTGGAGGCGATGTCAAATGATTTCTTCTCAGCTTCGTGTTGAGTCGGCCTTCGGGTTCGATGCCTTTTTTTATTTAACAGATACCTGGCGGCGATGTCAGATGATTTCTTCTCAGCTTCGTGTTGAGCCAACCTTCGGGTTTGATGCCTGTTTTTATTTAACAGATGCCTGGCGGCAATGTCAGATGTTTTTCTCAGCTTCGGGTTGAGCCAACCTTCGTGTTCGATGCCTTTTTTTATTTACCAGATGCTTGGCGGCGATGTCAGATGTTTTTCTCAGCTTCGTGTTGAGCCGACCTTTGGGTTCGATGCTCTCTTTTATTTAGCGAATGCTTGGCGGCGATTTCAGATGTTGTTCTCAGCTTCGTATTGAGCCGGCCTTCGGGTTCGATTCCTGTTTTTATTTAATAGATGCCTGGTAGCAATGTCAGATGTTTTTCTTAGCTTCGTGTTGAGCCGGCCTTTGGGTTCGATGCTCGCTTTTATTTAGCGAATGCTTGGCGGCAATGTTAGATGGTGTTCTCAACTACGGGTTGAGCCGACCTTCGGGTTCGATGCCTATTGTTTCAATAGATGCCTGATGGTGATACTAGATGATCTTTCCGACTTAGTTTCGTTGCCTGCGTGTTAGCATATGTCTCTTCTGACTGCATGTCGATGCTTTTTGATTGGTAATCAGTCAACTTATTGCCGTTGCAACTACCAGATTCAGTTATTTCCGAAGATTTTTGTCCCCAATCATAGTTCGCAGTTCTATTTTTGCGGTTGGTAAATTTCCAGGTTCTTTGCTATTCAATCGTCTTTTACCTTGATTGTTTGAAATCCGTTCGCTTTTCACTCATTCAGGTCCAAGTCGCTTGAATAGGGGCAGGTGTTGTACCCCAAAATTTGCCTAACCTTTTTCTTTTCTTGGCTTGTGTTTCATTTCATTTCTTTAGCATTTACATATGCATAGCATTGTGCTTAATAGGGGATCAAGGAAGGTGTGTATCAACAGAAGAGTATCAAGGGTTCCAAGTTCAAGCAAGAGTATTTACTCAAGTCATCAAGTGCTTAGTCACCAAGAAGTGGTCAGAGATCATTGAGAGAATGGATTGGTATGTATTGCTCACCTCCTATCTTAGGGGTCAACTAAGGTTCATCTAAGGTTCATAAGCTCATGGATATGGATAGGAGATGATTGGAGAGCTCATTGGGTGCTTTTAAAGCCATTTTGGAGCTCATATAAGTTGGTATTTCATGTGCAACAGTTTGCAGTCAAGGATTGTACACCTAGGGTTTCATCTGCTTAGTGCAAGGTCAACTGAAGACTTGAAGGAGATTGGGACTTGGATTTAAGTCATTGGAGTCATGGATAGTTCTTATGAGACATCTAAGATGTTATTTCAAGATCGAATCAAGGAGAATCAAGAGTGTGAGAAGTTACTAAGTTAGGGTTTCAAAGGTTTGTCAGTGTAAAATCCCCTGTTTAGTGCCTAACTTCAAGACCACATATCTCAAGATACAAGTTGAATCTCATTTTCTTATAAACATTAGACTTATGGGGCATGTTCTTAGATTTCGTTTGAGTACTAGAACTCATCCATTGGGTTTGTGGAACTGAAGTTATGATGCCATCAAGTTATGGGTCTCAGATGAACATATTTTTCAGCCAACAAAAGTCAACCAACTTCCAAGGCACTTTTGACTTAGAATCATGTTTCTCCTCACCTTCTGATGAACATTAAAGTTGTTCCTTATTATCTTATCTTTCTAAGAAGTCATATAAGTCCCTCGTATCATTTATGGAACTCAAGTTATGAAGCTTGCAAGGCATGGGTATTTTGGGAAACTTTGATTATAGGTCATTTTCATTATAGGTAATTTTCATGCCTTTGTGCACTTTAAATGGAACTTTCTCCAACATGAAAGTTGTCCCAAATGACTTTAAATGCATCATGGAACTCAAGATTGTCATGAATTATGCTTGGATAAGGGGATTGGTGAAGGAATTTCAAGCAAAAATGAATTAAAATCACGAATTCAATTGAAATGGTTAGAGGTCATTTTCACACTCCATTTTGATTCAAAATGGTTCACATTATGCTCATGAGTGAAATGCACCAAACAATTTTGGGTCATGCTAGCAAATACACGTGAATTTTGAGCTTGCTTCAAGAAAAAGTTTCACATCAAAACTCATTAATTGGATAATGTACAAGCCAAATTCCAATCCAAATGTTCAATTCAAATGGTCAGCTACAAAATCAGATGAAATTCATGAGTGTAACATGCTGAAATCACGTGTGCATGGGAGTAGCTTCTAATTTGGGCATTTTCAAATTACACTCCAACAAGGCTTCATGGGCCTTTCTTTCACTCCTAAATCCATAGTATATAAACTCAAAATCATTTTGGAGAGCTCAGAAGGTAAAATTCATGGAGAAATCTCAGTGTGCAGTTTTGGAAAGTGGAGGGAAATTTCAAAATCTCAAATCCAGATCTAGCTCAATTCAAGCAAAATTGAAGTGATCTTCTTATTTCTCAAGTGAAATAGAGTAAATATGCATGATTTGGATCAAGCTTTGCATCATTTGAAGCTCAACGGAGAGACTCTGTTAGGTAACCTTCAATTCCAAATATTTCTCGTGTTAGCCATTAGATCTATGCCATTGTTGTTGCATCTGAAGTCCAACAACTTGTAGGCAAATTCTGGTACCATAATTGTGTTGATTGATGAGTTTTCAGTTGTTTGCTCATTTTTTTCCATCGTTCAATTCTCTCTGGTTAAGCATGATAAATGAATTTGGAGAGTGGATTTGGAATGTACGTAACTTTGCGTTCATTTTGATGTAAAATTTCATAGGTTTTGGTGACGTTTGAGAACCTGATCTCCTGCCACCTCGTCGGAGAAGACGACCGGAGCTAGGGATCCGGCATCTGGTTCAAACCTCAGGCGTGCTTGCATGTTATATTTGACTCCTTGACTAGGCCAGATGAACGGTTGTGATGGCTTTGACTTGCTTGCTTGTATGTTGACTGGCCACATCATTTAGTGAAACGCATGATTTCACTTTGCTGAAGTGAAGTGGGCTTTGATGATATTGGCATCCCACTCATGACCCAGCGCAATGATTTCAACTGTATTGCTTGCTATTTGCACTGTTTGGTTTATTTTGTTTTATTTTTATTTTTATTGTTTTCTGTTTTCACTTTAATCAATTAAAAATATCTCCATATATCATAAAATTCCCCAAAAAATATTTTCTGGCACCTTAGGGTGTTAATTAATTTTTGATATTTTTTATTTTATTTGCCTTTTATTTTTTCAATTAAAATGGGAATTAATGATTGGAGAGGTTTTTTAATTGATTATTCATGTGTATTCATTTGTTCTTGCTTGTTTCTTGACCAATTTTTATCTCCAATGATTGAGACTCATTCCTCATTTCAATAATTAGTTGAGTGATCTTATAGCATGATTTTGGATCTGGTTTGGTTTATTTTTGGTTGACTTTCAAGTCATTTTGTTTGACCCTCTATAACCCTCTTTCAAAATGGTGCACCCTTGTGAATCAAATTCCTTGGTGATGTTTTGAATGGACATTGGTTATGTGCTATTGGTCTCTAGTTGCCTACATATTGATATGCTTTTGATATTTTATTTGGTTTTATTTGAGCCATTTTCCTTTTTTTGGAGTATCTTGCAAGTCAAGCTATCGCTAAGGATGGTTCACACACACACTTGACCTAGTTTTGATGGGAAATGACCCTTGTGGATCTCAAATGCTCCCAAATATTGTTGATTCACATTATTAACATGTTGAAGTAGTTGGTTGCCAATTTATAGGTCATAGACTTGTCTGATTTTTGTTTTGAGTTGCATTCTTTTTAGGCTTTCCATTTAATGTTCAATGTTGAAAGTGTTTAGGACTTAGGTCCTTTACCATGCCTATTCTTGAAACTTGCTTTGGTGTGTCTCTCCTTTGCTTTGTGAATTCTCTCATCTTGTTTTCACCTCTGTCCTAGGACCCTTGAGTCCCATTTGAGATGGTTTGGTCCCTCCTTTGGAGGAACTTTGAACATATCATGAATGGTGATTCATTTTGAAGACTTTTGGTTTGTTTTCTCTTGTTTGATCTTGATGATGATTGTGGTTGAGACTCTTTGAGTTACTTGCTGCCCAAGTTTGATATTCCATCTCTCATCTTGATCTTGCTTGCTCTTTTGGCTTTCTTGCTTTGTTGTTGAGCTAGTGATTGATATGTAAGTGATTCTAAGGATTCCATTCTTCTCGCTTTATCTCACTTTGGTTTGAACTTGTTTAAGTTCTTTTGTGTGCTTTTCTTTTTGGTTCTTGCATCTCTCATTTGCATGCTTGAGGTTGAGATGTGTTTGTGGTGGCTACTTCCCCACACTTTGTTCCTCCCTCCTTTCTTCATCCTTGTTTGTGCATTACATGTTTGCATTCTTTCTTCTTTCACTTATGCCTTCTTCTTCTTCTTCTTTTGTCTTCTCTTGCCATGTTCCCTTAGGACTTCTAATCTCTCTTTTTCAAGATTGATTATGATAGAAATCAGGTTTGAACCTTGTCTGATAACATTAGGTAGCATTCCCTTTTCATCCCAATCTTAGGTGCACTTTGTATGAGAACATTAGGTTGAGTCTTAGTCTCCCTTTAGAGTTGTGTCTCTCTCTTCTCATCTTCAAACTTCTTCAAGACACTCAATAATGGATAATGAATGTTGTACACTATGAGCCTTAAGTACTTGGGTAATGATGATTGGGGGGCCTCCTCTCAATTTTCTAGAGTGTTTAGCGTATGTCCTTTGGACAATATGCGATGCATTCGCTCCTAAGTCATAGTCTTTAGTGCAACATGAAATCTTTTTATCCTTCGGGATTAATTTGGAAATTTTTTTCATAAAGAGAGTTTTGTTAACTCTTGGTTCTACCGCAAACAGGTAACGCCTAAGTCTCCAATGGTCGAGTTGCATACACCTAACTGCTAGAACTAAGTTTTAACCCTACTCGGGCCTAAAACATTTAAACCAACCTGTGGTCTTGTTAGCCCGAACTACGTTTTCTCTGATTTCTTGTACCAGACGAGGATACGTAGGCACAAGACGGTGATGTCTTGGCGAGCAACCTTCCCCCGCCTTCACCCGTAGTTTTCCGAACTACGTTGACTCTGACTTTCCCATTGCACGAGGGAGTACGTAGGCATAGAGCGACGATGCTCTATCGAGTCTCTTTTCTTTTTATTTTGTCCCTGTGGCCTGTAGCTTATATAGATAAACACCCTTTTAGATAGACAACAAGCGTGGATCCTGTCAAGTACGACAGACGTGAGGGGTGCTAATACCTTCCCCTTATGTAACCGACTCCCGAACTTAGGATTTGGTTTTGACGACCTATCTTCTCCCTTTTTTGTAGGTTTTCTCTGATCATTTCCTTTCCCTCTTTTGGGATAAATAACGAACGGTGGCGACTCTTCTATCTTCTATCGACCCTCTTCGCAGCGATGCGACAATAGGGCGGCGATGTCCTATCGAGTCAGTTCTTTCTACCGTTAGCAGCAGCAGGCGTAGATAGTTTGTTTTTCACCCATAGATAGACAACAATCATGGGTCCTGTCGAGTACGACGGACGTGAGGGCTGCTCATACCATCCCCTTGCGTAATCGACTCTCGAACCCGAGATTTGGTTGCGATGACCTGACTTCTCCCTTTTTCGTTGGTTTTCTATGATCATTTCCTTTCCCTCTTTTGGGATAAATAACGAACGGTGGCGAATCTTCTATCTTTGTCGGCCCCTCTTCGCAGCGATGCGACACTGACCACCAAGTTTGAAATCTGAGAATGAAGGAAGATGAAACTATTCATGAATTCCACATGAATATTCTTGAGATTGCCAATACCTTAGGAGCTTTAGGAGAAAATATATATGAAGAAAAGCTTGTAAGGAAGATTCTAAGATCTTTGCCTAAGAGGTTTGCCATGAAAGTCACTGCTATTGAAGAAGCTCATGATATAAGCAACATGAAAGTGGATGAACTCATTGGTTCTTTCCAACCTTTTGAGATGGGAATGTGTGATTAGGTTGAGAAGAAGAACAAAAGCATAACCCTTGTCTCAAATAATGCAGATGACTCTGAGGAAGACAATAGTGAATGTGAGGAGAATCTGTCAGAAGTAATAGCCTTGCTTGGAAGATAATTTAACAAACTGATCAAAAGAATAGATCACAATTCTATGCCTAATGACAAGAAAACTTCTTCTGACATCAGCAGAAGAGAAAAAAATGAAGAAAGGCCCAGCCAAGGGAAAGGATTTCAGTGTCATGAATGTAAGGGATATGAGCACATTAGAGCTGAATGTCCCACCTATCTCAAGAAACAAAAGAAGGGCCTAGCAGTCACTTGGTATGATGGAGATTCTGAGAGTGGATCAGAAGAAGAATCTTCCAAACATGTCACTATTCTGAACAGCGTATGCATATCTGATGGTGACTCAAGTGAAGATGAGCTGATCTTTAATGAACTTGCAGCTTCATATAAGAAGCTATGCATCAGAAGTGCAGAAATATATCAGCAAGGAGAGCAACAGAAGAAAAGCATAAGGGAATTAGAGGTTGAGAAAATGGAGCATCTGACAACCATAGACTCTCTTAAAAGTGAGGTCAGCTTGTTGGAATCTAAACTAGATCAGATGTCAAAATCTATAAGGATGATAAACCCTGGGACTGACACTCTAGAAAAAATTCTACAGAGTGGTCAGAAAGCAAGAAACAACTCTGGACTGGGATTTGTTGGTGAATAGAAACCCATCTTGGGGTCCAAGAAGCCAAAGGCTGAGAATCAGAAGTCAAACCGGATGTCACGACCAATGTCACAACATCAGAGAAACAGAAGCAGGAACCTGACCAAGAATAAATTCCAAGGGTATAGGTGTTACTATTGTGGAAGACTTGGACACATTAAACCTTTCTGCTTCAGGCTACATGGATTTCCTAGTCACCCTTATCAAGGCAAATCCAAACATGGTATTCATGCCAAAAAACAACATCAAGTTAGACCCAAAAAGGATGCTCAAGTCAAGAAACAACAATGGGTTGCCAAGGAGGTTTCTCTAGTAGCTCATACCTCTCTTATGATGCCAACCAAAGAAGACTGGTATTATGACAGTGACTGTTCTAGACATATGACTGGAATAGGGAACCTTTTGATGAACATCAAACCTTATTCCTCAAACCATGTAACCTTTGGTGATGGAGCTAGAGGAGAAGTCATAGGTGCTGGAAAACTAGATTGTCCTGGTGCTCCAGAACTGGAAAATGTCATGTTGGTTAAAGAACTGACTGTAAATCTTATCAGTATCAGTTAGCTCTATGACCAAGGTCTCAATGTCAAATTTACTAAGGGTAAATGTGTTGTCACCAATGAAGAAGGTGAGGAAGTCATGAGAGGGTCTAGAGATAAGAATAAATGTTACTTATGGGAGCCTAAAAGTAAGTTGAATATTTGTCCCTTGACCATAGAAGAAAAGGAGGATAAACTGTGGAATAAAAAGGGTGGACATCTTCTAAGGGTAAAGAAGACCATATCCAAGGAAGCAGTAGGAGGAACTTCAAAGTTAACTCCAGATGATAGAATAGGTTGTGTAAAATGTCAGGCTGGTAGGCAAGCTAAGAAAGGACATCCAAAAGATGGACATCATAGAAACCTAGACCTGTTATACTGGAATTTGATGGAGTCCATGACAAGTGATCATAAAGAAAGCAATGTCACTCAAGATGTCATGACTTTGTACTATGACATTAAGAGTAACATCAATATGAACTCAGTTCAGTCTAAAAGAATCAGACATAGGGATAACATGCATCAATTTGGAAAGTTCGGTTGAAGCTTGGAAACACTGATCTACATAGTGATGACATGGTTACAAGAGGTCTCAAGGCCACTCAATTTGAAAATTCACAAAGCAAGTTGAGGACCTGCCTTTAAGAGAGATTATAACAATTAATGATAAATGGGAATTGTATTTTGAAAATTAATCATCTACTGATTGGTCAAAATATTGAGTTCCCTCCTCTTGTGCAATATTACCCCTCTAGCACATACACATGAGACGCTTACTACATTTGGTGCCCATACAAACTCTTCATCTTCCATATCTCTTCCAACAAGCATAGAAAATCCTCTCTCTCGCGATCAAAGTCTTCAAAAATGTCTCAACATCCAAAATATTCCCCTTCCAAAAAGATGAACATCATCACTAATGAAGATGCTGATGCTAGAACTGATTCTAGAAACCCTAACGAGGTTCTTGTGGTAGCTCCTCTATGAATTCAAACCCCAGAAGGACTGATGGTGAAGAAACCACAGTCTTCACATGCAAGAAGACCTAAAGACCTAGTCACAGGTCAGGCTCCTCACTCTTCAACCTCCATTCCTAATGATGATATCAATGGGGAAGAAGCTACGCAAATCCACAACACCATTGCCAATTTGGTATCCAGGGTTCTAAGTGAGTCACATGATGTTCCAAGAATATCCATTCCCCCTAACACTGAGGGTTCTGCTCCCCATCTGGATGAACAAGCTGATGTCACACACAATGTTGAAACCTTCGAAACGACCACTCAAAAGGACAATGACAAGGGTCAAGCCTCTGAAAATAATGATGATCACATGCAAAGTGATAAAAATGATGTTCAGAAGGACAATGCTGATGTAGTGAACCTTGATGAGTATTCAGACAATGATCTGATAGCCACAATCAACCCTAGCATAGCCAAAAGGCTCATGACTAGGAAAGGGAAGAAAGATGTTGTGAAGAACACTCCTACAAAGAAGGTTGGGACAAAGAGAACTCAGGTTGGCCCTACCAAAGCTTGGAGCAAGGTATTTCCAAAGAAGAGGAAGGCCCAAACTAGTTCTGAATCAGACTCTGAATCAAATGTTGCTTGTGATGTCACTGACATCCAACCAAAGAAGAGACCCACAACTAGAAAAATGGCTGCTAGTGTTCTAGATGTTCCCATTGACAATGTATCATTCCATTATCCATCAAGTGTCAATAGATGGAAATATGTATTTCAAAAGAGGCTGGCATTGGAGAGAGAGCTTGCTCAGAATGCTCTTGAAAACAAAGAGATCGTGAATCTTATTCATGATGTTGGGTTAATGAAAAGAGTCACTCAATTCTCACATTGCTATGAGTTACTTGTCAAAAATTCATAGTTAACCTGTCAGAAGAATATGTTGATAGGAAATCAAATGAATTTAGCAAGGTTTATGTAAGAGGGAAATGTGTCACTTTTCTTCAACAACCATCAACAACTATCTGGGAAGATCATATGGAGCACAACCTGATATAGTTGTTCCTGACAACAAAGTGTGTCAAGTGATAACAATCAACCAAGTAAAAAGCTGGCCATCAAAAGGAAAGCTAGTTGCCAGCAAACTGAGCGTCAAGTATGCTATGTTACACAAGATTGGTGCTGCTAATTGGGTGCCCAAAAATCATAAGTCAACTGTGGAAACTATCCTTGGGAAGTTTATCTATGTCGTTGGAACCAAAACCAAATTTAACTATGGGACCTATATTTTTTATCAAACCATGAAGCATGCAGGCAGATATAGTATAAAAGGCCCCATTGCATTTCCTTCTCTTATCTGTGGAATGATCTTAAATCAGTATCCAAATATTCTCAAAGAAAATGAGTCTGCAAGCAAGAGAGAAATCCCTTTGTCCTTCCATCACAAGCTGTTTCAAGGAACTCATGTTCCTGACATTGTCATGACATCTGCAGAAACATCCAAGGAAAGTTCTAGGACAAGAAAAGTTGAGGTTATTGCAATGCTCAAAGAAACATGCCAGAAGTTGGATACACGAAAGCTGAATCTTGAAAGATTGATCAGGTCTCTTGAGCAAGATGAAGATTCTGCATTCACTGACACTGATAAGAAGAGAAATGATGATGGTTCAAGGGAGGATGATGGCTAGGATGTTGCATCTAAGGAGGCAAGTGATAAAGATGTTGAGGAGGTTAGTTCCAGCTCTGCGGAAGAGGAGGAAGATTAATGTGTTGGGAGACTGACGTGTGGCTCAGGATGATGGTTTGCTTGGGCTGATGATGGCGAGCTGCTGGTGTGACTAGTTTTTTTTGTTTCCTTGCTTAGATTTTGTTTTTAATGTGACAATATGAAATATCTGTGTTGCTCTTCATGAGCTTTATGTTGTAATAACCCCTAACAGCTGTGCTTCCATACTTATTTTGATCTATACTATTTACTTAGTTTTGATCTAAATTTGTGGCTAAAAAGGGGGAGAAGTTGTAGTAACAGCAGGGCTAGATTTGTGTTCTTCATAGGTAGAAGATCAGGTGGAAGACTTGGTTGTTGTAGCTGCTCTAAGTGTGCTACAAGTGTTGCTGCTAACATGCATGTTTGAAGAGAACATATTTGCAGGTGTGATAACAGGATGCTGTTGCTGATGTGTGAGTTCCTAATATGTGTAGGAATGTATGTTAGAATTGTGTGAGTTTTGGCTGAAGCTGCTAAGATGTGTGTATGTTCCTTGATGGAACCTAGTAGTAGTATAGCTGATAATAGTGTGTGTGTCTACAGTGTGTGGCTGTGCATCTTTTCAGGGGGAGTAACACAGGATGTTTCACAGAACGTTGCTACATCTGTAGTCTAGGATAACAGGTGACGTATTCTTCAGGATGTCATCCTAAATGTCCTAACATCCATAATCCAGAGCAGTCTGGATAAATATGTGTGACTGCAGGTTGTGCAGGTTGTGTTTGCACTGATGTGCTATGTGTTGCGGTGGAAATAAGATATCAAACTATTAATTAGTTTGAATCGCAATTCAATTCACAACCGCTCTTTGATTTATCTGAAGGAAAAGGTCAAAAGAGGGAAAACCTATTTTGCATCGTAAACACAATGCGGGGAAAGATCTAGGGTTCGGGGGTTGGTTAAATTTAGGGAAGGTATTAGCACCCTAAACTTCTGTAGTACTCTACAGGAACCTTTTGTTCAATGCTTACTATTTTGCTTTATTTATTCGCTTAAGGTATATGTACAAAGGATTAAAAGTGAGAAAGGAGACCTAAGGGGTTAATTCTAAGTTTACTCGGCAAGACATCGCATCTTGTGCCTACGTATCCTTACGGGAGTGGAATCAGAGTAATCGTAGTTCCCCTCAAAAGGGAGGTTAGAGACTTCTTGACTGTGGTCAAGGTCTCAAGGGGAATAAACGCATCTTAAGGACACGCTTACGTGGAGTGTAGAAACTCCAAATCTCTACGTTGGATTGTTTAAGTGGTAATTAGGGCTAAATTAGGTTAGGTTAGGGATTCCACGGCGGGAAACCCTAAAATGAGCGCGGCGGCTCTTTGACCTAATGCTAGGGGTAAAATTGTAATCTTGCCTGCGGCGAGGCATTTGTGGAAATTAGGTTTTGTGAGGTTGTAAGGGTTTGGAGTTGAGGACTATTGACACGGCGGTCAAATGCTAGACCTAATTCCTTCGGAGTGCATAGTGTGACTGAAATATTAATGAAGATGTGAGATGGTTGAGTTATGCAAGCAGAAAATAGAGACAGCAATTAAAGCCATACAAACAGAAATTTAAAGGCAGAAACTTAAAGCGCGATTATTAGGTTCGCGTAGTTACATATGAGAAGCAGTTACAATATAGTAATGAAATAAAATGAGATAAGTAACGGTAAATGTAACGAGCTGCAAAATGAACAAATGGCATTAGTGGGCCGAGTTAGGCGGTGATCAAATTAATTACGAAACAATAAAGAAAAAGATGCCAATTCGAGATTTTTATTGTTGTTTTATTTAAAAATCTTAATAATTTAATGTTAGCTTGCAAAAGAAATTTAATTTAAAAATAATTTACTCTTTTTTAAAAAAAGGTTTTATTTTTATATTTTAAAAAAAGTCTTTCTTATTTTTGTTAAAAAAAGAGTTTTTTCATTTTTATACAAAAGTTTTAATTTTATATTAAAAAAAAGTTTTAATTTTTATTTTAAAAACAATTTTAAATTATAAAATAAAATGCTAAGAAAAAAAAAATTTAAAAATATATAAAAAAGCAAAATAAAAAAAAACAAATAAGGGGAGGGGGTTGGGCCGGTCATCACACCCGGACCCAACCCGGTTGATGGTTAAGCAAAAAAACATTTAGGGTTCTGGGAACCCTAATGTTTCACGGCGCCGTTTCACTCTTCTTCTCCTCTCTCTCGCTTCTCTTCTCTCTCGCTTCTCTTCATTCTCCTTCATATCCTGAAATCAGACAGAAATAGGGTGAGGCAAAGATCTCATAGCTTACTTTTAGAGTGAAACGGCCGGTGATGTGCAGAACTGAGGCCCAAAGGTTGATTGCCCGCCGTTTGTAGTGAACGGCGAAGGCGATCTTCTCGTCGATGCTTCGCTCGTGGTTTTGTGATGTTCGTACGGCGATGAACGGCGACGATGATGAGGGTACCGGTCCCTCTGAGTCTCGGCCGCTGGGGTTTCGTTTGTTAAGGCTTTCGCGATCTCGTTAGGGTTTCTGCGATCCTCTCTCTCTCACGGCTACGTTCCTCTCTTATACTCTTCTGACCCTCTCCTTTTTGGGCTTTTGATGTTGGATTTGCATTATTGCCTCAGGATTTCGTGGTGATTCGATTTGATTTGATTTTCGTAACCAGCATACTTTTGATTTGATTGAGAGTTTGATATGATTTTGTTTGGTTTTTTTTCAGATAATGATTGAACCATGTTCCCTCTTTTAGGGTTCGATTGGGATTTCGGTGAGATTGGATTTCATGAATCTGGTACTAATTGAACTCTGTTTTCCTCTTTTAGGGTTCGATTGGTCTTTATGATTTCCAGCTGATACGATTCTTCTGATTTGATTCGGAGCCTTCTATTTTCAGAACTCTGTGATTGGATATTACATGACCCTATTCGATTTGTTTGAAACTTTCCATATTTGATTGGCCTCGACTGAACTTCATCTTTTGGGTTTCAAACTGGATGTCGTTTTTTGGTTTATCTGATGTGGTTTGTTTGGATTCATGCTTTGCAGATGCTTCTGATACAGGCGACTCTGTCATGTATTTGGATATCTGGTTCCATCTGATGCAATGTTCTTTGACCTCTGGTCTTTGCTTTGGATACTGATGCGGACTAGATTATTTGATGATGATGACCTGCTTTCATTCAGTCTGGTTATCAGTTGGACTACACTTACTTTTCTTCTTTTTCTTCTTTCAGGACTGATGTTGTATTGATCTTTGCCGCCGAGAAGAGTACGCGGTAATGATGACGTTTGTCTGAACCATTTGGAACAGGATACTACAACCCTGACTTGTGATCATATTTTTGCTTCTGATTAAATTGGTGATGAGCCATGTGTTTGTGCACTTGTTTGTTTCATGAACTGAGTATGGTTTGATAACTTGTTTCGGTAACTTGTTTGTTGGGGCAATGATGTTCATAACTGAGCCCCTGTTTGGTGCTCTGTTTCTGATGTGCTTTGCACATTCGGGACCCAACCTAAACATGATATATCGCTGCGATTTCTTGAACTCATCTTTGTTCCTTTTCTGGTATGGTTTCGCTATGATCTTGTGCTGTGATTCGGTGCTGTGATTTTGTGCAGTGATTTTGTGCTGGCGCTCACTTATGTGTTGCCTGCCATTGAAACTGGTTGGAATGGGGACTTGCCTTTAACTGATGTTGCTGAATCTTGTGATACCTTGTCCTATGTTATTTTGCCGCAGCTTGTTGTGTGTCTCATTTTTCTGTACATGGTTCAGAACTGATGCTGCTCATGAACTATTTAGGTTTTGAGTTCCAAATTCTGAATCTAACATTGATGCGTTTGTGGCTTTTCAGGTGTTGGAAACTTCGGAACCAAAGCGACTCAGACCTGCCGGCATCCGGGTCTGAGTCCAAACTTGCCCATGTTGCCTTGTTCTCGCATCAGTTTGGAAATCCAATCGCGGCAAAACGAAACAGTCCCGCTTCTTTTACTACTTCTATCTCTCGGATGTCCCGTAATGATAAGAACAGGTGTTACCTGATCTGACGCCCACGGCGCGGATCGGTAACGGGGGTAGGACGCAACTTCGGTTGTGCCACTCCCGGCACTCGATGATGACACTGTTCTGAGAGTGTCAAAAACAACTTTTAACATTTTTCTATATGGTTTGTTCTGTTTTGACGTGCAGGTTAGTCGGAGATTCTGCGGAGAAGCTTAGGGACAACATGAAGGCACTTAGGAACTTTTAGGATTTAGGATAGATACCTTAAGAATCAATGTAATTCCTTGTAACATTATTTCTGAAATGTGAAGTATTCTTCATTTCTTGTATGATGAGATTCTTTTATGAAATAAAATTCCCAAAATTTGAATTCATTTATATTTTATTCTTAGTTAAAAATATAAACATTTGTGAATAAATCCACAAGTATTTAAATTCATTAACACAGTCATAAAACATAAACACTCCCAAGTGATATTCTTATTTGTGGACTCGTCTCATTTGTAATCCTAATCTCATCATCTGATTAAAATCCCTTTTAAATGTTAACCAACCATTTCGTAACCAAATACGTATGTGCACCGTAATCACGACAATTTCAGCATTAACAACAAAACTAATCGTAATTAAATTCCCCTGTCCAAACGCCGAGAGCCACAAACCAACAATACCCAATTATGACTGTGCCTTAATAACAGAACGGAAGCGCTTTGGAAATAAACCATGAGCGATGGAATGGATCTTAAATCCAGTTGTGCTTGACAAATTTTAATATCGACCACATCAAATTGGCACCTTGATACAGTCAGACCTGGGGATAAGTAAATGCCTCTAAAATAGTGTATCAAACGCCTCAGAACTTAATAACAGCCCGTCTTCAAGGAATTAGCAGAAGTTGTGTAAAATGACCAAAATACCCCTGGAACCAAATCTGCAAAACAAACACCTCCATGACTTGTTAGTGGTTAGCAAATGTACATATGAGATGCTATGCGAAATGCCTGACTAAATATAAGGGTAAAATTTGGGGTATTACAGTTGCCCCTATTTAAATAGCTACACCGGACGATTTGAGTGACAGAGACTCGAGGAATCGTGGTGGAGAGATTTAAATATAGATAACCGAAAATTTTGCCCTTATATGCGACGATATGCAATGCTATGGACAAAACGGGAACGACTTAATGCAGATGATGCCATGAATATGATATGACGCGTATGCTGGAATAATGAATGCGAAAATGCTGCCGAACATGACGACACCGGGACAGACGCCAACGAGAAGAACTCACTGGGGAAAATGACACGCTGAGATACAGTACAACACTGGGGGACTCTAAAAATGATAGTCAACTGGTGCGAATGACCAATTGTCACATTTAGAAAAGGAACGAGATCCTCGAATGGAGATGGTACCTATGAGACGGCCTCCACTGGGGAATCTAAAAATAAAACTGGATCACGTACGATTGTAAGATCGATTACAGAATGCTGGAGCATTGAGCAAAGAATAACATCCAAGCTTCTGTAAACTACCCCTCGTGACAGGATCAAACGGACTTTTCGGAACTCCGTAGCAAATATACAGGGTAAAGACCGACTGTATGCCAAAATAAATGGACTTTGATGGGAATTGCCCTGATAAGCTTCTCGAGGGAGAATTGTCACTTATCGTTGGAAAGGACTTATGTGCAAAAATGGATAAGCACTCAAATAAAGAGGCTGCTGCTTATCTGATAAATAAATCTTCTCGCATTCTAAGGTCGGCGCCTGGAATACGATTCTGATTCTTCTCTTACCGAAGGATAAATAAACTTCTTCATGCTTCAAGATCGTGCTCTCCTGAACATGAAAAGGGTAAACTGAACTTCCTCATACTTCAGAATCGTGCTCTCCTGAATATGAAACTGGATGACTGAATTTCTTCATATTTCAGAATCGTGCTCTCCTGAATATGAAACTGGATGACTGAATTTCTTCATACTTCAGAATCGTGCTCTCCTGAATATGAAACTGGATGACTGAATTTTCTCATATTTCAGAATCGTGCTCTCCTGAATATGAAACTGGATGACTGAATTTTCTCATATTTCAGAATCGTGCTCTCCTGAATATGAAACTGGATGACTGAATATACTCATACTTCAGAATCGTGCTCTCCTGAATATGATTTGGTTGTAAATGAATTTTTCCATGCTTCAGAATCGTGCTCTCCTGAAAAACGGCCAACTGAACTTCCTCATAACTCAGAATCGTGCTCTCCTGAATATGATTCCGCTCCTTCTTTTACTAAAGGATAAATGAACTTCTTCATAACTTCAGAATCGTGCTCTCCTGAATATGATTTCGCTCAAACCTCCCCGTAACTCAGGATCGTGCTCTCCTGAATACGATTTGGTTCATACCCCAAGACGGCAGGTAAATGGAAGCCCAACTGCTCCATGGAGTTGGCCATTTGCTGCGAGTCATAATGAGGATAGGATCGACTTCTTAGGTGAGAAATGTCGTATGCTGATGCTGTAAAATGTAAAGTGTAAAGGGTTGTAACATGTAGGATTGTAAAGTGTTGTACTGATAGATTTTCCAGGCATGAACTGGCGTGTATCTGTAAAGGATTGTGGTTGATTTTCTTGAAAGATAGTGCAAAATAAATGCACATCCGGGTACAGTGATAAACTTCTCGGGCGAGACAGTCGCGTATCTGCCATGGTATGGTGAAAATCTTTAGATGGTGCAAAATAAATGCACGTCCGGTTGGGCTCGACGACCGACAATACTGAGGTTCAATCTAGGATCGAGCTAGAAAGAAGACTGGTAATCAAGACTCCATCGAGGGAATGATCTCGAAGGGTAGATATCTTATCCTGGCGAGGAAAGATAGCTGAAGTAACCGTCATCCACGAGGATCGAGCTCCGTAGGGAAACTGGAAACAAGTAAGTGTTTTATGCTTATGGCTGACAATCTATTTGGAGAGAACGGACGAACCCAGTTACTCGGCGGTAATAACCAATGATGGTGAAACACAATGAACCTGTGAATGCTAATGCATATGTTACTGCGTATGTTAATATGAATGTATGTTGATGTCTATGTATGTAAATATACAGGATGTTATGAAATGAGTATATAATGAGTATGTAATGAATATGTAATGAATGTGTAATGAAATAGGCATGTGATGCTTATGCCCTTGCGTATGCTGACGAAACAGACTAGAGACGGGACGAGAGATGAAATAAACATCTCGACGGAAATACCCTGCGTTCTCTGCAACCAATACGTCAATCATGGGTAAGAAAGATCAATGGTAGAACCGAATCTGGTTTTAAAGTTCTGAATTCTCTGGGGAGAAGGTAATCTGCTTGGGTGTACAGTATCACGTCTTCACATGGGGAGAAGAAAACCTGAGGGACACTTTTAAGTTACCCCAAGAAGAAGTTGTCAGCTTATAGTCTCTCTGGGGACTATCACTGGGCAATGGTTTGAAAGTGTTTCTGCAATAATGATATTTCCGGGGAATGAAGAGATCCTGTCGGAATTTCCACTAGTCAAAGTAATTTATTACATTTCAAATTTGTTGTTTTTGAAAAACAATTCTGAAAAATCTACAATGCACCTTTCATTTTCAAATTTTAAGAATAAATGCATTTTGCATAACAATAGAAAATAAAGAGCAATGTAAGTAACGAGATGGTATCTTTTATTAAAGGGTGGCTGCTTGCTGAAGGCATAGCTCCACAGATGATTATGTTTCGAAATTGGCAACATGGAAAAAAAAGTTACATCGAATCCAACGACACCTACTGACACTAATAACTAAGACTAATCCAGAATCTTGCTTTGGGCAAGGATGAAGGAACTGAAACATGGCTCTCATGCGGAAAGTGTGTTCGAGATGATCAGTGTCCTCTGATGCAATGAAATGCCTTTGTCCCTAACTTTTGCCTGGACCGCCCTCTCGGGTTTTCAATCCACCGGGACGCTCTTTTTTGCCTAAGCCGCCCTTTCGGGTTTTCAACTTAGCGAGCTTTTTATTATTACTTCTTTTTTTTCAACCCTTACTTTTGCCTAAGTCGCCTTTTGCAGGTTTTCGACTTAGCGGGTCTTTAGGCATAATATTTTCGGACTGCATCAGAATTCACGGGATGTGCTAGTTCTTCACCGTCCATTGTCGTAAGTATCAGAGACCCTCCGGAGAAAACGGTCTTTACAACAAACGGGCCTTCATAATTGGGCATCCACTTTCCACGCATATCTTTGTGTACTGGCAAGATCTTTTTGAGTACGAGCTCTCCTTGACGGAACTCACGGATACGGATCTTCTTATCAAACGCTCTCTTCATCCGTTTCTGATATAATTGCCCATGGCACATGGCTGTCAAGCGCTTCTCGTCAATGAGATTCAACTGATCCAATCTGTCCTGAACCCACTCAGCTTCCTCAAGTTCAGCTTCCATTAACACTCTTAAAGAAGGTATCTCTACTTCGATGGGGAGCACGGCGTCCATTCCATACACCAATGAGAAAGGTGTTGCCCCTGTCGAAGTTCTTACTGAGGTTCTGTATCCATGCAACGCAAACGGTAACATCTCATGCCAATCTTTGTAAGTCACAACCATCTTTTGCAGGATCTTCTTGATATTCTTATTCGCAGCTTCAACGGCCCCATTCATCTTAGGACAGTACGGAGAAGAGTTATGGTGAGTGATCTTGAAACTATCACACAGCTCTTTCATAGTCTTATTATTCAGATTGGGGCCATTGTCAGTTATTATCCGGCTTGGGACTCCATAACGGCAGATGATCTCTTTCCTGATGAAACGGGCAACCACTTGCTTGGTCACGTTGGTGTAGGAGGCAGCCTCTACCCACTTGGTGAAATAATCAATAGCAACAAGGATAAAACGATGACCATTAGAAGCTTTTGGCTCGATCTCCCCAATCATGTCAATGCCCCACATAGAGAACGGCCATGGTGAAGACAAAACATTCAACGGTGATGGAGGTACGTGCATTTTATCCGCATAAATTTGGCACTTATGGCATTTCCTAGCGTATCGGATGCAGTCGGCTTCCATGGTTAACCAGTAATACCCAGCCCTTAACATCTTCTTGGACATAGCATAACCATTGGCATGGGTTCCGAAGGTCCCCTCATGAATTTCCTGTAGTAACACGTCCGCTTCCCGTTTATCAACACATCTGAGCAGGACCATGTCGTGATTTCTCTTGTATAACACGCCATTACTGATAAAGAATTTGGACGCCAATCTTCTCAATGTCTTTTTGTCCAGACCAGTAGCACCATCGGGATATTCCTGCTTGACGAGATAGTTCTTGATATCATGAAACCAAGGCTTTTCATCCACCTCAACTTCTTCGACCGTCTGACAATAAGCGGGCTCAACCTTGCGCTCAATATGGATAAGAGGTGCTTCATTAACGAATTTAACTTTCCACATAGATGCTAACATGGCTAATGCATCAGCTACGTGATTCTCGGATCTAGGAACATGCTCGAATTCTATCTCGTCGAAATGCTTGATCAGCTCAATAATGTAGTCCTTATAAGGGATCAGCTTCTCATTCTTCGTTTCCCATTTGCCTTGTACTTGGTAAATAACCAAAGCTGAGTCACCACTTACTTTAAGAAGTTTGATTCGGAGGTGAATCGCCGCTTCGAGGCCGAGGATACATGCTTCATATTCTGCGACGTTGTTAGTGCACTCAAAGTCCAATCTTGCTGTAAATGGAGTGAATCCGCCTTTTGGGTTCATCAAAACGGCGCCTATACCATGCCCATTAAAATTCGAGGAGCCATCAAACATCATCTTCCACCAAAGACCTGGTTCTGGACCTTCGCTCGGATCTGGCTCTTCACAATCTCTTTTAATCAACAAAATATCCTCATCAGGAAAATCGAGCTTAAGAGGTTCATAATCTTCAACTGGCTGGTCTGCGAGGTAATCAGATAAGATACTACCCTTAATCGCCTTCTGGGGTACATACTGGATGTCATATTCGGATAACAACATGTGCCAACGGGCTAGCCTCCCGGTTTGAGCAGGTTTTTCAAAAATATACTTGATCGGATCCATTTTAGAAATCAATAACGTGGTATGACAGACCATATACTGCCGAAGGCGCTTAGCGGCCCATGCTAATGCACAACAAGTTTTCTCTAATGGTGAGTATCTGTTTTCGCAATCGGTAAACTTCTTGCTCAGGTAATAAATTGCATGTTCCTTTTTCCCAGTCTCATCATGTTGTCCAAGCACACAACCCATAGACTTCTCGAGAACAGTAAGGTACATAAACAACGGTCTTCCAGGTACGGGCGGGATCAGAATAGGGGGATCTTGCAAATAACCCTTAATCTTCTCAAACGCTTTCTGACAATCAGGGTTCCACTCAACTGTCTGCCCCTTGCAAAGCAACTTGAATATCGGCTCACAAGTAGCGGTCATATTAAAGATAAACCTGGAAATGTAATTCAGACGTCCCAGAAAACCCCTAACTTGCGTCTCGGTTCGCGGAGCCGGCATATCTTGAATGGCTCGGACTTTGTCAGGATCCACCTCAATCCCTCGCTGGCTAACAATGAAACCAAGCAATTTTCCGGATCTGACACCGAAGGTACATTTTGCAGGATTCAATTTCAACTGATATTTCCTGAGTCGTTCAAACAGCTTCACCAAATGGTCTAAATGCTCCTCTTCACTCTGAGATTTGGCTATCATATCGTCCACATACACCTCAATTTCTTTGTGCATCATATCATGAAAAAGAGTGGTCATAGCACGTTGGTAAGTTGCCCCTGCATTCTTTAAACCGAAGGGCATGACTTTGTAGCAGAAGGTTCCCCAAGGAGTAATGAAAGTAGTCTTCTCTCGATCATCGGGATCCATCTTGATCTGATTATAGCCGGAGAACCCATCCATAAATGAGAACAACGCAAAACTGGCCGTATTGTCTACCAGTGTGTCAATATGTGGCAGTGGGAAGTCGTCTTTTGGACTTGCTTTGTTCAGATCCCTGTAGTCTACACACATCCTAACTTTACCGTCCTTCTTAGGTACTGGCACAATGTTGGCAACCCAATCTGGATATTTTGCGACTGCCAAGAAACCTGCATCCAACTGCTTTTTAACCTCATCTCGAATCTTCAAAGCCATGTCGGGTCTCGTTCTTCGGAGTTTCTGCTTGATAGGTGGACAATCTGGCTTAAGTGGCAACTTGTGAACAACAATATCTGTGTTCAGGCCCGGCATATCTTGATACGACCATGCAAACACATCAATATACTCCTTTAACAACTCAATCAACTTCGGCCTAATCCCCGTCCCAAGCATTGCACCAATCTTGACCTCTTTCTTGCTCTCATCTGTACCGAGATTAATTAGGTCCACCTGCTCTTTATGCGGTTGAAGCTCTGTGTACTCGTACTCAATCAATCTTGTCAGTTCCGCGGGTACTTCAAAATCTTCTTCACCCTCGTCCTCAGCTTGATTGATGGGTGCATCCCAGTCAGGAGTGTCAGTAAGGTCATCGGATCCAACAAGGTTTATGATGTCTCTGCATGATGGAAGGCTTACTTAATTAAAATGCTCGAAGATATGTAAGAATGAAATGCTGTTTTTTTTTTATTATTATTTTTTGAAAAAGGTTGCCAATTTCATTTTTAAAGGTGAAAACGAAAAACGCAAATGAACCAAAGTGGAATTGAACAAAATGCTTTTATTAATATCTTTTTAGAAATGAAAGGTGGCCCGATAAAACGACCCTATAGCCTTGGGCAGAGCTACAGATTTTTATTTGAAAATGTAAATGAAACTTTAAAAAACAATTACTTTGACAAGGGAAAGATAACAGGGATCTCTACGGCCTCCCAGTTGTTCAAAACTGCATCACCCTTAAACACCAGGTTGCTCAGCTCTTCATTTTTCTCACATTCACTGATGGCATTGACTTGGAAGCCTCCGCTGACAAATACCTCTTGGATAACCTTAGGACGCCCTTCGACAGTTATGGCAGCTCCATTCTGAGTTGGTTTGTAACCCAACCCAGAGCGATCAGTCTTGGTCTTGACATCAATTACCTCTCCCCAACCTTCAGGAATGCCCCTGTCAATTGTTGCTTTGGTGCTCTTCAGAGATGCAAAAGATGGATTACCCTGACCCACTGTCTCTTCGACCTCCAGCAGAACAGCATTGGCGATCTCAAGTGCTTAAAAGGAAATGTCTAAAGCATTCTCATCGGCCTCGATGTAACGGAAAGAGGACAGGTTACTGACCATCAGATCCTCCTCACCGTGTATAATAACCAACTTTCCATCGATCACGAATTTCATCTTTTGATGTAACGTTGAGGTCACTGCCCCAGCGGCATGGATCCACGGCCTTCCGAGTAAACAACTGTAGTTGGGATTAATGTCCATGACTTGAAACGTGATATTAAAAATTTGCGGACCAATCAGGATAGGAAGCTCAACCTCCCCCATTACCGACCGGCGAGAGCCATCGAAAGCCTTGACAACCAAAGGAGTAGGTTTCAACATAGTCTCTTTACAAGCCAACTTATCGAGAACCCTCTTGGGTAGCACATTCAGAGAAGACCCGGTGTCTACTAGCACTCTCGCTAAATTGTCTTCCTGACATTTCACCGATATATGTAAAGCACGATTATGGTTCGGACCCTCTTTCGGTAACTCTTCATTGCTGAAACTGAGGGTGTTACAGGCGGTCAAATTGGCAATCACACTATCAAACCGACTGGTGCTGATATCTTGATCCACATGTGCTTGAGTCAAAACCTTCTGCAAGGCCATCCTATGAGCGGGTGAACTCATCAACAGAGATAAAATCGAAATCTTGGAAGGAGTCTGATGAAGTTGATCGATAACTTTATAGTCACTTTTCTTGATGATCCTTAAAAATTCAGTATCTTCATCATTCGTAACGGCTCCCTTACCTTTGTCTTTGGCAGGCACTGGGATACTAGCTGTTTCCTTAGGTGGGACCTCACTGGAATGGGGAGTATACACACGGACACTGCGGGTCATCCTGCTTACCTCTGCGATATTGGTCACCGTGCCCTTAACCTCTTCATTTGGAATAACCTTCCCGGACTCCTTGTCAATCATCGTCACGTCATATTTACAAGGCACAGCTTTAGGATCACTGAAAGGAAACGGACTCGGTCTTCGAATAACTATAGGCTTAGGCTGATTCACTTCAGGGATATACGACCTCGGTATATCGAACACGAGGTTGGTGGAGCCTGCCCCTGATAAATTAAACACTGGTACCTTACCCTTTGATTCAGGCTGATGGAAGACAGGCTCAACCACAGCGACTACATCCTTCTTGGCTTGGCTTGTCACTTGTAAAACACCCTCATTAATTAACCTCTGAACATCATTCTGAACCAACACACAACCCTTGATACTGGCTTCACAACTTGCGCATGCAACGTGGGAAGTATCTACCAAACCGGCTTCAAACAGTTTCGAATGGAACATCTTAAGAGGAGTCTTAATCTGTTCAACATCAAGGGCATAACCTTTCCCCGAATCAACACTAACGGCATTGACACTCTCATGGTTAGGAAAAGGGTTCTTCTTAACATTTGGTTGAGGATCTTCAAATGACAAAATATTCCTTTCCAATAGATCCCTGACAATATTTTTGAGAGCATAACAATTCTCCAGATCATGACCAGGCGCACCCTCATGAAATAAACAATGAGCGGCGGCGTTGTAATTAACGGGTAATGGATTAGGAGGCGGACCCAAAGCCCGAGTGGTGATGAGCCCCTGCTTGACCAAAGAGGGATACAACTCGGTAAAAGTCATTGGAATCGGCGGACAAGGTTTATACGTCCTTCTGTTCGGCATATTCTGGCGAGGAGCCGGACTCTTTGGCAGTTGAGGAGCAGGAGTATTGGGTGCCTGCAGGTAGTTGGCAGGAGGCGGATAAACAGGAGGTTGTTGCATAGGTTGATACATGGGAACCTGTTGATTGAAAGAAGGTGTAATAGCTGCCACATAGGGTTGTTGAGCATATTGGACTGGGTACCCTTGAGGTTGAGCATAACCTTGCAGATGCCGATAAAAATGTTCCCTTGGTCTACCAGAGGATATAGCATTAGTCTCACTCTCCTTCTTTTTCTGGGAGCTATACGGAGGTTTCTTCGGCTGATCCTTAGAAGCGCCATGATTATTTGTCATTTTACCACTCTTCATACCCAATTCAATCTTGACACCCACAGCAACGATGTCGGAGAAATTTGAAGTCACACTACCCACCATTCTCTCGTAAAATTCTGGACGGACTGTGTCGACAAACCAATCAGCTAACTCTTTCTCGGTCAAAGGAGGTTCTACCTGCGAAGCAGTCTCTCTCCACCTTTGAGCATACTCTTTGAATGACTCAGAATTCTTTTGTGACATACTCAGCAACTGTCTTCTGTCAGGAGCCAGGTCCATATTGTACTTGTAGTGTTTGATGAAAGCGTCAGATAAATCTTGAAAGCTCTTAACGCGGGATTGGTCCAAAGTTAAATACCACTTGGAAGAAGCACCCTTCAAACTATCTTGGAAGCAATGAATCATCAGTTTATCATTCTCAACATGGGCAGCCATTTTGCGATAATACATGATCAAATGACTCTTAGGACAGGTGGCACCTTCATACCGATCGAAATTCGGAGTTTTGAACTTCGGGGGAATAACCAAACCTGAGACCAAACAAACATCCCTTGCAGCGGTCCCAAAAATTTGATCACCCTCTACCTTTTTCAATCTCTGGACGATGGTGTTTACTTCCTCACGAAGTTTATCATGCTTCTCATAACCCTCAACATTCTCATCAAGATTATCAAAAACTGTCTCATTGAAGTACGGTTGCGCACGAGTGTGTACAACAGGTGGTGCAAAGATAGGAGCCCCCCTAGAAACTTCAGAAAACAAAGGCACGGCCTGCTGAACAGGTTGATTAATCGGAACAGCGGCTTGAGGAGGCACAAAACCGGGAGCAAGACCATAAGGTGGGTCCCTTGCTACGGTCACACTTGGTGGAGGGTCCACAGTAACGCCGGTAATCTCATAAACAACAGTGGGCTGGGTATCCATCTTAGCATTCATGACATGTAACAATTCCATCATACCCCCCATACCCCCTCGAAGGTCTTCAAGTTCATTGCTAAGGCGATCAATCTCTTTTGCCTGATCCTCCATTCTTTTCCGAGTTTGAGCTCTGGTGTTGTATTGGTGCCGAGAACTCAGGGTGACGAAACTGGAAGGTGAGAGAACCGAGTGTGAGAAATCGGGAGACACATGCAATGCAAAAAAGTAAATGATGCTAAAATGTGGATGAAGATTTCATGGAATTCAAACTTTTACGAATGTCGTGGGGTACCAAGGAAATCTTTTTCTTGTTTTTTCACTTTATTTTTTATTTATGGTATCCCGCGATATCCATGAATGATATTTGAACTCCATGAAATACAATGCAATGAGATGCTTTATGGATGCAATGCATAAAAACACACAAAGTCCTAGGTTAAAGGAACGTGAGCGGAGTCAAGGTCTACCCATCCCAAAAGGAGTGTACTATAGGTTAGTTGTACCTGCCGAACAAGGTTCTACAAAGTGCCCAAAGTCATCAGCCCATCTTTCGGATATTATCAACCTTCCGACTGACTCAGGGGTGAATAATATTCTCAAGAGAACCTCTTTTGAGTGTAGTATCGCGTAGCAACCGTTGTAGGACTACTCCCACATAGTTCCCGCACTACGTCCTAAATAAGGCCAAGGTGGTGTTAAGGTACTACGGTTCCCAATATCACAGACTCCAATCGACCATGGAAAAAGTTTTCGCGATTACTCGTTCAACCGAACCATTTTCGAAAGGGTCTCAACTGAGCGGAGATTCTCGAATCAGCTTGGTCGGGATTCACTCCCTATAAGCCTCATCGAATATATCCCCATCCTATAATAATGTCACTAGTCCGGGCGTAGGACTTATCTCACAGCACAAGGAACTGTCCCAAACCAGAGTACAATATATACATGCAAATGAATAGTAAAACAAATAGTAATAAATATGAACAAATTAGGGATAACCCTCAAAAGTTAAGAGTCCCCAGTGAAGTCGCCATTTTTCTGTTGCGGTGGAAATAAGATATCAAACTATTAATTAGTTTGAATCGCAATTCAATTCACAACCGCTCTTTGATTTATCTGAAGGAAAAGGTCAAAAGAGGGAAAACCTATTTTGCATCGTAAACACAATGCGGGGAAAGATCTAGGGTTCGGGGGTTGGTTAAATTTAGGGAAGGTATTAGCACCCTAAACTTCTGTAGTACTCTACAGGAACCTTTTGTTCAATGCTTACTATTTTGCTTTATTTATTCGCTTAAGGTATATGTACAAAGGATTAAAAGTGAGAAAGGAGACCTAAGGGGTTAATTCTAAGTTTACTCGGCAAGACATCGCATCTTATGCCTACGTATCCTTACGGGAGTGGAATCAGAGTAATCGTAGTTCCCCTCAAAAGGGAGGTTAGAGACTTCTTGACTGTGGTCAAGGTCTCAAGGGGAATAAACGCATCTTAAGGACACGCTTACGTGGAGTGTAGAAACTCCAAATCTCTACGTTGGATTGTTTAAGTGGTAATTAGGGCTAAATTAGGTTAGGTTAGGGATTCCACGGCGGGAAACCCTAAAATGAGCGCGGCGGCTCTTTGACCTAATGCTAGGGGTAAAATTGTAATCTTGCCTGCGGCGAGGCATTTGTGGAAATTAGGTTTTGTGAGGTTGTAAGGGTTTGGAGTTGAGGACTATTGACACGGCGGTCAAATGCTAGACCTAATTCCTTCGGAGTGCATAGTGTGACTGAAATATTAATGAAGATGTGAGATGGTTGAGTTATGCAAGCAGAAAATAGAGACAGCAATTAAAGCCATACAAACAGAAATTTAAAGGCAGAAACTTAAAGCGCGATTATTAGGTTCGCGTAGTTACATATGAGAAGCAGTTACAATATAGTAATGAAATAAAATGAGATAAGTAACGGTAAATGTAACGAGCTGCAAAATGAACAAATGGCATTAGTGGGCCGAGTTAGGCGGTGATCAAATTAATTACGAAACAATAAAGAAAAAGATGCCAATTCGAGATTTTTATTGTTGTTTTATTTAAAAATCTTAATAATTTAATGTTAGCTTGCAAAAGAAATTTAATTTAAAAATAATTTACTCTTTTTTAAAAAAAGGTTTTATTTTTATATTTTAAAAAAAGTCTTTCTTATTTTTGTTAAAAAAAGAGTTTTTTCATTTTTATACAAAAGTTTTAATTTTATATTAAAAAAAAGTTTTAATTTTTATTTTAAAAACAATTTTAAATTATAAAATAAAATGCTAAGAAAAAAAAAATTTAAAAATATATAAAAAAGCAAAATAAAAAAAAACAAATAAGGGGAGGGGGTTGGGCCGGTCATCACACCCGGACCCAACCCGGTTGATGGTTAAGCAAAAAAACATTTAGGGTTCTGGGAACCCTAATGTTTCACGGCGCCGTTTCACTCTTCTTCTCCTCTCTCTCGCTTCTCTTCTCTCTCGCTTCTCTTCATTCTCCTTCATATCCTGAAATCAGACAGAAATAGGGTGAGGCAAAGATCTCATAGCTTACTTTTAGAGTGAAACGGCCGGTGATGTGCAGAACTGAGGCCCAAAGGTTGATTGCCCGCCGTTTGTAGTGAACGGCGAAGGCGATCTTCTCGTCGATGCTTCGCTCGTGGTTTTGTGATGTTCGTACGGCGATGAACGGCGACGATGATGAGGGTACCGGTCCCTCTGAGTCTCGGCCGCTGGGGTTTCGTTTGTTAAGGCTTTCGCGATCTCGTTAGGGTTTCTGCGATCCTCTCTCTCTCACGGCTACGTTCCTCTCTTATACTCTTCTGACCCTCTCCTTTTTGGGCTTTTGATGTTGGATTTGCATTATTGCCTCAGGATTTCGTGGTGATTCGATTTGATTTGATTTTCGTAACCAGCATACTTTTGATTTGATTGAGAGTTTGATATGATTTTGTTTGGTTTTTTTTCAGATAATGATTGAACCATGTTCCCTCTTTTAGGGTTCGATTGGGATTTCGGTGAGATTGGATTTCATGAATCTGGTACTAATTGAACTCTGTTTTCCTCTTTTAGGGTTCGATTGGTCTTTCTGATTTCCAGCTGATACGATTCTTCTGATTTGATTCGGAGCCTTCTATTTTCAGAACTCTGTGATTGGATATTACATGACCCTATTCGATTTGTTTGAAACTTTCCATATTTGATTGGCCTCGACTGAACTTCATCTTTTGGGTTTCAAACTGGATGTCGTTTTTTGGTTTATCTGATGTGGTTTGTTTGGATTCATGCTTTGCAGATGCTTCTGATACAGGCGACTCTGTCATGTATTTGGATATCTGGTTCCATCTGATGCAATGTTCTTTGACCTCTGGTCTTTGCTTTGGATACTGATGCGGACTAGATTATTTGATGATGATGACCTGCTTTCATTCAGTCTGGTTATCAGTTGGACTACACTTACTTTTCTTCTTTTTCTTCTTTCAGGACTGATGTTGTATTGATCTTTGCCGCCGAGAAGAGTACGCGGTAATGATGACGTTTGTCTGAACCATTTGGAACAGGATACTACAACCCTGACTTGTGATCATATTTTTGCTTCTGATTAAATTGGTGATGAGCCATGTGTTTGTGCACTTGTTTGTTTCATGAACTGAGTATGGTTTGATAACTTGTTTCGGTAACTTGTTTGTTGGGGCAATGATGTTCATAACTGAGCCCCTGTTTGGTGCTCTGTTTCTGATGTGCTTTGCACATTCGGGACCCAACCTAAACATGATATATCGCTGCGATTTCTTGAACTCATCTTTGTTCCTTTTCTGGTATGGTTTCGCTATGATCTTGTGCTGTGATTCGGTGCTGTGATTTTGTGCAGTGATTTTGTGCTGGCGCTCACTTATGTGTTGCCTGCCATTGAAACTGGTTGGAATGGGGACTTGCCTTTAACTGATGTTGCTGAATCTTGTGATACCTTGTCCTATGTTATTTTGCCGCAGCTTGTTGTGTGTCTCATTTTTCTGTACATGGTTCAGAACTGATGCTGCTCATGAACTATTTAGGTTTTGAGTTCCAAATTCTGAATCTAACATTGATGCGTTTGTGGCTTTTCAGGTGTTGGAAACTTCGGAACCAAAGCGACTCAGACCTGCCGGCATCCGGGTCTGAGTCCAAACTTGCCCATGTTGCCTTGTTCTCGCATCAGTTTGGAAATCCAATCGCGGCAAAACGAAACAGTCCCGCTTCTTTTACTACTTCTATCTCTCGGATGTCCCGTAATGATAAGAACAGGTGTTACCTGATCTGACGCCCACGGCGCGGATCGGTAACGGGGGTAGGACGCAACTTCGGTTGTGCCACTCCCGGCACTCGATGATGACACTGTTCTGAGAGTGTCAAAAACAACTTTTAACATTTTTCTATATGGTTTGTTCTGTTTTGACGTGCAGGTTAGTCGGAGATTCTGCGGAGAAGCTTAGGGACAACATGAAGGCACTTAGGAACTTTTAGGATTTAGGATAGATACCTTAAGAATCAATGTAATTCCTTGTAACATTATTTCTGAAATGTGAAGTATTCTTCATTTCTTGTATGATGAGATTCTTTTATGAAATAAAATTCCCAAAATTTGAATTCATTTATATTTTATTCTTAGTTAAAAATATAAACATTTGTGAATAAATCCACAAGTATTTAAATTCATTAACACAGTCATAAAACATAAACACTCCCAAGTGATATTCTTATTTGTGGACTCGTCTCATTTGTAATCCTAATCTCATCATCTGATTAAAATCCCTTTTAAATGTTAACCAACCATTTCGTAACCAAATACGTATGTGCACCGTAATCACGACAATTTCAGCATTAACAACAAAACTAATCGTAATTAAATTCCCCTGTCCAAACGCCGAGAGCCACAAACCAACAATACCCAATTATGACTGTGCCTTAATAACAGAACGGAAGCGCTTTGGAAATAAACCATGAGCGATGGAATGGATCTTAAATCCAGTTGTGCTTGACAAATTTTAATACCGACCACATCAAATTGGCACCTTGATACAGTCAGACCTGGGGATAAGTAAATGCCTCTAAAATAGTGTATCAAACGCCTCAGAACTTAATAACAGCCCGTCTTCAAGGAATTAGCAGAAGTTGTGTAAAATGACCAAAATACCCCTGGAACCAAATTTGCAAAACAAACACCTCCATGACTTGTTAGTGGTTAGCAAATGTACATATGAGATGCTATGCGAAATGCCTGACTAAATATAAGGGTAAAATTTGGGGTATTACACTATGCATCAGTTAAGGGGGAGTATCACAAGATGATCCACAGATTATTGTGATACCTGTAGTATGGACTAGCAGGCAGTTCTTAGGGTGTGAAGATGACTCTGATAACGTAGTTGTGTGTGTTGTTAGCTAGTAGCTTTCCTACATATATGGTATGATTTCTGCTACTTGTGATCTCTGATATGGTAATAGAGTGTTTTAGCCAAAAAATTGCCAAAAGGGGAGTTTGTAGATGCTTTTGATTGGTTGCATTTTATGGCAAAACATTGATGGATGTACGAATGTCATGACTAATGTTATGACATACATAATGAGTATTCAGCAGGGTAAGTTTAAATAGTTATGAGTCAAGTATGGTGGATGTCATGCTGAATGTTTTGACATCAAGCGTATGACATCAGGGCGCGCAGGTTTTAGTTTCTAGTATTAGCTCAGGCTATACTTCAGGAAACATTTTAGGAAGCCTAGTTATCTCAGGCGGCATATCAGGCATTGCTGAGGATAACATGGAATGCCCCTGACTTAATTGGACGTCTGCAGTTTCATGAAGAGAGGTTTATCTTGGGTAAACCTAATTTCTTCACTAAGGCCCAAGTACTGTATGATGCCTATATATACAGAAGTAGAAATCCTATTTGAAAGTAGTTCTTGATAGGGTTTTGGAGAACGTGTATTTTGTGAGTGAAGAATTATGTTCTTCACGTGTTTTTGTGTGTCTTAGGAATACTTGTGAGCCAAGCAATTGTCTGATGAATGATTGCATTGGTTTAGTATTGTTGAGTTGTGTGTCACTCTAAGCTTTTAAGCAAGAGTGCTGTGTCACTTGATCAAAGCTGTAAAGCAAGATCAAGGTGTGTTTGAAGCGTGTCTTCAAGTTTATCTGTAACATTGAATTGGTTGATATCACTGTTGTGATTGAGGGGGAGTGAGTTGGTAAGTCTAGTCTAGTGTTAGGCTGAAGTGTCATTGGGTAGGTCTTAAGTGAAGAGTGCAAACTAGTTGTTTGACTCTGAATTAATTCTACTAATAGTAAATTTCCTACTTGGCTTGGTAGCCCTCAGATGTAGGTGTGGTTTGCACTGAACTAGGTAAACAATTACTTGTGTTATTTACTGTTTTCATTTACAGTTTGTAATTAAGTTTTGTAGTCTGTGTTACAGTGGATGTCATAACATCCGTGATAACATCCATTGTTGGGTACCTAGAATTTCATCAAACAATCTTAAGACACTTAATAAAGAATGATGAACATTGTGTGCCACAAGCCTTAAGTACATGGGAAATGGTGAGTGAGGGGTTTCTCCTCACTTGTCTAGAGTGTTTAGTGTATGCCCTTTGGGCAATATGCGACCATTCGCTCCTATGTCATAGTCTTTAGTGCAATGTGAATCTTAAACAAATTCAATTCACTTCCCTAAAACTCTCAAACCAAATTCAAACCTTTTTATCCTTCGGGATTATTCTTAAATCATTTTTAGAAACAAGAACGTTACTTTTCCGTTCTACCGCAAACAGGCATCAAACCTAACTGTTGGAATGGGAACTTAACGTCACTCATAAAAAAAACTTAACCGACCTATGGTCTAGTTCCCCGAACTATGTTTTCTCTGATTTCTCATACCAGATGAGGATACGTAAGCACAAGACGGTGATGTCTTGGCGAGCAACCTTCCCGCCATCACCTGTAGTTTTTCAAACTACGTTGACTCTGACTTTCCTATTGCATGAGGGAATACATAGGAATTGGGAGGCGATGTCCTATCGAGTCTCCTTTTTCTTTCCATTTCCCCATTTAGCAGTAGCTTTTAGATAAATTCCCCCTTTGATAGACAACGAGCGTGGATCCCGTTGAGTACAACGGACGTGAGGGGTGCTCTTACCTTCCCCTTGCGTAACCGACTACCGAACCCAAGATTTTGTAGCGATGACCTTGTCTTTTCCCGTTCTTTTAGGTTTTATTTGATCGTTTCCTTTACCTCTCTTTGGGATAAATAACATTTGGTGGCGACTCTTATGTTTGTTTCTGCCGGCCCTTTTCGCAGTTGCGGCAACTGGCGACTCTTTTGAGGATTCTGGTTCCCTATGTGAGTCAATCCTAGCGCTTGTCTATGTTGTAACTTTATGCAGTTATTTGCTTATATGTACCTTATCTATTGTACATTGTTGTTTTTTACTTTCTACATTTTACTATCGTTATCATATTATGTTGTTGTTATTGTGTTGTTGGGTGGGTTGTTCCATGAGAGATAAGCCCAATACTCAGTGTTATAGTGAGAATCAGATATCAAGCTATTGATTAACTTGAATCTTAATTCTTTGAAATTCACCACCGAGCTTTGATTTATCCAAAGGAAAGGTTAAAGAAAGAAAAACCTTTTGCGTGATGTAACAACAACGCTAAAGATTCGGGGATCGGGGGTTGGTTATGCCTAGGGTAGGTATTTCACATCCTAGACATCTGTAGTACTCTATAGGAACCTTTTGTGTGTGTATGCTAATTATTCTATTTTTTCTTCTAGGGTTATTGGATCGAGGTTAGGGTAACATTCTAGGTAAAGACGTAAGGATAGCTCTAAGTTTGCTCGCAAAGAAATCGCATCTTATGCCTACGTATCGTTACTAGGATAGAATCAGAGCAACTGTAGTTCTCCTCACTAAGGTTGAGGAAAACTTGACTTTGGTCAAGGCTCCAAGGGGGAAGAAACATAACAATGTTTGTATAGATTTTGACAAAACTCTCTAGATCTAAGAGGGGAGTAAGTAATCATAACAATGATCCTTACATAGAGTTAGCAAACTCTATCTTAAAGTTCTAATTGAATGATACTCCTAACAAGGGGGTAGGTCTTTTAGACTTAAAGCAAATTCTAATGGATATAGGTTCTAACTTAACTAAGTTAAAGGACCTAATGACTTAATCAAGTCAATGGGAGGGGTAATGAGCTATCTATGACAGTGAAGTCAATAGAGAGACTTTCTTTTGGAATAAGGGAAAACAAGGCAACTAGATGAGAACTAAACAAGTTCCATCACTTTGGGAGAACTTAACACATTTAAAGCACACAAAAACATTCATTTAAACATGATGAATGTATAGAAGTCATGGTAACAACCAAGAAATATTAAGGCAAGCATGTGACAATATGAAACAAAAATGATAACAAAACAAACTTGATGGGGACTAACAAGTTCCATCCATATGAATCAATCTTGACAAAGATAAGTGGAAAATATGATCAACTTGAAATACAAAAATCATGGTAACAACCAAGTTTTTGCACTTAACATAGCAAAGTCAAGGATCGTGAAGATAGCAAACCAACAAGAGCAAGCATGAAACATGTGTAACAACAACAAGTTCATCAATGGTAAACAAACTAATCACATTCATACAAGTTACAACTTGGGTCAAACAAATATAAGTGTAACAACATTCAATCATTTCCAAGGCATATTGAAGACAATCAATCATGGATAATTAAGAAGAGTGACAATAGTTCAAGCATGGGTTCAAACTTCACATAAGGAAAGGTAAACAAGATTCATAGTATCTTTCAAAGCAAGAATAAATCCTAAAAATGTTATGGTTCTAACAAGACACATAAACAAGTAAGGTAAGATACGGGGTGTTAAGAATCATGTTCATGAGATTACAACATCAAGAAACATACAAAGATTCATAGAGAAGTTCCAAGTCATACATTCACATTCACGAATTTACAAAGGCAAGAATCAAACCCTAAATATTTTATACTTCTAACAAGACACAAATAAGTAAAATGGGGTTAAAGGATCATGTTTAAGAGATTACAACATCAAGAAGCATGTCACAAATCAACAAAACGTTTCAAGGTATGGTTTTCATGTTCATGCATTGTAAAGGAAAGAATAAGCATGGTAAAGAAAAGAACCAAATGTTTTCAAACACATAAGCATGTTTAATATCCAAAAGTGATTCATACAGAATCAATCATGCAAGAAGAATCAAGTTCTAAGTCAAAGAAACTTATGAAAACAAGTAAAAACCCTAAAAAAGGTCATGTGCTTTAAGTGAATTAAAGTGTTTCAATTCTTGAATCATTTATTCATAAATTAAGACTAGACATATCAAAGAGAATTTTTCAAAAAGAATGGTATCAAAATGATAAAAATCGAAGAAGTTATGCACTTTGGAAAATTGGGTGTCAAAATGGGCAAGGCTAGGCAAAAACTTGGGCAACTTGAGCCTAGTCTAGGCAGATTTGAAAAAGCAATCATAACTTAATGAAATTGAGTGAAACAAAAAAAGCAAATTGTGTACTTTTTCAAAAGGAATCCAATGGTGGCGGTAGTTTAGTCAGATCATGCACTATGTGGAATACGCGAAGACATCATTGAATATGGCAAGTTATGTGCAAGAACATATTGACGGTCAAATATACATGGTTTCAGCAGAAAGTAAGTGATCAAACACACCATATGGAACATATAAATGGTGTTTACAATCATCACATATCAATATAGGAGTTCAAACCACAGATAGCATATGAAGTGGCCAAAATAATAAGTTTGAGCAAGAACATTTTGACAGACAGAAATGCAACATTTCAACAACCATTAAGTGATTCAACATAACACATATAACATGTAAATGATGTTTACAAGCACCTAACACCTATTCTTGAACAGAAACACAATGTTTCATATGGAAATGAAACCTCAAATAAGCTAGCAAGCAAAAACAATGAGACAGTCACAACCTCACAAGTTTAAGGGCAAACCAAAGATCAAACATGACCTATAACAAGATGAAACTTTCAGGAAACAATTCTGGAAAGATTATGGGAGAATTCTAAATCTTGTCCGTAAGACCACAAGTTATGATCATGGAGCTATTCATACCCTTTTGTAGTTTTATGATCCACCGCTGCGATGTTTCACTTTCCCGGACTATGTGTTGGTTCCGACTTTGGAGGAGTTCGCTTTCATCTTAGGCGTTCCGGTCAAAGATGACGTGCCATTCTTTTATTCAGAGGAAGAACCCGATCTCGAGAAGTTGGCCGCTGCTCTTTATTTGAGTGCATCTGAGTTGGTTGATCATGTTGTCAGCAGGAATGGAGTTTTCGAGTTTGCTTTATCTTTCTTAATGGATAAAGCCCGAAAGTATGCTGAAGAGGGTTGTTGGGTGGTTTTCAGTTCTATCTTGGCTTTGTGCATCTATGGCATTGTGTTGTTCCCTAACATACCTGACTTTCTTGATTTTGATGCCTTTCATATCTTCGCTTCCAAGAACCCCGTACCTACTCTCCTAGGAGATTTGTATCATTCAGTACACTACAAGAATGAGAAAAGAAGACGAAAGATGGTTTCTTTTTGTGCACCTCTTTTTCACAAGTGATTTGTCGATCATCTTCCTTGCTCTAGAGCTTTTGTGGATTCAAGAAATTCGTCTGAATGGTCAAAGAGGCTTATGGGTTTAATAGAATAGGATATCGCCTGGTTCAACCGAGATCTGCTTGGTCGTGAGCTCATCTTTAGCTGTGATAGTTTCCCTAATGTGCCTTTGATGGGGAGGAAAGGAGGTATCAACTACAATCCTTCTCTTGCTGTCAGAAAATTTGGTTATGCTTTGAGGAGACCTCTAAAAGAAGAAGAAATGTAGGAATCTCTGTACTTCACTGGTGTAGCTGTTCCTTATTTTTTGGCCAGATTCGTTGATGTGTGGGGTAAAATCCACAAGAAGGGAAAGATTTCTTTGGGTAAAGGTGATTGCAGAGATTATGACCCCTACTTGGATTGGGTTCAGAAGAGAGTTGAAAGGGTACTATTGTTGTTTCCTATTGAACAACCATTGTATCCCCTAATGGTTGAGCAGCCTGTAACGATCGACACCCTGAGATATAACAAGCTTTGGGAAGAGAAGGAAGATTTTTTAAAAGAGAATGAAGAGTTAAAACAGGAGATTAGTCAGCTGAAGCATGATAGAGGTGAAGCTATTTATTTGGCCAAGACGAAGTCAGAATTGTTGACCAAGTTGGAGAAAGAGTTATCTGAGTAGATCAGGGTACGAGAGCGGATCGGTCAGGATCTAAAGAGAACCTGCAGCATTCTGAAGCACAAGAAGGAGGATTTAGACATAGTGTATATGGATATATCCAAATTCTATGAGCAATGGAATGATGATTTGACCGCCAACAAGAACAAGAAAGGCCAACTCCGTACTCAGATTGATAAGCTGAAGGCGTAACTCAAGGTCAAGGAGAAAGGAGTAATGGTGGAATCATCTCGTAGGTAGACAAGTGAGAAGAAACTCCACGAGACTTTATCAGTGCTTGAAGAGCTCAAGATCTGAGCAGGTGTGAAAAAACCCAGGCTTGAAGATGCCTTTTGGCGAAGATGCTTGGGAAGATTATTGCTATTGTCTCCAGGATGTGATATGCAGAAGGGACATCCTTATCAGAGAGTTGGTTGTTAGACCAGACCATCCGGATACGAAGACGATGCTTAAAGAGGCTCAAGCTTGGAGCAAAGAGCATAATTGTTGGGGAGGATTATCTTCTGATATGTCACAGTAGTTTCTTTCCTTTTGTATCTTGATCATTAGTAGATCTGTTGGATGAGATCAATACCTTTTTGTATTCAGATCTTTCTCATTTGTTGTTATGTATTGTCTCAGCTTTACTTGATACATGAGAAGATATTGGTGGTATCCTTGTCGATCTCTGTTGTTCTTGTTTATTGAAACTAGAATCAAGGGGGAGATCTCCCTGTAAATACATAGACATGTTTGCATTTTGCATCTTGCATTTTCATTTGCTTCGCAGGTGTTCTCAGTGGCCTTTTGTTCTTATCTCTGTTTGGTTTTCTTTAGTAACAAGATTGAAGAGTATAGTTTCCACAGATATCCAACTCAAGAGAATCAGCAAAAAGTAATGGATCAAGTTCAGGCTAAATTACAAGAAGTCAGAGCTCGCATGGCCCAGTTTGTAGAGTCGATGCAGAATGTTGCTAGTGGGAAGGAACAATTAAGAACTATGGTCCAACCGTTGATAACACGAGTTGACAAAGAGAGCGTTTTTCATGGAGGATCTGGTGTTATTCCTTCACTGGTTGGTGGGTCTGTTCCACAGGGTATTCCTGCTATCGTCATACCTCCGGGCGGAGGTGCTGTGAATGAAAATGGTAATGTTGCTGGTGGGAGTGTGTGCAATGTGCATGGGGCTGCTGGTCCTCATTAGGAAGATCACCAGGATGACGTCTTTTCCATGAAAGATATGGAGGGTGGTTTGCCAACTGAAGTTGACAGAAGGTTTAAACTGATCAAGGAAAAGATGATGTCTTTCGAGAATCAGAAATCTCTGGGTCTTGATATGTCGGATTCGGGACTTGTGCCTGGGGTCAGGGTTCCCCCCAAGTTTAAGGTACCGTAATTCGACAAGTACAAAGGGACGACCTGTCCTAGAGTACACATCCGAGTGTATTCAAAAAAATGTCTGCATACTCTGATGATGAAAAGCTGTTAATGCATTTTTTTCCATGACAGTTTGGCAGGAGCATCTTTAGAATGGTATATGGGGATTGAGAGAACTCATATCCGCAGTTGGAAAGAATTGGCTGAGGCCTTCGTTCGTCACCATCAGTATAATAGTGATATAGCACCTAACAGGGTACAATTGCAGAGTTTGTCACAGAAGAATACTGAGAGCTTCAAAGAGTACGCCCAGAGATGGAGCGATTTAGTTGCGAGGGTGCAACCTCCTATGGTGGGAAGAGAATTGATTGGTATGTTCATGGCTTCACTGCCTGGTGTGTATTTTGAGAAGTTGATAGGCTGTATGTTTGCAAGATTTTCTGATCTGGTAATGGCTGGTGAAAGAGTTGAAAGTGGGATTAAGTATGGGAAGATTCCAAATGGTGGTGGATCCTCTTCGGGAGGAGTAAAGAAACCATATTCAGAAAACCCTAAAATGAGGGAAGGAGATGCGAATGATATTTCTCACAAGGGTAAAGGTAGAGCGCAGTCTCATTATCATCAACAAGTTGCTATAGTAGCTATTCTGGCTGTACCTCAGCAACGAGTTAACGCTCTGTGACCTTACGCTGCTAGACCCAGAACGGTTGATAGGCAGTTTGAGACTCCTCTGATGCCGTATTCTCAGTTGTTACAACATTTGTTACAGTTGCAACTGGTTCAGAAGAGGACTTTGGCTCCTCCCACTGGTACACCGCCTCCTGGTTATGATGCGAATGCTAGATGCAGTTTTCATTCAGGCGCCCGAATCCATAATATTGATAACTGCAAAGCCTTCAAGCACAAAGTTTAGGACTTGCCCCAATGGCAAATGGTTTTAACAGAGTATGATATTCAGTATGTTTCCCAGAAAGCCGTAAAGGGAAGCGTTCTGTCATAATATCTGGATGACCAACTGATTGAAGATTATCAGCCGATGAAGTTTGAGTTTCCAGACGAAGACGTCATGTTTTTGAAGATGAAAGACTGTGACGAGCCTTTACATGATGAGGGTCCTGAGGTTGGATCTTAGTGGAAACTGGTTTTCGACGGAGCTGTTAGTTCATATGGTAATGGAATCGGTGCAATCATTACAACTCCTCATGGTTCTCACATACCGCTCACTGCCCGATTGACATTTTCCTGCACCAATAATGAAGCCGAGTACTAAGCGTGCATTATGGGTTTAGAAGAGGCCACAGATTTGAGGATCAAGAATTTAGATGTGTATGACGATTCAGCTCTAGTCGTCAATCAAATCAAAGGAGAGTGAGAAACTCGTCAGGCCAACCTGGTGCCTTACAAGAATTATGCAAGGAGACTGTTGCCATTCTTTGATAGAGTTGAGTTCCATCATGTGCCTAGGGATGAAAATCAGATGGCGGATGCCTTGGTCACGTTATCATCGATGTACAAAGTGAATTTCTGGAATGAAGCCCCAACTATCACCATCGTGCGTCTTGGTAGACCCGCCTTTGTGTTTGCAATTGAGAAGGTATCAGATGGAAAGTCTTGGTATTTTGATATCAAGCATTTTCTAATGACTCAAGAGTACCCATCTGGGGCATCCACCAAAATAAGAAGACTACGAGGAGGTTAGCCAGTAATTTCTATCTAAACAAGGATGATGTGCTATATAGGAGAAACTTTGACATGGTCTTGTTGCGCTGTGTTGACGAACATGAAGCAAGCCTATTGACAAAAGAAGTCCACGAGGGTTCTTTTGATACTCATGTCGATGGACATGCCATGTCTAGAAAACTATTGAGAGCAAGGTATTATTGGATGACTATGGAATTCGATTGCTTCAAATACACTAGAAAATGCCATAAATTCCAGATTTATGCTGATAAGGTGCATGTGCCACCGACCCCTCTGAATGTGTTAACATCTCCTTGGCACTTTGCTATGTGGGGCATTGATATGATTGGAAAAATCGAGCCAACTGCTTCCAATGGCCGCCGCTTCATTCTGGTGGCCATTGATTACTTCACGAAATGGGTAAAAGCAGCTAGCTTCCTTTGCCAATGTCACGAAACAGGTGGTCTCCTGATTCATAAAGAAGGACATCACTTGTCATTATGGAAATTCTGAGAGAATCATTACTGATAATTGTTCAAATATGAATAACAAGATGATAAAGGAACTGTGCCAGAGTTTCAAGATTGAGCATCACAACTCTTCTCCATATCGTCCAAAGATGAATGGCACTGTCGAGGCAGCTAGCAAGAATATCAAGAAGAATGTGCAGAAGATGGCTGTAACCTATAAGGATTGGCACAAGGTGTTTCCCGTTGCTCTTCACGGTTATCGTACTTCGATGCGTATGTCAACCAGGGCAATTCCTTTCTCACTGGTGTATGGTACAAATGCGGTCCTACCATTAGAAGTTGAGATTCCTTATTTGAGGGTATTATCTGATGTAAAGCTTGACGAAGCTGAATGGGTGCAAGCCAAGTTGAATCAAATGAGCTTGATTGACGAGAAGAGATTGGCAGCCATTGCTCATGGCTGGTTGTACCAGAGTAGGATGAAGAAAGACTTTGATCATGAAGTGCGTCAAGGTAGATTAACCTACTAGGGAGAATAAATCCACCCTACTAGGGATTAACCTCTGTTGGGAAACAGAAACTCTGCTCTGCTGGAGATATACTACACACCTTCGTTGGTGACAACACTTCTGACTTGGTAATAGGATTCTGTGGGGAAGACAAAATATTTGTTGTGGGGAAACAAAAATCTTCGTTGAACAAAATTCCTAACTGCATTCTATCTGAAGTAGTCAAACTCCGAACACTCACTGAGTAGTACAAATCTACTTCGGATGGGAAATACAACTCTGAACTCCTTCTAGGGGAGGAAATTCACCATGCATTACTATTAGAACTTCATCATTGGGGAGAAGAGCTCTATTTGGGAGAGGATCTTGCCATCCTACAACAAACAAGAAATAATAGGATGCCCCGCATGCGAAATGGTTACGTGGGTTACCATTCATGACACTTATCATTCATGCAAATCCATTGCTTTCATTATGCTCTGTAAAGCCTTATGTTTTCACCTGTAATGTTTATTAAAAATACCAGACGTTTTTGAAAACAAAACAGTAAAAATAAAAACAAGAAATGAAAAAATCTTTGACTGAAGCGAATACTTTATTGATGAAAGGCCTGTAAACAGGAAATTTACAATTCAGATACAATTCCTGAAAAGAATATATACAAATGTCGGCAATATGGAAACAGCTTATCCAAATGTCGGCAATATGGAAACAGACAACCACCATGTGTTAATTCAACTATGATCTGTGTGTCTTCGATGTTCCCCTATGTTTCGCCTTCTAAAAAGACTGATTGGACTTATTCCTTTCCTTCGGGATAACCATGTATTAAATAAGTTTATAGATCCGACGCAGACCGCAGTTGTTTGCTTTCAAATCCCTAACTTTTGCCTGGATCGCCCTTTCAGATTTTCAATCTACCGGGATACTTATTTTTGCCAAGGTCGCCTTTTCAGGTTTTCAACCTTGCGGGTTCATTCTTTTTCTTTTATCCCTAATTTTTGCCCGAACCTTCTCGTTTTATGGTTTGTCGGGATGCCCCATTTTCTCCTGGACTTTTCTTTTTCTGACTAGCGGGTTTCTTTTAAGCAAAGTATTTTTTAACCACGTATGCGTTCACAGGGGACGAAAAATCTTCACCATCCATGGTAGATAATAATAAGGCTCCACCAGGGAAAAGCTTTCTTACCACATATGGACCTTAATAGTTGGGAGTCCATTTGCCCTTGTGATCTATCTGAGGAGGAAGGATCCTTTTCAACACAAAATCACCTGTCTGGAAGCACCGAGGACGCAATTTCTGATCAAAGGCTTTCTTCATCCTACTCTGGTTCAACCGGCCATGAGCAATGGCTGCCAATATCTTCTCGTCAATCAAGCTAAATTGATTCAACTTGGCTTGCACCCATTCATCTTCGTCAAGCTTTACATCAGATAATACCCTCAAATAAGGAATCTCAACTTCTAATGGTAGGATTGCATTTGTACCATACACCAGTGAGAAAGGAGTTGCCCCGGTTGACATACGCATCGAAGTACGATAACCGTGAAGAGCAAAGGGCAACACCTTGTGCCAATCCTTATAGGTTACAACCATCTTCTGCATATTCTTCTTGATATTCTTGTTAGCTGCCTCGACAGTGCCATTCATCTTTGGACGATATGGAGAAGAGTTGTGATGCTCAATCTTGAAACTCTGGCACAATTCCTTTATCATCTTGTTATTCATATTTGAACAATTATCATTAATGATTTTCTCCGAATTTCCATAATGACAAGTGAGGTCCTTCCTTATGAATCAGGCAACCACCTGTTTCGTGACATTGGCAAAGGAAGCTGCTTTTACCCATTTCGTGAAGTAATCAATGGCCACCAGAATGAAGCGACGACCATTGGAAGCAGTTGGCTCGATTTTTCCAATCATATCAATGCCCCACATAGCAAAGTGCCAAGGAGATGTTAACACATTCAGAGGGTTCGGTGGCACATGCACCTTATCAACATAAATCTGGAATTTATGGCATTTTCTAGCGTATTTGAAGCAATCGAATTCCATAGTCATCCAACAATACCTTGCTCTCAATAGTTTTCTAGACATGGCATGTCCACCGACATGAGTATCAAAAAAACCCTCATGGACTTCTTCTGTCAATAGGCTTGCTTCATTTTCGTCAACACAGCGCAACAAGACCATGTCAAAATTTCTCCTATATAGCACATCATCCTTGTTTAGATAGAAATTACTGGCTAACCTCCTTGTTGTCTTCTTATCTTTGTTTGATGCCCCAGACGGGTACTCTTGAGTCATTAGAAAATGCTTGAGATCAAAATACCAAGACTTTCCATCTGATACCTTCTCAATTACAAACACAAAGGCGGTTCTACCAAGACGCACGATGGTGATAGTTGGGGCTTCATTCTAGAAATTCACTTTGTACATCGATGATAACATGGCCAAGGCATCCGCCATCTGATTTTCATCCCTAAGAACATGATGGAACTCAACTCTATCAAAGAATGGCAACATTCTCCTTGCATAATTCTTGTAAGGCACCAGGTTGGTCTGACGAGTTTCTCACTCTCCTTTGATTTGATTGACGACTAGAGCTGAATCGTCACACTCATCTAAATTCTTGATCCTCAAATCAGTTGCCTCTTCTAAACCCATAATGCACGCTTAGTACTCGGCTTCATTATTGGTGCAGGAAAATGTCAATCGAGCAGTGAGCGGTATGTGAGAACCGTGAGGAGTTGTAATGATTGCACCGATTCCATTACCATATGAACTAACAGCTCCATCGAAAACCAGTTACCACTAAGATCCAATCTCAAGACCCTCATCAGGTAAAGGCTCATCATAGTCTTTCATCTTCAAAAACATGACTTCTTCGTCTGGAAACTCAAACTTCATCGGCTGATAATCTTCAATCGGTTGGTCATCTAGATATTATGATAGAACACTTTCCTTTATGGTTTTCTGGGAAACATACTAAATATCATACTCTGTTAAAACCATTTGCCATCGGGAAATCCTTTCGAAGAGTGCTTGTTTCTCAAAGACGTACCTGATCGGATCCATCTTCGAAATCAATAGGGTTGTGTAGTTTAACATGTACTGTCTCAAATGCTTAGCAGCCCAAGCGAGTGCACAACATGTTTTTTCCAGCATTGAGTATCTCGAATCACAATCAGTGAACTTTTTATTCAAGTAATAGATGACGTGCTCTTTTCTACCTGACTCGTTCTGTTGACCGAGCACACATCCCATTGAATTCTCAAGAACCGTGAGATACATGATCAGAGGTTTTCCTGCAACTGAAGGCATGAGTATTGGAGGTTCCTGCAGATACTCTTTTATTCTTTCAAATTCCTTTTGGAAATTTTCATTCCACCTAACCGTTTGATCTTTTCTTAACAATTTAAATATTGGTTCGTAAATGGCTATAAGATAAGATATGAACCTTGCAATGTAGTTCAATATCCCCAAGAAACCACACACCTATTTTTCCGTTCTCGGCTAAGGCATTTCTTGTATAGCTTTTATTTAGGCAGGGTCTACCTCAATACCCTTTTCACTAACAATGAACCCCAGTAGCTTTCCAGATCTCACCCAGAAGGTGCACTTGTTAGGATTCAGCCTCAACTTGAACTTCCTTAACCTTTCAAATAATTTTAGAAGATTGACTAGATGTCCCTCCTCCGTTTGTGACTTCGCAATCATGTCATCAATATATACCTCGGTCTCATGATGAATCATATCATGAAAGAGAGTCACCATTTCCCGCTGATAGGTTTCCCTAGCATTTTTCAGTTCAAAGGGCATCACTTTATAACAAAAAGTCCCCCACGGTGTAATGAAAGTAGTTTTCTCCATGTCCTCTAGGGAGATCTTGATTTGGCTATACCCAGAGAAGCCATCCATGAAGGAGAACAAAGAATATTGAGCGGTGTTATCAACCAACACATTAATGTGGGGGAGTGGGAAATCTTCTTTTGGGCTCGCTCTATTGCGATCTCTGTAGTCAATACACATCCTGACCTTTCAATCTTTCTTAGGCACTGGAACAATATTAGCGACCCACGGAGGGTAATTTGTGACAGCAAGAAAACCAACATTCAACTACTTTTGAACCTCTTCTTTGATCTTGACTGCCATGTCAGGCCTCGTCCGTCTCAACTTCTGCTTGACCGGCGGACATTCTTCTCGGAGAGGCAACCGGTGTACCACAATATCCGTATCTAGCCCACACATGTCTTGGTAAGATCAAGCGAAGATATCCTTATACTCAAGGAGCATTTCAACCAATCTTCTCTTGATATTGTCTTCTAATGCAGCCCCAACTCTAACCTCTTTCTTGTCATCTTTGGTACCCAGATTGATAACTTCAATATCCTTCTAATGAGGCACAATGACCATTTCCTCCTGTTTGAGAATTCTGGCTAACTCTTCGAATAGTTCACAGTCTTCATCAGTCAATTCTTCAGCTTGATAAATGGAATTATCAAAGTCACACGAAGCCATAACTGAATTTGAATCGATGGTATCTAATAGAAAGGACATGCATGATGATGTTTATGTTTATTATGCAATGCACCAAACAAAACACGTTGCCATTTTTCTGTTTAATATAATGCAAAAACAAGAAAAAGGAAAAAAACAGGGATCGCAATATTTGAATGCGAAAAACGTCCTTTATTTATGATAAAGTGCGAATAACAAAAGGGCCCCACAGATTGGGTCACTACGCCTTGGGCAGAATGTAGGATTGAACATAATCAAAACAATGAACATTACTCTGCAGTAGTAACATGAATGAATTCTTTAGTAGTCCAGTTGCACAGCTTTTGGCCGGGAGTACATGGATGAATCCAGGCATCCATATTGCAATCCCTGTCACCTTCGTCATCTTCAATAACATTAATCCTGCCAAATATCACACCACCGCTGGTGAATTGAACAGGTCCCCTGTATCTTGGAATATCTTGAGAAGAACTAGAGGGTTGGTATCCCAGGATGAACTTGTCCTGCTTGACGGGAACATTAAGAACTTGGCCCCACTTTTGCGATGAACCGCATTCTAAGATAGCACGGGCTTCGTTGAACAATGACACGGAAACCTCTGGGCTTTTGGCTTCTACAGGAGGCTTCTCCTGAATCTGAACTGTTTCAAACGCCTGGCAGAGTGTTTCCTGGATCTCCCCATCCACTTCCACATACTTGAAGGATGACAAATGGCTAACCATGATATCCTCTTCACCGTATACTGTAACAACTTTCCCTTCCATCGTATATTTCAGCTTCTGATGTAATGTTAAAGTGACTGCTCTGGCAACGTGTATCCAAGGTCGGCCAAAAAAACAACTGTATGCTGGTTGGATATCCATAATGTAAAAAGTTGCATCAAAGATCTCTCGTCCTACCTGAATAGGCATCGTAATCACCCCAAACACTAATCTTTTAGATCCATCAAAAGCCCTCACAACAAAATCACATGGCGTGCATATCAAACCTTAAGTATCTAATTTCATCAATGCCTTCTTTGGTAGCACATTGAGGGATGATCCTGTATCAACCAGGACATGCGACAACAAGGACCCTCTACATTCCATTGATATGTGTAAAGTATGGTTATGGTTTCTCCGAGAAGGAGTCAAATCCAAATCAGTAAAACCCAAGCCATTGCCAGCAATCACATGAGCCACTACCCCTTCCAACTGATTAACAGAAAATCTCTTGGGGTACATATGCTGAATTTAAGATTTTCAATAAAGCGTTGTGGTGTGCCTCTGAACACAATAATAATGACAGAATGGAAATCTTCGAAGGAGTCTGATTTAAGTGATCCACAATCTTGTAGTCACTTTTTAGAATGAGTCTCATAAATTCCTCCACGTCTTTTGAAAAACGTCATTACCAACCTGTTGTTGGATATTCTCCTCAATCACTGCCTTACCATTCCCTTTGTCACTCCTATCAGTATTAACCTCCGGTGGGGAAAAGATTCTACCACTTCTAGTGATACTGCCGGCACCAACTATATTCTCAACAAAATAACTCCCGCATGAAGATCCTGACAATTCTTGTCTCTGCCCATTATAGAAAACCTCTTCCCCATAGTTCCATGGGATTGCTTTAGTGCTCTCGTACGGTACAGGTCCAGGAATAGTAATTAGAACCGATGCTAGCCTAGTAGGCATTGAAATATTGATTGTCCGGTATGGAGTAGAGATTGTAGCAACTTTGCTTCCATCGTTACCCACCTTATCCTCAACGTCTTCTCTCACAACCTTGTCAAATTGTAAACAACCCTCATCAATCACTCTCTGAATACCCTTCTTCAAAAGATTACAACCTTTAGATTGTGCTTCACATTCTGAGCAGTCAGTAGAACACCCCGGAAACACTCCCTTCTTCAACAAACTAACCTTCACAAAACTCATCGGAGTCTTCAAATCCTCAACATCAGTTATTAGATTCAACTTTTCTTCGTCAATAACAGCATTAGCTCTCGCCACGCCATGATTAGGAATCAGGTTTTGATTCAAATTGGGCCCCTTGTCGGTTAAGTTGATAGCCTTGGAGTCAACCAAGTCCTAAGCTTTGTGCTTGAAGGCTTTGCAGTTATCAATATTATGGCTTTAGGCGCCTGAATGAAAACTGCATCTAGCATTCGCATCATAATAAGGAGGCGGTGTACCAGTGGGAGGAGCCAAAGTCCTCTTATGAACCAGTTGCAACTGTAACAGATGTTGTAACAACTGAGAATACGGCATCAGAGGAGTCTCAAACTGCCTATCATCCATTCTGGGTCTAGCAGTGTAAGGTCATGGAGCGTTAACTCGTTGCTGAGGTACAATCAGAATAGCTACAATAGCAACTTGTTGATGATAATGAGACTGCGCTCTACCTTTACCCTTGTGAGAAATATCATTTGCATCTCCTTCCCTCCTTTTAGGGTTTTCTGAATATGGTCTCTTTACTCCTCCCGAAGAGGATCCACCACCATTTGGAATCTTCCCAGACTTAATCCCACTTTCAACTCTTTCACCAGCCATTACCAGATCAGAAAATCCTGCAGACATACAGCCTATCAACTTCTCAAAATACACACCAGGTAGTGAAGCCATGAACATATCAATTAATTCTCTTCCCACCATAGGAGTTTGCACCCTCGCAACTAAATCTCTCCATCTCTGGGTGTACTCTTTGAAGCTCTCACTATTCTTCTGTGACAAACTCTGCAATTGTACCCTGTTAGGTGCTAGATCACTATTATACTGATAGTGTCGAACTAAGGCCTCATCCAATTCTTTCCAACTGCGGATATGAGTTCCCTCAATCCCATATACCATTCTAAAGATGCTCCTGCCAGACTGTCATGGAAAAAATGCATTAACAACTTCTCATCATCAGAGTATGCAGACATTTTTCTGAATACACTCGGATGTGTACTCTAGGACAGGTCGTCCCTTTGTACTTGTCGAAATATGGTACCTTAAACTTGGGGGGAACCCTGACCCCAAGCACAAGTCCCGAATCCGACATATCAAGACCCAGAGATTTCTGATTCTCGAAAGACTTCATCTTTTCCTCGACCAGTTTAAACCTTCTGTCAGCTTCAGTTGGCAAACCACCTTCCATATCTTTCCTGGAAAAGACGTCATCCTGGTGATCTTCCTAATGATGACCAGCAGCCCCATGCACAGTGCACACACTCCCACCGGCAACATTACCATTTTCATTCACAGCACCTCCGCCCGGAGGGATGATGATAGCAGGAATACCCTGTGGAACAGACCCACCAACCAGTGGAGGAATAACACCAGATCCTCCATGAAAAACGCTCTCTTTGTCAACTCGTGCTATCAACGGTTGGACCATAGTTCTTAATTGTTCCTGCCCACTAGAAACATTTTGCATCAACTCTACTAACTGGGCCATGCGAGCTCTGACTTCTTGTAATTTAGCCTGAACTTGATCCATTACTTTTTGCTGATTCTCTCGAGTTGGATATCTGTGGAAACTATACTCCTCAATCCTGTTACTGAAGAAAACCAAACAGAGATAAGAACAAAAGGCCACTGAGAACACCTGCGAAGCAAATGAAAATGCTAGATGCAAAATGCAAACATGTCTATGTATTTACAGGGAGATCTCCCCCTTGATTCAAGTTTCAATAAACAAGAACAATAGAGATCGACAAGGATAACACTAATATCTTCTCATGTATCAAGTAAAGTTGAGACAGTACATAATAACAAATGATAAAGATCCGAATACAAAAAGGTACTGATCTCATCCAACAGATCTAGTGATGATCAAGATACAAAAGGAAAGAAACTACTGTGACATATCAGAAGATAATCCTCCCCAACAATCATGCTCTTTGCTCTAAGCCTGAGCCTCCTTAAGCATCGTCTTCGTATCCGGATGGTCTAGTCTAACAACCAACTCTCTGATAAGGATGTCCCTTCTGAATATCACATCCTGGAGACAATAGCAATAATCTTCCTAAGCATCTTCGCCAAAAGGCATCTTCAAGCCTGGGTTTTTTCACACCTGCTCGGATCTTGAGCTCTTCAAGCGCTGATAAAGTCTCGTGGAGTTTCTTCTCACTCGTCTACCTACGGGATGATTCCACCATTACTCCTTTTTCCTTGACCTTGAGTTGCGCCTTCAGCTTATCAATCTGAGTACAAAGTTGTCCTTTCCTGTTCTTGTTGGCGGTCAAAGCATCATTCCATTGCTCATAGAATTTGGATATATCCATATACGCTCTATTTAAATCCTCCTTCTTGTGCTTCAGAATGCTGCAGGTTCTCTTTAGATCCTGACCGATCCGCTCTTGTACCCTGATCTACTCAGATAACTCTTTCTCCAACTTGGTCAACAATTCTGACTTCGTCTTGGCCAAATAAATAGCTTCACCTCTATCATGCTTTAGCTGACTAATCTCCTGTTTTAACTCTTCATTCTCTTTTCAAAAATCTTCCTTCTCTTCCCAAAGCTTGCTATATCTCAGGATGTCGATCATTATAGGTTGCTCAACCATCAGGGGATAAAATGGATCTTCAATAGGAAATGACGATAGTACCCTTTCAACACTCTTCTGAACCCAATCCAAGTAGGGGTCATAAGCTCTACAATCACCTTTACCCAAAGAAATCTTTCCCTTCTTGTGGATTTTACCCCACACATCAACGAATCTGGCCAGAAAATAAGGAACAGCTACACCAGTGAAGTACAAAGATTCCTACATTTCTTCTTCTTTTGGAGGTCCCCTCAAAGCATAACCAAATTTTTTGACAGCAAGAGAAGGATTGTAGTTGATACCTCCTTTCTTCCCCATCAAAGGCACATTAGGGAAACTATCACAGCTAAAGATGAGCTCACGTCCAAGTAGATCTCGGTTGAACTAGGCGATATCCTATTCTATTAAACCCATAAGCCTCTTTGACCATTCAGACGAATTTCTTGAATCCACAAAAGCTCTAGAGCAAGGAAGATGATCGAAAAATCACTTGTGAAAAAGAGGTGCACAACAAGAAACCATCTTTCGTCTTATTTTCTCATTCTTGTAGTGTACTGAATGATACAAATCACCTAGGAGAGTAGGTACGGAGTTCTTGGAAGCGAAGATATGAAAGGCATCAAAATCAAGAAAGTCAGGTATGTTAGGGAACAACACAATGCCATAGACGCACAAAGCCAAGATAGAACTGAAAACCACCCAACAACCCTCTTCAGCATACTTTCGGGCTTTATCCATTAAGAAAGATAAAGTAAACTCAAAAACTCCATTCCTGCTGACAACATGATCAACCAAATCAGATGCACTCAAATAAAGAGCAGCAGCCAACTTCTCGAGATCGGGTTCTTCCTCTGAATAAAAGAATGGCACGTCATCTTTGACCGGAATGCCTAAGATGAAAGCAAACTCCTCCAAAGTCGGAACCAACACATAGTCCGGGAAAGTTAAACATCGCAGCGGTGGATCATAAAACTACAACAGGGTATGAATAGCTCCATGATCATAACTTGTGGTCTTACGGAAAAGATTTAGAATTCTCCCATAATCTTTCCGGAATTGTTTCCTGAAGGTTCCATCTTGTTATAGGTCATGTTTGAACTTTGGTTTGCCCTTGAACTTATGAGGTTGTGACTGTCTCATTATTTTTGCTTGCTAGCTTATTTGAGGTTTCATTTCCATATGAAACATTGTTTTTCTGTTCAAGAATAGGTGTTAGGTGTTTGTAAACATCATTTACATGTTATATGTGTTATGTTGAATCACTTAATGGTTGTTGAAATGTTGCGTTTATGTCTGTCAAAATGTTCTTGCTCAAACTTATCATTTTGGCCACTTCATGTGCTATCTGTGGTTTGAACTCCTATCTTGATATGTGATGATTTTAAACACCATTTATATGTTCCATATGGTGTGTTTGATCACTTACTTTCTGCTGAAACAATGTATATTTGACTGTCAATATGTTCTTGCACATAACTTGCCATATTCAATGATGTCTTCGCGTTTATGTGTCTTGTTAGAACCATAACATGATTATGTGTCTTGTTAGAACCATAACATGTTTAGGATTTATTCTTGCTTTGAAATATACTATGAATCTTGTTTACCTTTCCTTATGTGAAGTTTGAACCCATGCTTGAACTATTGTCACTCTTCTTAATTATCCATGATTGATTGTCTTCAATATGCCTTGGAAATGATTGACTGTTGTTACACTTATATTTGTTTGACCCAAGTTGTAACTTGTATGAATGTGATTTGTTTTTTTACCATTGATGAACTTGTTGTTGTTACACATGTTTCATGCTTGCTCTTGTTGGTTTGCTATCTTCACGATCCTTGACTTTGCTATGTTAAGTGCAAAAACTTGGTTGTTACTATGCTTCTTGTATTTCAAGTTGATCATATTTTCCACTTATCTTTGTCAAGATTGATTCATATGGATGGAACTTGTTAGTCCCCATCAAGTTTGTTTTGTTATCATTTTTGTTACATATTGTCACATGCTTGCCTTAATATTTCTTGGTTGTTACCATGACTTCTATACCTTCATCATGTTTAAATGAATGTTTTTGTGTGCTTTAAATGTGTTAAGTTCTCCCGAAGTGATGGAACTTGTTTAGTTCTCATCTAGTTGCCTTGTTTTCCCTTATTCCAAAAGAAAGTATCTCTATTTACTTCACTGTCATAGATAACTCATTACCCCTCCCATTGACTTGGTCAAGTCATTAGGTTCTTTAACTTAGTTAAGTTAGAACCTAACATTGATCCAATAACCCTAGAAAAAAATTAGAAAAATTATAATACACACACAAAAGGTTCCTATAGAGTACTACAGATGTCTAGGATGTGAAATACCTACCCTAGGCATAACCAACCCCCGATCCCCGAATCTTTAGCATTGTTGTTACATCATGCAAAAGGTTTTTCTTTCTTTAACCTTTCCTTTGGATAAATCAAAGCTCGGTGGTGAATTTCAAAGAATTAAGATTCAAGTTAATCAATAGCTTGATATCTGATTCTCACTATAACACTGAGTATTGGGCTTATCTCTCATGGAACAACCCATCCAACAACACAATAACAACAGCATAATATGTAACGGTAGTAGAATGTAGAAAGTAAAAAACAACAATATACAATAGATAAGGTACATATAAGCAAATAACTGCACAAAGGTACAACATAGACAAGCGCTAGGATTGACTCACATAGGGAACCAGAGTCCTCAGAAGAGTCGCCAGTTGCCGTAACTGCGAAAAGGGCCGGCAGAAACAAACAGAAGAGTCGCCACCAAATGTTATTTATCCCAAAGAGAGGTAAAGGAAACGATCAAAGAAAACCTAAAAGAACGAGAAAAGACAAGGTCATCGCTACAAAATCTTGGGTTCGGTAGTCGGTTACGCAAGGGGAAGGTACAAGCACCCCTCACGTCCGTTGTACTCAACGGGAACCATGCTCATTGTCTATCAAAGGGGGAATTTATCTAAAAGCTACAGCTAAACAGGGAAAAGGGAAAGAAAAAGGAGACTCGATAGGACATCGCCTCCCTATGCCTATGTATTCCCTCATGCAATAGGAAAGTCAGAGTCAACGTAGTTCGAAAAACTACGGGTGATGGGGGGAAGGTTGCTCGCCAAGACATCACCGTCTTGTGCCTACGTATCCTCATCTGGTATGAGAGATCAGAGCAAATATAGTTCGGGGAACTAGACCACAGATCGGTTAAGTTTTTTTTATGAGTGACGTTAAGTTCCCATTCCAACAGTTAGGTTTGATACCTGTTTGCGGTAGAACGGAAAAGTAACGTTCTTGTTTCTAAAAATGATTTAAGAATAATCCCGAAAGATAAAAAGGTTTGAATTTTGTTTGAGAGTTTTAGGGAAGTGAATTGAATTTGTTTAAGATTCACATTGCACTAAAGACTATGACATAGGAGCGAGTGGTCGCATCTTGCCCAAAGGGCATACACTAAACCCTCTAGACAAGTGAGGAGAAACCCCTCACTCACCATTTCCCATGTACTTAAGGCTTGTGGAGCACAATGTCTTAAGATTGTTTGATGAAATTCTAGGTACCCAACAGTGGATGTTATCACGGATGTTATGACATCCACTGTAACACAGACTACAAAACTTAATGACAAACTGTAAATGAAAACAGTAAATAACACAAGTAATTGTTTACCCAGTTCAGTGCAAACCACACCTACATCTGGGGGCTACCAAGCCAAGGAGGAAATTAACTATTAGTAGAATTAATTCAGAGTCAAACAACCAGTTTGCACTCTTCACTTAAGACCTACCCAATGACACTTCAACCTAACACTAGACTAGAGTTACCAACTCACTCCCCCTCAAACAAAGCAGTGATATCAACCAATTCAACGCTACAGATAAACTTGAAGACACACTTCAAACACACCTTAATCTTGCTTCACAGCTTTGATCAAGTGACACAGCACTCTTGCTTAAAAGCTTAGAGTGACACATAGCTCAACAATACTAAACCAATGCAATCATTCATCAGACAATTTCTTGGCTCACAAGTATTCCTAAGACACACAAAAACACGTGAAGAACAGAATTCTTCACTCACAAAATACATGTTCTCCAAAACCCTGTCAAGAACTACTTTCAAATAGGATTGCTACTTCTGTATATATAGGCATCATACAGTCCTTGGGCCTTAGTGAAGAAATTAGGTTTACCTAAGATAAACCTCTCTTCATGAAACTGCGTACGTCCAATAAAGTCAGGGGCATTCCATGTTATCCTCAGCAATGCCTGATATGCCGCCTGAGATAACTAGGCTTCCAAAATTGTTTCCTGAAGTATCGCCTGAGCTAATACCATAAACTAAAACCTGCGTGCCCTGATGTCATAACATTCAGCATGACATCCACCATACTTGACTCTTAGCTATTTAAACTTACCCTGCTGAATACTCATTATGTATGTGATAACATCAGTCATGACATTCGTACATCCATCAATGTTTTGCCATAAAATGCAGCCAATCAAAAGCATCTACAAACTCCCCATTTGGAAATTTTTTGGCTAAAACACTCTATTACGATATCAGAGATCACAAGTAGCAGAAATCATACCATATATGTAGGAAAGCTACTAGCTAACAACATACACAGCTACATTATCAGAGTCATCTTCACACCCTAAGAACTACCTGCTAGTCCATACTACAGGTATCACAATAATTTGTGGATCATCTTGTGATACTCCCCCTTAACATATGCACAGCACATCAGTGCAAACACAACCTGCAGTCACACATATTTATCCATACTGCTCTGGATTATGGATGTTAGGACATTCAGGATGACATCCTGAAGAACACAGTCACCTGTTAGCCTAAACTACAAATGTAGCAACATTCTGTGAAACATCCTATGGTACTCCCCCTGAAAAGATGCACAGCCACACACTGCAGACACACACACTACTAGCTGCTATACTACTACTAGGTTCCATCAAGGAACACACACACATCTTAGCAGCTTCATCCGAAACTCACACAATTCTAACATACATTCCTACACATATTAGGAACTCACACATCAGCAACAGCATCCTGTTATCACACCTGCAAATATGTTCTCTTCAAACATGCATGTTAGCAGCAACACCTGTAGCACACTTAGAGCAGCTACAACAATCAAGTCTTCCACCTGACCTTCTACCTATGAAGAACACAAATCTAGCCCTGCTGTTACTACAACTTCTCCCCCTTTTTAGCCACAAATTTAGATCAAAATTAAGTAAATAGCATAGATCAAAATAAGTATGGAAGCACAGCTGTTAGGGGTTATTACAACATAAAGCTCATGAAGAGCAACACAGATATTTCATGTTGTCACATTAAAAACAAAATCTAAGCAAGAAAAAAAAAACTAGTCACAGTAGCAACACACTGTCATCAGCCCAAGCAAACCATCATCCTAAGCCACACGCCAGTCTCCCAACACATTAATCTTCCTCCTCTTCCGCAGAGCTGGAACTAACCTCCTCAACATCTTTATCACTTGTCTCCTTAGAACTGGCAACAGCTTCCTCTGATGCAACATCCTGGCCATCATACTCCCTTGAACCATCATCATTTCTCTCCTCATCAGTGTTAGTGAATTCAGAATCTTCATCTTGCTCAAGAGACCGGATCAATCTTTCAAGATTCTGCTTCCTTGTATCCAACTTCTTGCAAGTTTCTTTGAGCATTGCAATAACCTCAACTTTTCTTGTCCTAGAACTTTCCTTGGATGTTTCTGCAGATGTCATGACAATGTTAGGAACATGAGTTCCTTGAAATAGCTTGTGATGGAAGGACAAAGGGATTTCTCTCTTCCTTGCAGACTCATTTTCTTTGAGAATATTTGGATACTGATTTAAGATTATTCCATAGATAAGAGAAGGAAATGCAATGAGGCCTTTTATACTATATCTGCCTGCATGCTTCGTGGCCTGATAAAAAATATAGGTCCCATAGTCAAATTTGGTTTTGGTTCCAACGAGATAGATAAACTTCCCAAGGATAGTTTCCACAGTTGACTTATGATTTGTGGAACCCAATTAGCAGCACCAATCTTGTGTAACATAGCATACTCGACACTCGGTTTGCTGGCAACTAGCTTTCCTTTTGAGGGCCAGCTTTGTACTTCGTTGATTATTATCACTTGACACACTTTGTTGTCAGGAAAAACTATATCAGGTTGTGCTCCATCTGATCTTCCCAGATAGTCGTTGATGGTTGTTGAAGAAAAAGTGACGCATTTCCCTCTTACATAAACCTTGCCAAACTCATTTGATTTCCTATCAGCATATTCTTCTGACAGGTTAACTATGAATTCTTTGAAAAGTAACTCATAGCAATGTGAGAATTGAGTGACTTTTTTCATTAACCCAACATCATGAAGAAGATTCACGATCTCTTTGTTTTCAAGAGCATTCTGAGCAAGCTCTCTCTCCAATGCCAGCCTCTTATGAAATACATATTTCCATCTATTGACACTTGATGGATAATGGAATGATACATTGTCAATGGGAACATCTGGAACACTAGCAGCCAGTTTTCTAGTTGTGGGTCTCTTCTTTGGTTGGATGTCAGTGACATCACAAGCAACATTTGATTCAGAGTCTGATTCAGAACTAGTTTGGGCCTTCCTCTTCTTTGGAAATACCTTGCTCCAAGCTTTGGTAGGGCGAACCTGAGTTCTCTTTGTCCCAACCTTGTTTGTAGGAGTGTTCTGCACAACAGCTTTCTTCCCTTTCCTAGTCATGAGCCTTTTGGCTATGTTAGGGTTGATTGTGGCTATCAGATCATTGTCTGAATACTCATCAAGGTTCACTACATCAGCATTGTCCTTCTGAACCTCATTAGCATCATTTTTATCACTTTGCATGTGATCATCATTATTTTCAGAGGCTTGACCCTTGTCATTGTCCTTTTGAGAGGTCGTTTCCAAGGTTTCAACATCGTGTGTGACATCAGCTTGTTCATCCAGATGGGGAGCAGAACCCTGAGTGCTAGGGGGAATGGATATTCTTGGCACATCATGTGACTCACTCAGAACCCTGGATATCAAATTGGCAATGGTGTTGTGGATTTGCCTAGCTTCTTCCCCATTGATATCATCATCATTAGGAATAGAGGTTGAAGAGTGAGGAGCCTGACCTGTGACTAGGTCTTTAGGTCTTCTTGCATGTGAAGACTGTGGTTTCTTCACCATCAGTCCTTCTGGGGTTTGAATTCATAGAGGAGCTACCACAAGAACCTCGTTAGGGTTGCTAGAATCAGTTATAGCATCTGCATCTGCATTAGCGATGATGTTCATCTTTTTGGAAGGGGAATATTTTGGATGTTGAGACATTTTTGAAGACTTTGATTGCGAGAGAGAGAGGGTTTTCTATGCTTGTTGGAAGAGATATGGAAGATGAAGAGTTTGTATGGGCACCAAATGTAGTAAGCGTCTCGTGTGTATGTGCTAGAGGGGTAATATTGCATAAGAGGAGGGAACTCATTATTTTGACCAATCAGTAGATGATTAATTTTCAAAATACAATTCCCAGTTATCATTAATTCCTATAATCTCTCTTAAAGGCAGGTCCTCAACTTGCTTTGTGAATTTTCAAATTAAGTGGCCTTGAGACCTCTTGTAACCATGTCATCACTTTGTAGATCAGTGTTTCCAAGCTTCAGACGAACCTTTCCAAATTGATGCATGTTATCCCTATGTCTGATTCTTTTAGACTGAACTGAGTTCATATTGATGTTACTCTTAATGTCACAGTACAAAGTCATGACATCTTGAGTGACATTGCTTCCTTTATGATCACTTGTCATGGACTCCATCAAATTCCAGTATAACAGGTCTAGGTTTCTATGATGTCCATCTTTTGGATGTCCTTTCTTAGCTTGCCTACCAGCCTGACATTTTACACAACCTGTTCTATCATCTGGAGTTAGCTTTGAAGTTCCTCTTACTGCTTCCTTGGATATGGTCTTCTTTCCCCTTAGAAGATGTCCACCCTTTTTATTCCACAGTTTATCCTCCTTTTCTTCTATGGTCAAGGGACAGATATTCAAGTTACTTTTAGGCTCCCATAAGTAACAGTTATTCTTAGCTCTAGACCCTCTCATGACTTCCTCACCTTCTTCATTGGTGACAACACATTTACCGTTAGTAAATTTGACATTGAGACCTTGGTCACAGAGCTAACTGATACTGATAAGATTTACAGTCAGTCCTTTAACCAACAAGACAATCTCCAGTTCTGGAGCACCAGGACAATCTAGTTTTCCAGCACCTATGACTTCTCCTCTAGCTCCATCACCAAAGGTTACATGGTTTGAGGAATGAGGTTTGATGTTCATCAAAAGGTTCCCTATTCCAGTCATAAGTCTAGAACAATCATTGTCAAAATACTAGTCTTCTTTGGTTGGCATCATAAGAGAGGTATGAGCTACTAGAGAAACCTCCTGGGAAACCCATTGTGTTTTCTTGACTTGAGCGTCCTTTTTGGGTCAAACTTGATGTTGTTTTTTTGGCATGAATACCCTGTTTGGATTTTCCTTGATAAGGGTGACTAGGAAATCCATGTAGCCAGAAGCAGAAAGGTTTAATGTGTCCATGTCTTCCACAGTAGTAACACCTATACCCTTGGAATTTATTCTTGGTCAGGTTCTTGCTTTTGCTTCTCTGATGTTGTGACATTGGTCATGACATCCGGTTTGACTTCTGATTCTAAACCTTTGGCTTCTTGGACCCCAAAATGGGTTTCTATTCACCAACAAATCCCTGTCCAGACTTGTTTCTTGCTTTCTGACCACTATGTAGAATTTTTTTCTAGATTGTCAGTCCCAGGGTTTAGCATCCTTATAGATTTTGACATCTGATCTAGTTTAGATTCCAACAAGCTGACCTCACTTTTAAGAGAGTCTATGGTTGTCAGATGCTCCATTTTCTCAGCCTCTAATTCCCTTATGCTTTTCTTCTGTTGCTCTCCTTGCTGATATATTTCTGCACTTCTGATGCATAGCTTCTTATATGAAGCTGCAAGTTCATCAAAGGTCAACTCATCTTCACTTGAGTCACCATCAGATATGCATACACTGTTTAAAATAGTGACATGTTTGGAAGATTATTATTCTGATCCACTCTAAGAATCTCCATCAGACCAAGTGATTGCTAGGCCCTTCTTTTGCTTCTTGAGATAGGTGGGACATTCAGCTCTAATGTGCTCATATCCCTTACATTCATGACATTGAACTCCTTTGCCTTGGCTGGGCCTTTCTTCATTTTTTTTCTCTTCTGCTGATGTCAGAAGAAGTGTTCTTGTCATTAGGCCTAGAGTTGTGATCTATTCTTTTGATCAGTTTATTAAATTATCTTCCAAGCAAGACTATTGCTTCTGACAGATTCTCCTCACATTCACTATTGTCTTCCTCATAGTCATCTGCAGTATTTGAGACAAGGGCTATGCTTTTATTCTTCTTCTCAACCTAATCACACATTCCTATCTCAAAAGTTTGGAGAGAACCAATGAGTTCATCCACTTTCATGTTGCTTATATCATGAGCTTCTTCAATAGCAGTGACTTTCATGGCAAACCTCTTAGGCAAATATCTTAGAATCTTCCTCACAAGCTTTTCTTCATACATCTTTTCTCCTAAAGCTCCTAAGGTATTGGCAATCTCAAGAATATTCATGTAGAATTCATGAATAGTCTCATCCTCCTTCATTCTCAGATTTCAAACTTGGTGGTCAGTGTCGCATCGCTGCGAAAAGGGGCCGACAAAGACAGAAGATTCGCCACCTTTCGTTATTTATCCCAAAAAAAGGGAAAGGATATGATCATAGAAAACTAATGAAAAAGGGAGAAGTCAGGTCATCGCAACCAAATCTCGGGTTCGGGAGTCGATTACACAAGGGGATGGTATGAGCACCCCTCACGTCTGTCGTACTCGACGGGATCCACGCTTGTTGTCTATCTATGGGTGAAAAACAAACTATCTACGCCTGCTACTGCTAACGGGAGAAAGAGGGCCAGTAGAAGATAGAAGAGTTTCTAGCGTTCGTTATTTATCCCAAAGGAGGGAAAGGAAACGATAAGAGAAAACCTACAAAAAAGGGAGAAGATAGGTCATCGCAACCAAATCCTAGGTTCAGGAGTCAGTTACGCAAGGGGAAGGTATTAGCACCCTTCACGTCTGTCGTACTCGACGGGATCCACGCTTGTTATCTATCTAAAAGGGTGTTTATCTATCTAAGCTACAGGCCACAGGGACAAAATAAAAAGAAAAGAGACTCGATAGAGCATCGCTGCTCTATGCCTACGTACTCCCTTGTGCAATGGGAAAGTCAGAGTCAACGTAGTTCGGAAAACTACGGGTGAAGGTGGGGGAAAGTTGCTCGCCAAGACATCACCGTCTTGTGCCTACATATCCTCGTCTGGTACGAGAAATCAGAGCAAACGTAGTTCGGGCTAACAAGACCACAGGTTGGTTCAAATGTTTTAGGCCCGAGTAGGGTTAAAACTTAGTTCTACCAGTTAGGTGTATGCAGCTCGACCATTGGAGACTTAGGCATTACCTGTTTGCGGTAGAACCAAGAGTTTACAAAACTATCTTTATGAAAAAAAGTTTCCAAATTAATCCCGAAGGATAAAAAGATTTGATGTTTGTTTTTGTGTTTTTTAAGAAAGAAGTGAATTGATTTTGGTTTGTAATTCATGTTGCACTAAAGACTATGACTTAGGAGCGAATGCGTCGCATATCGTCCAAAGGACATAAGCTAAACACTCTAAACAATTGAGAGGAGGCCCCCCAATCATCATTCCCCAAGTAATTAAGGCTCATAATGTATAACATTCATTATCCATTATTGAGTGTCTTGAAGAAGTTTGAAGATGAGAAGAGAGAGACACAACTCTAAAGGGAGAGTAAGACTCAACCTAATGTTCTCATACAAAGTGCACCTACGACTGGGATGAAAAGGGAATGCTACCTAATGTTATCATACATGGTTCAAACCTAATGTCTATCTTAATCAATCTTTAAAAAGATAGATTAGACGTCCTAAGGGAACATGGCAAGAGAAGACAAAAGAAGAAGAAGAAGGCATAAGTGAAAGAAGAAAGAATGCAAACATGTAATGCACAAACAAGGATTAAGAAAGGAGGAAGGAATAAAGTGTGGGGAAGTAGCCACCACAAGCACATCTCAACCTCAAGCATGCAAATGAGAGATGCAAGAACCAAAAAGAAATGCACACACAAGAACTTAAACAAGTTCAAACCAAAGTGAGTTAAAGCGAGAAGAATGGAATCCTTACAATCACTTACATATCAATCACTAGCTCAACAACAAAGCAAGAAAGCCAAAAGAGCAAGCAAGATCAAGATGAGAGATGGGATATCAAACTTGGGCAGCAAGTAACTCAAAGAGTCTCAACCACAATCATCATCAAGATCAAACAAGAGAAAACAAACCAAAAGTCCTCAAAATGAATCACCATTCATGATATGTCCAAAGTTCCTCCAAAGGAGGGACCAAACCATCTCAAATGGGACTCAAGGGTCCTAGGACAGAGGTGAAAACAAGAGGAGAGAATTCACAAAGCAAAGGAGAGACACACCAAAGCAATTTTCAAGAATAGGCATGGTAAAGGACCTAAGTCCTAAACACTTTCAACATTGAACATCAAATGGAAAGCCTAAAAAGAATGCAACTCAAAACAAAAATGAAACAAGTCTGTGACCTATAAATTGTCAACCAACTACTTCAACATGTTAATAATGTGAGTCAACAAGAGTTGGGAGCATTTGAGATCCACTAGGGTCATTTCCCATCAAAACTAGGTCAAGTGTGTGTGTGTGTGAACCATCCTTAGGGATAGCTTGACTTGCAAGCTACTCCAAAAAAAGGAAAATGGCTCAAATAAAACCAAATAAAATCTCAAAAGCATAACAATATGTAGGCAACTAGAGACCAAGAGTACATAATCAATGTCCATTCAAAACATCACCAAAGAATTTGATTCACAAGGGTGCACCATTTTGAAAGAGGGTTATCGAGGGTCAAACAAAATGACTTGAAAGTCAACCAAAAATAAACCAAACCAGATCCAAAATCATGCTATAAGATCACTCAACTAATTATTGAAATGAGGAATGAGTCTCAATCATTGGAGATAAAAATTGGTCAAGAAACAAGCAAGAACAAATGAATGCACATGAATAATCAATTAAAAAACCTCTGCAATCATTAATTCCCATTTAAATTGAAAAAATAAAAGGAAAATAAAATAAAAAATATCAAAAATTAATTAACACCTTAAGGTGCCAGAAAATATTTTTTGGGGAATTTTATGATATATGGAGATATTTTTAATTGATTAAAGTGGAAACAGAAAACAATAAAAATAAAAATAAAACAAAATAAACCAAACGGTGCAAATAGCAAGCAATACAGTTGAAATCATTATGCTAGGTCATGAGTGGGATGCCAATAGAATCAAAGCCCACTTCACTTCAGAAAAGTGAAATCATGTGTTTCACTAAATGATGTGGCCAGTCAACATACACGCAAGCAAGTCAAAGCCATCACAACCGTTCATCTGGCCTAGTTAAGGAGTCAAATATAACACGCAAGCACGCCTGAGGTTTGAACCAGATGCCGGAGCCCTAGCTCCAGTTGTCTTCTTCGGTAAGGTGGCCGGAGATCAAGTTCTCAAACCTCACCAAAACCTATGAAATTTTACATCAAAATGAACGCCAAGTTACGTACATTCCAAATCCACTCTCCAAATTCATTTATCATGCTTAACTAGAGAGAATCGAACGATGGAAAAAATGAGCAAACAACTGAAAACTCATCAATCAACACAATTATGTTACCATAATTTGCCTACAAGTTGTAGGACTTCAGATGCAACAACAATGGCATAGATCTAATGGCTAACATGAGAAATATTTGGAATTGAAGGTTACCAAACAGAGTCTCTCCGTTGAGCTTCAAATGATGCAAAGCTTGATCCAAATCATGCAGATTTACTCTATTTCACTTGAGGAAGAAGAAGATCACTTCAATTTTGCTTGAATTGAGCTAGATCTGTATTAGAGATTTTGAAATTTCCCTCCACTTTCCAAAACTGCACACTGATCTTTCTCCATGAATTTTACCTTCTGAGCTCTCCAAAATGATTTTGAGTTTATATACTATGGATTTGGGAGTGAAAGAAAGGCCCATGAAGCCTTGTTGGAGTGTAATTTGAAAATGCCCAAATTAGAAGCTACTCCCATGCACACGTGATTTCAGCATGTTACACTCATGAATTTCATCTGATTTTGTAGCTGACCATTTGAATTGAACATTTGGATTGGAAGTTGGCTTGTACATTATCCAATTAATGAGTTTTGATGTGAAACTTTTTCTTGAAGCAAGCTCAAAATTCACGTGTATTTGCTAGCATGACCCAAAATTGTTTGGTGCATTTCACTCATGAGCACAATGTGAACCATTTTGAATCAAAATGGAGTGTGAAAATGACCTCTAACCATTTCAATGAATTCATGATTTTAAGTTCATTTTTGGTTGAAATTCCTTCACCAATCCCCTTATCCAAGCATAATCCATGACAATCTTGAGTTCCATGATGCATTTAAAGTCATTTGGGACAACTTTCATGTTGGAGAAAGTTCCATTTGAAGTGCACAAAGGCATGAAAATGACCTATAATGAAAATGACCTATAATCAAAGTTTCCCAAAATACCCCTGCCTTGCAAGCTTCATAACTTGAGTTCCATAAATGATATGAGGGACATATATGACTTTCTGGAAAGCTAAGATCATAAGGAACAACTTTAATGTTCATCAAAAGTTGAGGAGAAACATGATTCTAAATCAAAAGTGCCTTGGAAGTTGGTTGACTTTTGTTGGCTGAAAAATATGTTCATCTGAGACCCATAACATGATGGCATCATAACTTCAGTTCCACAAACCCAATGGATGAATTCTAGTACTCAAATAAAATCTAAGAACATGTGTCGCTACTGCGAAAATCGGCGCCGGCTATGACAGAAGAGTCGCCACCGTGCGTTATTTATCCCAAAGGAGGGAAAGGAAACGCTCAGAGTAAACCTAACGCAAAACGGGAAAGGAACGGTCATCGCAACCAAATTCCTAAATTCGGGAGTCGATTACGCAAGGGGAAGGTATTAGCACCCCTCACGTCCGTCGTACTCGACGGGATCCACGCTTGTTTTCTAGTACGGATTGTTATTCTATCTACTCTACAGGTCTGGGTTAAAAAGAAAAGAAAATGACTCGGCAAAGTATCGCATTTTATGCCTACGTATTCCCGTCTGGAACGAGAAATCAGAGTCAACGTAGTTCGCCTACCTACGGGAAAGGAGGGAAGGTTGCTCGCTAGGATACGGCATCCTATGCCTACGTACTTTCATACAGCATGAAAGATCAGAGCAAACGTAGTTTGGGATACGAAAGACACAGATTGTCTGACTGTTTTTATCCTTCTGAAAAAGGTTTTCTTCTTATTAAAAGTCCAAGCGGACAAAAAAATGACTTTTGATTTGTTTGCAGTCTTTTACGCAAGAACTGTTTTTTTATGATGTTTGAAATGTTATTGTGTTTTTTGATTGTTTCGAGATGGGAAGAGAAAGACGATCAAAAAGCCTAAGGTTGAAAAGGGGAAGCAAAACAATCCTAAAGTTGTCATGCATGGATAAGCATCCTAATGTCTGTCATAATTCCCTCCTGTACAGAGGAAATCAGAGATTCTAGGGGATAAACAGAAAAGAAAGCAAGAAAATACAGTAAAATGCATGCAATGCAACAATACAAGCGAGGAAAGGGAGTCCTGCTCTACCTCGAACCTGGGAAAACAACAGGCAAAGTGAATCAACATTCACTTCAAACTTAAGGGGCAAGCTACACAAGCCAACAAACAATACAAAAAACAAAGCCCCAAAGCAAAGGAGGCAGCCCAAGCAGCAGCACCAAACTCCTACAGCAAACAGCAGCTCTGACAGCAACAGCAAGAACCTTCAAACTTCAATAAGCCTCAATCTCCAACCTCCAGGGAAGAGAAATCACATTTCAAATAAGGCTCCTCAAACCTAAACAGTCAAGCTCCACAGCTACAGAAAACTCCAGCTCAAAAGCAACAGTAAACCCTAGCTTCAATACTCCAGCAAGCTCCAGACAGCAAAACTGACAGTAACAACTCCATCTTCAGGCAATCCTCATGAAAGGCATCTTCAGCATCTTCAAGCTTCAAATAAGCTCCTATCTTCAAGCTCCATCTCCAAGAGAGAATCAATTACCAGATTAAGTTGAAATGTTAAGAAGCTTAGTGACAACCAAAGGAAGCCCATAAGCACTTGGCATTATAAGTGACAGGTATCCTCAAAGTTCTACATCTAAAGTATGTCACTCATCCCTCCAAAGGAGGGATGTGAATACTTTAAAAGGACTTTGTGTCATAGGAATGAATAGAGGCACAAGAAGCTCTCTATGTTTGAAAGAAGAAACAAGCCTATTCTAAAGCTCTTCCTACATAGCCTAATCCCTAAGGCTTCAAAAGCAATCTTCAGCAGAGAAAGATCTTCCATGTCCCAGCTCCAAGCTTTATCTCCAAGCATCCTCAATGCCTCTAGAAGCTCCGTCAAGCAAACCCGAGCCCAAACCCAATTAAGACAGCCCAAGCAACGTAATCAAACCAAACATCCAAGGGGAAGACCCACAAACAACACACCAATTGCAAAAATCAAATAAAATGCTAAAGTTCATCATAAAATCCTAAGTAAATTATTAAGGGAACCTAACCCTATACCCAATACCCCATATAAATCCCAGAATCTAAATCAAACCCTAAGTTCCCAAACTATGTTCTAAACTACAACTAGTTGTTTTAAAACCCTAAATCTAACACATCTCCTATTCACCTCTCAAACTAACCTAAATTTTATTCACAAAATTACAACAAAATTCCTAAGGGTACCTGCTTCTCTAAGCTAACTAATCCAACAAGAATCAACTCAAAATCATGCACCATTTGGTCACAATAAAATTCGCAAAATCATGTATACCCCATATTCAAGAATAAAGCAATTAAACTATAAAAATGCAATTAAATTCTAAAATGCATGAATCAACAATTTCTTAATCCCATAACATTCTAGACTCTCTAAGGAGTCAAAGGGAAAAAACCTGGCCTAAAAATGTTTATTTTTCCATTTATTATGAATTATTTCCTAACTATGCTCTAAACATATCGAATCTTAACAAATTTCCTAAAAGAAATTAATATCTACAACTACATCTATTTTAATGTTTCCAACTATAAGCTAATTATCTTAAACTAAAGAATTCCTAAAAGAAATTAACCTATTATTAACCCTATTATAATATTCTAAACATTTAAGCCATATCCTAAAACAAAATTAAAATCAAAATACAATACAAAATACTAAACCAAAATTAAATGCAGGGGGGGTATGATAGTTACAGGGATGTTGCAGCAGCAAGAATATACACATCCCAGCCCAAAACTAACACCTGCTAGCAAACAATAGAACAGGGCCAAGCCCACCAGCAACACACACACGCGGGGAAGGGGGTGCGATAAGCAAAACGGGGGAGATGCCAGCGACCAAAACGTTGGGCCTGAGGCCCACAATCACTCAAACGCCCATGGCCTTCTCAAGACTACCGGGACAAAACCCTAGCCCTCTCAAAACTTCCTCACCACTGTTCACTAAACCTTGCGCAGTTTCCCTCATCTCCCAAACTTCTCTCTCGTCACAAACTCTTTCTCTCGCTCAAACCCTATCTCAGTTCAATCTCTTGGCTCAATCCACCTTTCCCTAACCTCCAGCTCATACAAGCTCTCTCGTCAATCTCTGTTCATATCTTAACAACACTTAGTTTCTCAGCTAAAAACAAAATAAGCTACCAAACTAACAAGTTCAAAGCAAGAACCTGGAGACGCTACGGAGATGATGTGTTCTGGAGGCGTTGATAAGCGAAGATCCTCTGAAGATGCGCGTTCCTGCTGACGAGCGTATGAAATAGCTTTGAAGGATCAACGTTTCTGGGGAATCCCTCGTTGAAGATGTTCGATGTTGGTGGAATTCTTGAGAGGAACTGATGAAGATCTTGCGAACTTGACGCTGAACGATGACGATCTTGAAGTTTTGGAGGACTCAAAAGTGAACGCGTGATGAACTTCTTGAAGCCTTCAACGAAAATCTGGAGAAACGGCTGGGGACTGATGACGATCGTTGCAGATCTCTGTTGAAGGTGCTCGAAGATCTGAGAAATATGATGAATCTGGACGAACTGGAGATGCGCTATGATGAAGATCGAAGATCTTGGCGTTGTATGAATTTCTGTCGAAATTGATGATGAATCTGGTGGATGATGTTGATGCAGATTGAGATGAAGATCGGAAGGATTTGGATGGAGTTCTTGTGAATTGCTGGTAATCTAGAAACAAGATGCAGATTCTGATGAGTTTTCCGGCGATCTGGAGAAAAACGTAGTTTCCGGAGAGTCGTTGGGGTGGCCGATGGTTAGTTACGGCAGCGATTGATTTTTCCGGCGAGGCCTCCGGTAGTTTGCATGGCCGACGGCGAGGGAGAAGTGAGTGGATCACACGTGGCCGTGTGCATGCAACGGAGAGGGACGCGTGTGGGTGGAGGGAGCAGAGAGGGTGACGCGTGGAGAGGGAAGAGAGATAGTGGAGAATAACGTGTCAGCTTCTGAGAGAATGAAAGGTGAGGTGGCGGGTCGTTGGGGTGGCTGATGGTTAGTTACGGCAGCGATTGATTTTTCCGGCGAGGCCTCCGGCGGTTTGCATGGTCGGCGGCGAGGGAGAAGTGAGTGGATCACACGTGGCCGTGTGCATGCAACGGAGAGGGACGCGTGTGGGTGGAGGGAGCAGAGAGGGTGACGCGTGGAGAGGGAAGAGAGATAGTGGAGAATAACGTGTCAGCTTCTGAGAGAATGAAAGGTGAGGTGGCGGAAAAATGAAAGCACACGCGTGGCTAACATATATAACGACACATGGCGAATACTTGGACTGAGCCCTACGAATTGGACATCTGGCCCATTACTTAGACTAAGACTTAATGAAATAAAAATTAATTGATTAATGAAAACAGACTAAACATGACTTAATGAAAACGAAAATTGATTAATGCTGGACTAATGAATGATTAAGGACTAAAACGGAAATTAACAAACAACTTCAGTTAATGATATGATTAAACTAATAAAACGAAAATGGATTAAAGACTATTAATGAAGGCTAATTCCAATTAAACTAATCTAAAAGACATTAATAAAATCTATTAAAAGAAAACTTATTAAACCAAACACTAATCTAATTAACATCTATTAAAAGATCTATACTATTAACTATTCAATTACATCTATTTATCTATGTTAAAATCTATTAAAAATCTATTTAATTTCTATAACTATATTGAAAATCTATTAAAATCTATAAAATCAATAATAAAACTAATAAAACTATATTATTCTAAAAAGAAACTAATATCTATTAATACTCTAAAAACAATAAAATCTATTAAAATCCTAGAAAACTATTAAAAGCTATTAAAACTATTTATTCTATAAAATCTATAATATTCTATTAATTCTAAAAAAATGCTATTAAAGCTAATAACATTCTAAAAACAACTAAAGGCTCTATTTAAACTCTAGAAAACAATAAGACCTATTTAAAAATCTAAAAAAACTATTAAAGCAATTAATTCAAATAAAAGAGAACGCGAGACCTGATTGAAATAAGCGGCAAAAAACCGGACACCGAGATATCCTCAAAAATAACAGCGAGAGCTGAAAACACCGAGACGAGCGTAAAATCTCAAAATACGCTTATTCGAACTGGCCTGAACTGCCTAAAACGCCAGGGGAGGTTGTATTCCCGATAAAATCAAAAGTGGCTGAAAAAATACAATGTATGCAGTATGCGAGTGCGAATGCAAAATGCGTCGAAACATTAACCAGATGTGGGAACCGGTTGGTCAAATTTTGGGGTGCAACAGTTGCCCCTATTCAAACGGCTTGGACCCGACTGGGTGAAGAGTGAACGACCTTCAAACATTCGAGGTACGAGACGATTGAATACCAAAGAAACCCTGAAATTTGCCAACCGTGGAGATAAACTGCTTAACTGCTTGGGGAACGACATCCACCAACCGAACCTGGTTGTTACGACAACAACTGGTCAACTATCTGATACAATTTTGATTTCAACATCAATCACCTGCGTGACACCACGGGCACTAAGCTATTTTCGCAAAAACACCTCCGTCCACCATTGGACTAACCTTATCAACACCAGAATAGGAACCAATTCGTCAACACGAATAGAGATTTTGTTGTCACAGGAGTAACCTTGTCCACATCTAGACCCAAATTTCGTCAAATCACGAATAAACACCAATCTGTCCACGTTAGGAATCACATTTCGTCAACCCGAAGAAATCTCAACAACACAGGAATAGAACTTTGTCCACGTTAGGACGCTACATTTCGTCAACACGGAAAAATCCCGGCGACTTCGCTGGGGAAACATTTCTGTGTAATCACAGGAAACTGCTTATCTCTGCAGTAACTAACTGCGTTGGTCCCAACCTGCAAACGACTTTGAGGAGGAATCATACTGGGGATAATAATATTTTGTCAACACAAAGAAATCCTGGCGACTTCATTGGGGATAGAACTCTCCCACCCAATAGGAATTCAATTCAGTCAATCATACTGGACAATAACTCCACCTTATCCTTGCAGTAGCCGAACCCATTGGGGACGCTCTGAAACTAACCGTCGGGCACCTATTTCGACAACAGGCGACAACTCCTGAAATTTTGATTATGAAACCCTATGACGCTGACGGAACAGCAAACTTGAAGAAAATACTCCGACGGCCGGATAAGAGAAACTTCAACAAGCAACTCTGTGGGGAAAAATCTGGCAACAACTCCAAAGTCTACTTATGAAGCTATTCCATGCGGACAAAACCTTCGGATAACAACTCCAAAATCTAATCATGAAGATGCGGTACCGCTGAAGAACTCCAAAGTCTAATTACGAAGTCGTTTGATGTTGACGAAAACTCCAAGGTCTAATTATGAAGCCGTGTAACGCTGATGTAACAGCAGCTAGAGAAAACTCTGTTGGGGAACTAACGACGACTCCAAAGTCTAATTATGAAGCCGTGTAAATTGATAATAACTCCAAGGTCTAATTATGAAGCCATCCACTGCTGCTCACAACTTCAAAGTCTAATTATGAAGTAGTGACACCAAGTAACAATTTCAGCCATCTAATCGCTGAAATCTCCCTTTAAAAATGCCAACAACAACTTCAAAGTCAAATCATGAAGCCTTATAACGCTGATGTAATGAACTTCAAAGTCTAATTATGAAGTCGTGCCATGCTGACGTAACAGCAATTCCAGGAAACTCTATTGAACTTCAAAGCCAAATCCTGAAGCCCTCTAGACTCCTTCCGAGGAAATTCTAACAACAACTTCAAAGCCTAATTATGAAGCCATTGTAATAGTGATAACGTCTCCAACGTCTAATTATGGAGCAACCCCCGCTGACAAACTTCAAAGTCAAATTACGAAGCCGTAACAACAAGTAATGACTTCAACCGTCTAATCGGTGAAATCTTCCTTTAAAATGCTGACAACAAACACCAAAGTCAAATCGCGAAGCCTTGAAAACAAGTAATAACTTCAACCGTCTAATCGCTGAAATCTCTCTTTAAAATGCTGACAACAAACTCCAAAGTCAAATCGCGAAGCCTTGACAACAAATAATGACTTCAACCGTCTAATCGCTGAAATCTCTCTTTTAAAATGCTGACAACAACTCCAAAGTCAAATCGTGAAGCCTTGACAACAAGTAATCACTTCAACCGTCTAATCGCTGAAATCTTCCTTTCAGAACTGACAATAACTTCAAAGTCAAACCGTGAAGCCATATCATGATGGTAACAACTTCAAAGTCTAATTATGAAGCCGTAAAATGCTGACATAACAAACTTCAAAGTCTAATTATGAAGCCATAATAGCAAACTGGGGAGAACTATGCCGGGGAAATTCTGACGTCAACTGCCAGACATTCATCTTGATGACGAGTAATGACTCCAGATGTCTAATCTCTGAAATCTTTTCTCTTAAAATGCTGACGTGACAGCAAACCGAGGGAACACTCCACTGGGGAGTTTTTTGACAACAACTCCAAAGTCCAATTATGAAGCCATGTAAAGAACACTCCGCTAGGGAAGAAGAGAAATTAATCAAGCACCTCTGATAAGGGAACACATGGCAGGACGAACGTTATCATCACATATCTCATGCCACAAATCTGAATATCTAAAAACGATCCTGCACAAGAATTCCAATTACCTGCAGGGAAGAACACCTGAAAACAAAGAGGTAACCAACCTGACTTATGTTTCAGAATGCACATGTTTGAAAATGGCGTAATGCTCCGTACGGCACGGAAATGCTACGCATTTGAGTAGATGCAAATGTGACGATATATGCAAATGCAAATGCAGGCTCAAGCTGCCAGGGCCACTCTGGTAGTGTTGTCTCAACAACATGGATGCTGAGGATAAAACCAACTTCGTTGGGGAGAACAAGTATCACAAAGTATTCCGGCGAAATAAACGCCAGAAACACACCCAACTCTGCCGAGGAGCGATTAATCATCAATTTCTACTGGGAGGAAAGAACAAACCACCCTGCTGGTGAACCAACTCATCTGGGGAAAGAAGCGACACTTCTAGGAAAAGCACACTGTCTGGGCACGGTTTACACATTTAGAGTTACCACTCTGCTGAGGATCAACATCCTGTCAATGGCATGACGACCTGTGGGGAGAAGGGAAACCGTCCTCCGGGTATAATCCTTCTGAACCAACAACTTGGTTAAACTCTGCGGGAACCTCCCATGTTGGGGATTGATCCTGCACATATCCGACTCACTGGGGGTGCAACCTCTGCGGGGATACTGATTTCGACTTGCTGGGGATATCATGTGGACAACTTCCCTGAGGACACTCTTCTGGGGAGAATAATCCCTCATTCGGTAAGGGATAACATCATTCCAACTCTCTGGGGGTAAGATGCGACTAGCTGAGGAATGACATCAACTGAAATCAGGCTCTTCATCAAGAGATTTTGGCTGGGGAAACAATCCCTGACTGTTTGCTCCAAAGATAAAAACCCTGCAAAACACAAACGAGACCAAACAGGCCTATACAACAAAATCTATCCGGGTTAGTATCCGCGACATTACTTCAGTCAATTCGAAGTTTTAGCAATTATTGGCAAGGGCCAACAAGATTATGCAAGTGCAAGTTTATCAAAAACATCGGCGTCTTTCACAAACAAAACAGTAAAGAACAAGCATCAAGTACTGAATAACATGTTTTATTGATAACAGGCCTATGAATAGGCAAAGTTTTGTACACCGGATGCAACTCCTGAAAAGAGGAAGTTACGCACAAACATATATACGTATATGCACAAGAAGCATAAATAAAATACAAAACAATATTTGTATACATGTCGGCGACGTGGTACAGACAAACACCATGAGGTGATCCTTTTATGACTCGCCTGACTCTGCGCTTTCCCGGTACTCAATCTTTGGCAGAGATTATTTCTGGATAGACGGTCCCCAGGTATCTCCCAAACCACTAAGCAATGCCGTATCAAATCCGGACCGCAGTCATTTGCTTTTTCAATCTATAACTTTTGCGTGAACCGCCCTTTGCGGGTTTTCAATTCACCGGGATACCCTTTTTTGCCGAAGTCGCCCTTTCCAGGTTTTCGACTTCGCGGGTGTACATCTTTTCAATTTTATCCCTAACTTTTGCCCGAACCTTTTATTCATTTTTTATGGTTCGCCGGGATGCCCCATTTTTGCCTGGACTCTCTTTTTACTGTCCAGCGGGTCACTTTCAAGCAAAGTATTTTTTAACTGCGTCCGAATTCACAGGGGACGTAAAGTCTTCACCATCCATGATGGATAGTAACAAAGCTCCTCTAGAGAAGACTTTTCTGACAACGTACGAACCTTCATAATTAGGAGTCCACTTGCCCCTGTGATCTGTTTGTGGTGGGAGAATCTTTTTCAAAACAAGATCGCCCATCTGAAAGCTTCGAGGGCATACCTTCTTGTCGTAAGCTTTCTTCATCCGGCTCTGATATAACCGACCGTATGCTAAATAAGCCAGTCTCTTCTCATCCATTAAACTGAGTTAATTCAGTCTATCTTTAACCCATTCTGCCTCGTCGAGTTGGACATCACGTAAAACCCTCAGGGAAGGAATTTCGACCTCCAACGGTAACACCGCCTCCATCCCGTATACCAATGAAAAAGGGGTTTCCCCGGTTGATGTGCGTACCGTCGTATGATAACCGTGCAAAGCGAAAGGTAGCATCTCGTGCCAGTCCTTATATGTCACAACCATCTTCTGAACAATCTTCTTTATGTTCTTATTGGCCGCTTCGACAGCGCCATTCATCTTGGGCCAGTAAGGAGAAGAGTTGTGATGCTCAATCTTAAAATTCTGACACAGCTCTTTCATCATTTTGTTATTCAAATTTGAACCGTTGTCGGTGATAATCCGCTCAGGGATTCCATATCTGCAGATAATATCTCGTTTGATAAATCTGGCCACCACTTGCTTGGTCACGTTGGCATATGATACTGCTTTCACCCATTTGCTGAAGTAATCGATTGCCACCAAAATGAATCGGTGTCCGTTGGATGCCGTAGGCTCGATCTTTCCAATCATATCAATTCCCCACATCGAGAAAGGCCACGGTGATGACATCACATTCAGAGGACTTGGAGGCACATGGATTTTATCCGCATAAATCTGGAATTTATGACACCTCTTTGCAAACTTGAAACAGTTTGTCTCCATAGCTAGCCAATAGTAACCTGCCCGCAGCAGTTTTCTCGTCATAGCGTGCCCACCAGCATGTGTACCAAATGTACCCTCATGTATCTCTTCCATGAGCAACTTCGCTTCTTTCTCATCTACGCAACGTAGCAACACCAAGTCGTGGTTTCTTTTGTAAAGGACACCGTCCGGGTTTAGATAGAAATTGCCAGCCAATCTCCTGAGAGTCTTCTGATCTCGGCTGGATGCCCCAGCCGGATACTCCTTGCTTTTCAGGAAATTCTGGATGTCAAAGTACCAGGGTTGACCATCGGGAGCCTCGTCAATGGCAAATATGAATGCAGGCCTATCGAGCCGAGAGATAACAATCCGGGGAGCCTCGTTCCAGAAGTTAACTTTATACATTGAAGACAGTGTTGCAAGGGCGTCAGCCATTTGATTTTCTGCTCGCGGCACATGATGCAACTCCACCTTGTCAAAGAAAGGCAACAATCTCCTTGCATAATTCATATATGGTATCAAATTGGGCTGACGTGTCTCCCATTCTCCTTTAATCTGATTCACCACTAGAGTTGAGTCTCCGTATACATCCAGATGTTTGATTCGCAAATCGATAGCTTCTTCCAGACCCATGATGCAAGCCTCATATTCAGCCTCATTATTGGTAACGGGAAAAGTCAATCGGGCAGTAAAGGGGATGTGCGACCCCTAAGGAGTAGTAATAATTGCACTTATTCCGCTACCATAGGAATCTACAGCTCCTTCAAATATCAACTGCCACTTGGAACCTAACTCTGGTCCTTCGTCCGACAACGGTTCTTCACAATCTTTCATTTTCAGGTACATGATATTCTCGTCAGGAAAATCAAACCTCATCGATTGGTACTCCTTAACATCCTGCTCCCAAGGTACTCAGACAGAACGCTACCTTTAATAGCCTTTTGTGAGACATATTGTATATCGTATTTGGTTAACACCATCTGCCATCGTGCAATTCTTCCGGAGAGTGCTTGCTTCTCAAACACATATTTGATTGGATCCATCTTTGAAATTAGCATGGTTGTATGATTCAGCATGTATTGCCTCAAACATTTGGTGGCCCAGGCTAGCGCACAACACGTTTTCTTGAGCATTGAGTATCTAGACTCACAGTCGGTAAACTTCTTACTCAAATAGTAGATCGCATGCTCTTTACGCCCTGTCTCGTCGTGTTGACCGAGAACACAACCCATACTTTCCTCAAGAACTGTCAAATACATAATCAAAGGTCTCCCGGCCACTAGGGGTATCAAAACAGGAGGTTCCTGCAAGTATTCTTTTATCTTGTCGAACGCTTTTTGACAATTTTCATTCCAGGTCAACACCTGATCCTTTTTCAACAACTTGAATAACGGCTCGCATGTCGCAGTTAGGTGAGATATGAACCGGGCAATATAGTTCAACCTCCCTAAAAACCCACGCACTTCTTTTTCTGTTTTAGGCATCGGCATTTCTTGTATTTCTTTTATTTTCGCAGGATCAACCTCTATTCCCTTTTCGCTCACGATAAACCCCAGCAGTTTACCCGATCTCACCCCGAAGGTGCACTTGTTAGGGTTCAGTCTCAACCTGAACTTCCTAAGCCTCTTGAACAGTTTCAGCAGATTAACCAAATGCTCCTCCTCTGTCTGAGATTTGGCAATCATATCATCAACATAAACCTCGATCTCTTTATGCATCATATCATGAAAGAGAGTCGTCATAACACGTTGATATGTTGCCCCAGCATTCTTCAGTCTGAAGGGCATCACTTTGTAATAAAATGTTCCCCAGGGAGTAATGAAGGTAGTCTTCTCCATGTCTTCTGGCGCCATTTTGATCTGATTATAGCTCGAGAAGCCATCCATGAAGGAGAATGCGGAGAACTGAGCAGTGTTAGCGACCAACACATCAATGTAAGGAAGCGGAAAGTCATCTTTCGGGCTCTCCCTATTCAAATCATGGTAGTCTACACACATTCTCACTTTACCTTCTTTCTTCGGCACTGGTACTATATTAGCGACCCATGACGGATAAGTTGTAACAGCTACGAAACCAGCATCCCACTGTTTTTGAACTTCCTCCTTGATTTTCACAGCCATGTCTGGTCTGGTTCTTCTGAGTTTCTGTTTAACAGGCGGACATTCCTCTCGCAGTGGCAGACGGTGCACAACCATGTCCGTATCTAACCCAGGCATATCCTCGTACGACCAAGCAAATATATCACTATATTCTCGCAGTATCTCAATCAGCCGTTGCTTGATGTCGCTTTGCAGTGCAGCCCCTATACGGATATTTCTCACAACTTCTTCCGACCCCAGGTTGATAATCTCAATTTCCTCCTGATGAGGTAGAATGATTCTCTCTTCCTGTTTCAATAAACGAGTCAGCTCCTCTGGCAGGTCACTATCCTCAACAATCTCTTCCTCTGCTTGGAATACCGGGTGCTCGAAGTCGAGACGAGTCATAGGCGGTTCGTATGAGATGTCATCTGAAATATTAGTCCTGCAAAGGAAATGGTTAAACGCTTCAACACGCCAACAAAGCAAATAACCACGTTGCCATTTATTGTTAAAGTAAAAACAAGAAAAACAGGGATCACAATATTTGAATATGAAAAAACGCCTTTATTTCATGATTAAAATAGTGCAATACACATAATCAAGTAGCCCTAATGTAAAATCACTATGCCCTGGGTAGGACATATGATTGTTCAACAATTGATAAAACAAATCATTACTGTTTAAAAGTCACTGGGACAGTTTCCCAGATGGACCAGTTGCAGAGACTTTGTCCTGGCACGCTTGGCTTGATCCACGCGTCCATATCACAGTCGCTATCCCCGTCCTCAGCATCGGAAATAGCGTTGATAGTCTCGAAGCACACCCCGCTTGGCGTAATCTGTACTGGTCCCTTGAACCTGGGCGCTCCTGAAGAGGACGCTGACGACGTCGGTCGATACCCTAGCCCAAATTCGTCATTCTTCACGGGAATCTCCAATACCTGCCCCCAACCGTTAGTCTCACCAGTCTGCACTAAAGCCTGAGCCTCTTTGTAGGATGACACTGCCACATCTGATATTTTGTTGGAACTCTGAGCTTTGTCTTTAATTTGCAACCCCTCGAAGGCTTGACAAGGTGTCTCGTGTATTTCTCCGTCGACCTCCACATATCTGAATGATGACAGGTGACTGACCAAAATATCCTCCTCCCCGCAAACGGTGACGACACTATCACCCACCATGTATTTCAACTTCTGATGCAATGTGGACGTTACGGCCCCTGTAGCGTGGATCCATGGGCGCCCGAGAAGACAGCTATAAGCTGGATGGATGTCCATGATGTAGAATTCGGTATCAAAAATCTCTGGGCCCACCTGCAAAATGTTATTGACCCAAACACTGACCTTTTCGTCCCGTCAAACGCCATCACAACCAAATCGCTGGGCGTGCAAATAACTCGCCGTATGTCCAACTTCATCATGGCTTTCTTTGGCAATACGTTCAACGACGATCCAGTATCCACCAATACATGCGACATTACGGTGCCCCGGCACTCCACTGATATATGCAAGGCCATGTTATGCTCCCGACCCTTGGGTGTTAGGTCAAAATCTGTGAAACCCAGACTGTGTCCAGCATTGACATGTGCCATTACCCCCTCTAACTGATTTACAGAAACTTCTTGGGGTACGAATGACATATCCAGTATTTTCAGCAAGGCGTTCCGGTGGGCCTCGGAACATAACAACAACGACAAGATAGAAATCTTCGACGGCGTCTGCTGTAGGTGTTCAACAATTTTGTAGTCGCTCTTGTGAATCAGTCTCATGAACTCCTCCACGTCCTTGAGTGACGTATCCTTTTCTTTTGACTGAGAGGGTCCGCTTTCACTTACTTTAGCCTTACCCTTGGCCAACCTCTCAGCTTCTACTTCAGGTGATGTAAAGATCCTTCCGCTACGGGTCATGCCCCCCGTACCAACAACATTATCAACAGCTCCCGCTGGCTGGCTATTCATCACAATCTTTTCACCGTTGCAATATGCTTCTAATCCATATGTCCACGGGACAACTTTCGAACTTTCAAAGGGAACAGGCCCTGCTTTGGTAATCGTAATAGTTGGCCGCTTGGCGGGCACCACTATCGTTATAGTCTTCCTCGGGATCGTCATCGTCGCAATATCATTCAGCTCTTCGTATAATGCCTCCACAGGCTTCTCAATCGCAGTTCGATCAAATTGCAAGGTCCCTTCGTCGATCATGGCCTGAATGCCCTGCTTCAAATCATTACAACCCTCTGGCTGGGTCCAGCACTCTAAACAGTATTCATCACAACCCGGAAATACTCCCCCTATAAGCAACCTGCTTTTCACTTCGCTTGATGGTGTCTTCAACTCATTAACATCCAACACCAAGTTCAAATTTTCTTCTGTTAAGATAGCATTTGTCCCATGATTAGGCATGGGCTGTTGTACAATGTTGGGCCCCACTTGGCCGAAGTTGATGGCTTTACTGTCCAACAAGTCTTGAACTTTATGCTTGAAAGCATGACAAGATTCTACATCATGTCCGGGCGCCCCGGAATGGAATTCGCAGTGCTTACTGGCGTCGTACCCTCTAGGAAGTACTGGTCCTGTAGGTGGTTCCAGTGTTCTTTTCTCGACCAAATTCAACCCCAGCAATGTCTGAAGAAGCTCTGCATATGTCGATGGAGGCTTGTCGAATACCCTCCTCGGCTTTACACTCTGAAACCTTCCCTGACCCTGATTCTGCCTTTGCTGCTGCTGCTGTTGCTGTTGTTGTTGTTGTTGAGGAATCAGAATAGTAATACTGGCTATCTATTGAGGTTGGAGGTACTGATTTCTACCTCTGTCCCGACCTCTGCCACCAAATACAACACTTGTATCACTCTGTCGTCTTCCGCCGAACGCTTTTCTCGCACCCCCGGCTGAAGTAGATTCGCCTGCCTGAATCTTTCCAATTTTAATTCCGTTTTCGATCCTTTCTCCCATAAGGATCATATCGGAGAAACTGCCCATCGAAACATTGAGTAACTTGTCATAGTACATTCCAGTAAACGTCCCCACAAACATGTCATTCATCTCCCTCTCAACCAAAGGAGGATGCACCCGAGCTGCCATATCGCGCCATCGCTGCGCGTACTCTTTGAAGCTTTCACCATTTTTCTGCGACAGGCTCTGCAACTGAACCCTGTTTGGCGCCAAATCACTGTTATATTTGTAATGCATCACGAAAGCATCAGCCAACTGCTTCCAGGTTTTTATCTGAGTGGGCTCCAGCCCCACGTACCACTCCAACGATGGTCCCGATAAGCTATCTTGAAAGAAATGCATAAGCATCCTTTCATCATTGGAATACGCGGACATCCTTCTATAATAAGAACGTACATGGACCTTTGGGCAGGTATCCCCTTTGTATTTGTCGAAGGTTGGAGCCTTGAACTTCAACGGCACCCTCAGCCCTGGTACAACCCCATAGTAGTCATATCTAACCCAGCGGAGTTCTGATCAACCACACCTTTCATCTGCTCTTCTAGCATTCTGATCCTCTGAACAGGGTCAATAGGGCCTTCAGGCCCCATACCTCTTCCTGAAAAAGCGTCCTCCTGTTGATCCACATTCCAGTCATTTCCATACCCATCATAACCCATGTTACGGCCAAATCCTTGTTGATTGAACACAGGACCCTGTCCTCGGTTGCCGAACCCCAGATTGACCCCAGCGGGTCCAAAACCATTGTTGAAAGGAAGTGCCCCAGCACCGTTCATATTCACATTACCGAATCCACCATTACCGTAGCCATACCCCTGATTATTGCTGTAGCCGTCATTACCGAAGCCTTGATTGTTGACCCCGAAGTTCCCGTCCTGATTGACATTGCCATACCCGTTGTTTCCGAATCCAACATTGTCAACGAAACCTTGGTCAGCATCCACAGTGTTGCCTTTGTTGTTGACAACATGCCCATCACCACCATTCCCGGTATTGCCGTTACCGGCGCCAGCACCTGCACCAGTACCAGTGTTCCCGTTGATAGTCATAATAGGTGGAGTAACAACTGTCGGTATCTCATTCTCCCGGCGAGGAGTTTCAACAGAAATGTGGTCAGTGTTGCCGTTTCTGTTTGCCCGCGTCAGCAGCGGCTGCACCAAAGTCTGAAGATTCTCCTGGCCCTTGGCCATACTATCCATAGCTTGCATAAACAAAGTCAACTTCTCGCGGATTTCCTGCATCTCGACCTGAACTTGATTCATTATCTTCTTGCAGTTGTTTCGGGTTGAGTAGAGGTGGACTCTTTGTTCGTCAATCCTGGAAAACCTGGAGATGCAGGAAATAAGATACAGATTCAACAAGTAAGTGGCAATGCAAAATGAACATGCAGATGCAATATGTGTCTGTGTGTTAGGGAGATCAACCCTTGATTCTAGTGCCAAAGTGCCAGTGCCGTGACAGAGATAGTGATAAGGAGTTTGGATCCATTCACAGGGAAAAAATCTCATATATTGCTAAAAAGAGCCCATCAAGTCAGAAATACAATATTACTGAGTGTACAAAAAGAAGGCATGACCTCAACCAACAATCCTGGCGATGGCCAGCACAATGCAAATAAAGCATATACAACAGTACATAAGGTAATCAAGTGCGACCATATGCCTGATACTCATCCAACAGTCTCTTAGTCTTGGGATGATTTGGCTGAGAAAGCAACCCTTCGACGAGAGAGTCTCTTTGCCTGATAACACGCTGGAGATCCCCAATCGATTCCTCCCAAACACCTTCTCCAAAGCAATCTTCTAGCTTTCGCTTCTGGGACTCAGACTCTTTCTTGCGCTTGATAACTTTGTTCAAGGCATTATGGACATCATATCTCCGCATAACCTCTTCTTCAAACTTCTTCTGGCTAGCTTTCAACTGACCTTCCAGCTCAGAGATCTGCAACTTCAGTTTGTCTTCTCTTTCTTTATTGCCGGTCAGCGTGGCATTCCAGGTTTTGTTGAATGCAGAGATTTCCCGGTAGGCTACCTCAAGTGCTTTCTTCTTAGCCTCCAGCATATCATGGGAGCTCTTGAAATCTATCCCCAAGCGTTCACACTTCTTCCTTTGCTCGGTCAGTTCTGTGCCTAGGTAGTTCACCAGCTCTGTTTGCTGCTTGAAGGAATATACGGCTTCATTCCTTTCGCTCCTGAGTTGCACTAACTCTTCTTCCAACTTCTCGTTGGCTTCCATCAGCTATTCTTTCTCCTTCACAACCTGCTCATATCTCTCAACAGACACAGTAGTTGGCTCCTCAATCACGGGGGAAGCAGGAGGTAATACTACAGGAAACGACATTAGCGTCTGCTTTGCCCTATCTTGGATCCAAACTTGGTACGGAGGATAGGCTTGACAATCATTCTTACCCAACAACGGCTTACCCCTTCTGTTGATGTTTTTCCAAGCATGCTGAAGCCTGTACAATAATTCTCCACTTAGCCCACCTGTGAAGTACAGAGATTCCTGTACTTCCTCATCTTTTGGCGAGCTTTTCAAAGCATAACCGAATTGCCTGATCAACAATGACGGGTTGTAGTTAATGCACCCTTTCCTCCCAATCAGAGGAACGTTAGGATATCCGGCGCAGCTATAGATAATCTCAGATCCCAGCAAATCTCTATCAAACCAAACAACATCTTCTGAAGAAAGTCCCATCAGATGCTCAGACCAATCCACCGTATCTGCAGACTCAGCAAAGAAACCCTTCTTGGGCAGATGACTCTCAAACCACATATACAGCAAAGGCACACAACAAGAGACATTCTTGCCCCTCTTGTTCTCGTTCTTATAATGAAGTGAGTGATAGAAATCTCCAATCAAAGTAGGCACAGGATTTCCTGAAGCAAATATATAGAACGCATCCAGATCAACGAAGTCAGGTAGGTTCGGGAACAGTACAATGCCATAGATACACAGAGCAAGAATAGCATTAAACACAATCCAACATCCACTCTTGCTGTACTCTTGTGCTTTCCCAACCAGGAACTTGAGAGAAAAACCAGACACTCCATTCCACAAGGTTAACAACAACTCTGAGGAGTCTAAATGTAAGGTAACAGCCAAATCCTCCAGCTTGGGCTCAACACCCATATGAATGAAGGGTACCCTGTTCTGAATGGTCAACTCTAAGATCTCAGCATATTCCTCCATAGTCGGAGCCAGAATGAAGTCAGGGAAAGTAAAACACGTCAACGGGGGATCATAGAACTGCATCAGCGTGTACAATCCGTTCCGCTCATACATGGATGGTCTGCAAACCAACCTAAGCAGTTTCCCATAACTCTTCCTGAAGCTTATCTTCACATCATCATTAGCTAAAGACATCAAACCAAGCAAAGAAGAAACATCTGGAGTAGGCAACTTGTAAGCCACTGTCTTCTTCAAAGTATCCATAATAGTAGACAGACAGAAATCCGGGCACCTAGAATCAGAGGGTATAAAATGCACCTGCAGCACAGACACACATTAATGATATGCAAAATGAGTATGCAACAATGCAATATGCAAACATGCAACAGGGACCAAGTGATATATTGCTGAAGAGATCCATCCACAATATCTGTCTCAACACACCCACAATACTGCTCAACCCTGGTCTCAACAGACCCACAGCAATGCTCCAGCCTAGTCTCAACAGACCTATAACAAAGCTCCAACCTGGTCTCAATAGACCTATAACACTGTCCTGATGAAGAACCCCAAGTAACCACACATACTGATCTAATATTAAGAAAACCGGGTAGTCTGGAGGTCAAGTTTCCTGCATGTCCCAATCCCTCTCACAAGTAGGTGTCCCATCAACTGACACAAGGTACGGCATCCTATGTGGTCTTAGGCGTCACAAACTTTCAAGACTGATGATATGATACCCAGAAGGTGTGGCATCATCATGTCCTAAGGAGGCCTCACTTAGCCAACTTCCAAATGATCGGTCCCCGGAGTCGACAATCCACCTAACCAACAACCCCCTCAACCCAAAGGGTTGAAAAAGAAGTCAACCAGAAGAACCTCGTCCGAGCGTGGATTTTGCGGGACACTAGTACATGCAAAGCATGCACGCGCCCACTACTTTCCACAACTAATTCTAGGTGCGCTCAAGCCCAGGTCCGGCTTATCTCTCAACAGATCACCCCCTCCCCACAACAGCAATAACAATATAAAGCTGACAATAAAATGCGGAAAGTAAAGACAGAAATGTAAATCCATACAAAACCCACGACGGGGAAAACAAGCGCTAGGACTGACTCGCGTAGGGAACTGTTGGAGTCCCCAGCAGAGTCGCCAGCTGTCGCTACTGCAAAAATCGGCGCCGGCTATGACAGAAGAGTCGCCACCGTGCGTTATTTATCCCAAAGGAGGGAAAGGAAACGCTCAGAGTAAACCTAACGCAAAACGGGAAAGGAACGGTCATCGCAACCAAATTCCTGGATTCGGGAGTCTATTACGCAAGGGGAAGGTATTAGCACCCCTCACGTCCGTCGTACTCGACGGGATCCATGCTTGTTTTCTAGTACGGATTATTATTCTATCTACTCTACAGGTCTGGGTTAAAAAGAAAAGAAAATGACTCGGCAAAGTATCGCACTTTATGCCTACGTATTCCCGTCTGGAACGAGAAATCAGAGTCAACGTAGTTCGCCTACCTACGGGAAAGGAGGGAAGGTTGCTCGCTAGGATACGACATCCTATGCCTACGTACTTTCATACAGCATGAAAGATCAGAGCAAACGTAGTTCGGGCTACGAAAGACACAGATTGTCTGACTGTTTTTATCCTTCTGAAAAAGGTTTTCTTCTGATTAAAAGTCCAAGCGGACAAAAAAATGACTTTTGATTTGTTTTCAGTCTTTTACGCAAGAACTGTTTTTTTTATGATGTTTGAAATGTTATTGTGTTTTTTGATTGTTTCGAGATGGGAAGAGAAAGACGCTCTAAAAGCCTAAGGTTGAAAAGGGGAAGCAAAACTACCCTAAAGTTGTCATGCATGGATAAGCATCCTAATGTCTATCATAATTCCCTCCTGTACAAAGGAAATCATAGACCCTAGGGGATAAACAGAAAAGAAAGCAAGCAAATACAGTAAAATGCATGCAATGCAGCAATGCAAGCGAGGCAAGGGAGTCCTGCTCTACCTCGAACCTGGGAAAACAACAGGCAAAGTGAATCAACATTCACTTCAAACCTAAGGGGCAAGCTACACAAGCCAACAAACAATACAGAAAACAAAGCCCCAAAGCAAAGGAGGCAGCCCAAGCAGCAGCACCAAACTCCTACAGCAAACAGCAGCTCTGACAGCAACAGCAAGAACCTTCAAACTTCAATAAGCCTCAATCTCCAACCTCCAGGGAAGAGAAAGCACATTTCAAATAAGGCTCCTCAAACCTAAATAGTCAAGCTCCACAGCTACAGAAAACCCCAACTCAAAAGCAACAGTAAACCCTAGCTTCAATACTCCAGCAAGCTCCAGACAGCAAAACCGACAGTAACAACTCCATCTTCAGGCAATCCTCATGAAAGGCATCTTCATCATCTTCAAGCTTCAAATAAGCTCCTATCTTCAAGCTCCATCTCCAAGAGAGAATCAATTACCAGATTAAGTTGAAATGTTAAGAAGCTTAGTGACAACCAAAGGAAGCCCATAAGCACTTGGCATTATAAGTGACAGGTATCCTCAAAGTTCTACATCTAAAGTATGTCACTCATCCCTCCAAAGGAGGGATGTGAATAATTTAAAAGGACTTTGTGTCATAGGAATGAATAGAGGCACAAGAAGCTCTCTATGTTTGAAAGAAGAAACAAGCCTATTCTAAAGCTCTTCCTACATAGCCTAATCCCTAAGCCTTCAAAAGCAATCTTCAGCAGAGAAAGATCTTCCATGTCCCAGCTCCAAGCTTTATCTCCAAGCATCCTCAATACCTCTAGAAGCTTCGTCAAGCAAAACCCGAGCCCAAAGCCCAATTAAGACAGCCCAAGCAACGTAATCAAACCAAACATCCAAGGGGAAGACCCACAAACAACACACCAATTGCAAAAATCAAATAAAATGCTAAAGTTCATCATAAAATCCTAAGTAAATTATTAAGGGAACCTAACCCTATACCCAATACCCCATATAAATCCCAGAACCTAAATCAAACCCTAAGTCCCCAAACTATGTTCTAAACTACAACTAGTTGTTTTAAAACCCTAAATCTAACACATCTCTTATTCACCTCTCAAACTAACCTAAATTTTATTCACAAAATTATAATAAAATTCCTAAGGGTACCTTCCTGTCTAAGCTAACTAATCAAACAAGAATCAACTCAAAATCATGCACCATTTGGTCACAATAAAATTCGCAAAATCATGTATACACCATATTCAAGAATAAAGCAATTAAACTATAAAAATGCAATTAAATTCTAAAATGCATGAATCAACAATTTCTTAATCCCATAACATTCTAGACTCTCTAAGGAGTCAAAGGGAAAAAAAGCTGGCATAAAAATGTTTATTTTTCCATTTATTATGAATTATTTCCTAACTATGCTCTAAACATATCGAATCTTAACAAATTTCCTAAAAGAAATTAATATCTACAACTACATCTATTTTAATGTTTCCAACTATACTCTAATTATCTTAAAATAAAGAATTCCTAAAAGAAATTAACCTATTATTAACCCTATTATAATATTCTAAACATTTAAGCCATATCCTAAAACAAAATTAAAATCAAAATACAATACAAAATACTAAACCAAAATTAAATGCAGGGGGGTATGATAGTTACAGGGATGTTGCAGCAGCAAGAATATACACAGCCCAGCCCAAAACTAACACCTGCTAGCAAAAACAATAGAACTGGGCCAAGCCCACAAGCAACACACACACGTGGGGAAGGGGGTGCGATAAGCAAAACGGGGGAGATGCCAGCGACCAAAACGTTGGGCCTGAGGCCCACAATCACTCAAACGCCCATGGCCTTCTCAAGACTAGCGGGACAAAACCCTAGCCCTCTCAAAACTTCCTCACCACTGTTCACTAAACCTTGCGCTGTTTCCCTCATCTCCCCAACTTCTCTCTCGTCACAAACTCTTTCTCTCGCTCAAACCCTATCTCAGTTCAATCTCTCGGCTCAATCCACCTTTCCCTAACCTCCAGCTCATACAAGCTCTCTCGTCAATCTCTGTTCATATCTTAACAGGACCTAGTTTCTCAGCTAAAAACAAAATAAGCTACCAAACTAACAAGTTCAAAGCAAGAACCTGGAGACGCTACGGAGATGATGTGTTCTAGAGGCGTTGATAAGCGAAGATCCTCTGAAGATGCGCGTTCCTGCTGACGAGCGTATGAAATAGCTTTGAAGGATCAACATTTTTGGGGAATCCCTCGTTGAAGATGTTCGATGTTGGTGGAATTCTTGCGAGAAACTGATGAAGATCTTGTGAACTTGACGCTGAATGATGACGATCTTGAAGTTCTGGAGGACTCAAAAGTGAACGCGTGATGAACTTCTTGAAGCCTTTAACGAAAATCTGGAGAAACGGCTGGGGACTGATGACGATCGTTGCAGATCTCTGTTGAAGGTGCTCGAAGATCTGAGAAATATGATGAATCTGGACGAACTGGAGATGCGCTATGATGAAAATCGAAGATCTTGGCGTTGTATGAATTTCTATCGAAACTGATGATGAATCTGGTGGATGATGTTGATGCAGATTGAGATGAAGATCGGAAGGATTTAGATGGAGTTCTTGTGAATTGCTGGTAATTTGGAAACAAGATGCAGATTCTGATGAGTTTTCCGGCGATCTGGAGAAAAACGCAGTTTCCGGAGAGTCATTGGGGTGGCCGATGGTTAGTTACGGCGGCGATTGATTTTTCCGGCGAGGCCTCCGGCAGTTTGCATGGCCGACGGCGAGGGAGAAGTGAGTGGATCACACGTGGTCGTGTGCATGCAACGGAGAGGGACGCGTGTGGATGGAGGGAGCAGAGAGGGTGACGCATGGAGAGGGAAGAGAGATAGTGGAGAATAACGTGTCAGCTTCTGAGAGAATGAAAGGTGAGGTGGCGGGTTGTTGGGGTGGCCGATGGTTAGTTACGGAGGCGAATGATTTTTCCGGTGAGGCCTCCGGCGGTTTGCATGGCCGGCGGCGAGGGAGAAGTGAGTGGATCACACGTGGCCGTGTGCATGCAACGGAGAGGGACGCGTATGGGTGGAGGGAGCAGAGAGGGTGACGCGTGGAGAGGGAAGAGAGATAGTGGAGAATAACGTGTCAGCTTCTGAGAGAATGAAAGGTGAGGTGGCGGAAAAATGAAAGCACACGCGTGCCCAACTTATATAACGACACATGGCGAATACTTGGACTGGGCCCTACGAATTGGACATCTGGCTCATTACTTAGACTAAGACTTAATGAAATGAAAATTAATTGATTAATGAAAACAGACTAAACATGACTTAATGAAAACGAAAATTGATTAATGCTGGACTAATGAATGATTAAGGACTAAAACGGAAATTAACAAACAACTTCAGTTAATGATATGATTAAACTAATAAAACCAAAATGGATTAAAGACTATTAATGAAGGCTAATTCCAATTAAACTAATCTAAAAGACTTTAATAAAATCTATTAAAAGAAAACTTATTAAACCAAACAGTAATCTAATTAACATCTATTAAAAGATCTATACTATTAACTATTCAATTACATCTATTTATCTATGTTAAAATCTATTAAAAATCTATTTAATTTCTAGAACTATATTGAAAATCTATTAAAATCTATAAAATCAATAATAAAACTAATAAAACTATATTATTCTAAAAAAAAATAATATCTATTAATACTCTAAAAACAATAAAATCTATTAAAATCCTAGAAAACTATTAAAAGCTATTAAAACTATTTATTCTATAAAATCTATAATATTCTATTAATTCTAAAAAAATGCTATTAAAGCTAATAAAACTCTAAAAACAACTAAAGGCTCTATTTAAACTCTAGAAAATAATAAGACCTATTATAAAATCTTAAAAAAATTATTAAAGCAATTAATTCAAATTAAAGAGAACGTGAGACCAGATTGAAATAAGCGGCAAAAAACCGGACACCGAGATATCCTCAAAAATAACAGCGAGAGCTGAAAACACCGAGACGAGCGCAAAGTCTCAAAATACGCTTATTCGAACTGGCCTGAAACGCCAGGGGAGGCTGTATTCCCGATAAAATCAAAAGTGGCTGAAAAAATGCAATGTATGCAGTATGCGAGTGCGAATGCAAAATGCGTCGAAACATAAACCAGATGTGGGAACCGGTTGGTCAAATTTTCGGGTGCAACAACATGCCCCATAAGTCTCATGTTTATAAGAAAATGAGATTCAACTTGTATCTTGAGATATGTGGTCTTGAAGTTAGGCACTAAACAGGGGATTTTACACTGACAAACCTTTGAAACCGTAACTTAGTAACTTCTCACACTCTTGATTCTCCTTGATTTGATCTTGAAATAACATCTTATATGTCTCATAACAACTATCCATGACTCCAATGACTTAAAACCAAGTCTCAATCTCCTTCAAGTCTTCAGTTGACCTTGCACTAAGCAGATGAAACCCTAGGTGTACAATCCTTGACTGCAAACTCTTGCACATGAAATACCAACTTATATGAGCTCCAAAATGGCTTTAAAAGCACCCAATGAGCTCTCCAATCATCTCCTATCCATATCCATGAGGTTATGAACCTTAGATGAACCTCAGTTGACCCCTAAGATAGGAGGTGAGCAATACATACCAATCCATTCTCTCAATGATCTCTGACCACTTCTTGGTGACTAAGCACTTGATGACTTGAGTAAACACTCTTGCTTGAACTTGGAACCCTTGATACTCTTCTCTTGATACACACCTTCCTTGATCCCCTATTAAGCACAATGCTATGCATATGTAAATGCTAAAGAAATGAAATGAAACACAAGTCAAGTAAAGAAAAAGGTTGGGCAAATTTTGGGGTACAACAGCTGCCCCTATTCAAGCGACTTGGACCTGAATAAGTGAAAAGCGAACGATTTCAAACAATCAAGGTAAAATATGGTTGAATACCAAAGAACCTGGAAATTTTCCAACCGCAAAAATAGAACTGCAAACTCTGATTGGGGACAAAAATCTCCAGAAATAACTGAATCTGGTAGTTGCAACGGCAACAAGTTGACTGATTACCAATCAAAAAGCATCGACATGCAGTCGGAAGAGACATCTGCTAACACGCAGGCAACGAAAATAAGTTGGAAAGATCATCTGGTATCACCATCAGGCATCTATTGAAACAATAGGCATCGAACCAGAAGGTTGGCTCAACCTGTAGTTGAGAACAACATCTGACATCGCCGCCAGGCATTCGCTAAATAAAAGCGAGCATCGAACCCAAAGGTTGGCTCAACACAAAGTTGAGAAAAACATCTGACATTGCTGCCAGGCATCTGTTAAATAAAAACAGGAATCGAACCCGAAGGCCGGCTCAACACGAAGCTGATAACAACATCTGACATCGCCGCCAAGCATTCGCTAAATAAAAGAGAGCATCGAACCCAAAGGTCGGCTCAACATGAAGCTGAGAAAAACATCTGACATCGCTGCCAGGCATCTGGTAAATAAAAAAAGGCATCGAACACGAAGGTCGACTCAACCCGAAGCTGAGAAAAACATATGACATTGCTGCCAGGCATCTGTTAAATAAAAACAGGCATCAAACCCGAAGGCCGGATCAACACGAAGCTGAAAAGAAATCATCTAACATCGTCGCCAGGCATCTGTTAATCCAAGCAGGCATTCGCTAAATACAAGCGAGCATCGAACCCGAAGGCCGGATCAACACGTAGTTGATAGTCTTCTTTTGACAAGTCACAAAAGAACTCTGCTGGGGAAAGAGAAACTTAAACAAGCAACTCTGGCGAGGAGAGACAAGAGAAAATTAACCAAGTAACTCTGTTGGGGACTCCATTGGGGAAGGAAGAGAAACTTAACCAAGCAACTCTATCGGGAAACACCTGATAAGATGAAACGTATCCGTCAAGAATCTTTTACCGAGGTATGGATACTTGTACGGGCTAAAGAAACACGTCACAAATTGCCATGGTATGGACACCACGTGGAATAAAGAAATATCAACATTTGTCGGGGTCTAGATACCGCACGGGCAAAAGAAATCATAATCCGTCATGATCTGCCAAGGTCTGGGTACGACAAAGAACACATTACAAGCTGCCACGGTCTGGATACCACGAAGGTAAAGTAAATCAACCATCTACTGGAGATACACCTGAAAGCAAAGAGGTAATAACTTGGCTTATGTTTCAAATACATATGTTTGAATATGGCGTAATGCTACATACGAAATGGAAATGCTACGCGTTTCTGAGAATGCTATGCCAAATGCAAATGCACCGGAACCGAATCAACAAAATAAATGCTGAAGAGACAAAGGCCACCATGTTGAGGATACAACATTACAATTGGATTTATACTGAGAAAAACAAGCCCTGGATGTCTTTCTGAAGAAGAACTTCCCTGAATAACATTGCTCTAACGAGAACAAACATCCACAACCCACCCTGCTAGGGATCAACGCAAACTCTACTGAGGAAAAGTGCCCTGAATGGCCAACCAGACAATAACTCTTTTGGGGTTCTCCTGACTCGGCTGAGGAGAACAAATCCACTCTACTGGGGAGATAGCACAACATGCTAAACAATAACTCTACTCTGCCGGAGATCAAAATCGCATCCTGCCGAGAGAAAATTCCCTGAACGACCTTCTAAGATACAACCCTCTTGGGGAATACACAACCCGACCGAGGAAAGACAAACCAAACGCTGGAGATCAGTCTAACCTGTTGCAAAAATCAACGACTCTGCAGGGGATAACAATCAACCATTGAAATTAACTTCACATTACCGGAGAAATCAGCCCTGAACAGCCTCCTAACATACAACTCTAGGGGAACAGACGACTCTACTGGGGAGTCAAAGTTACTGCTCTGGAATAGCTCCATCCTGTCGAATATTCTGCTCTGCCGAAGATAAAAATCCACCCTACCAGGGATTACTAAGCTGGGGATAACCAACCACACGCTCTCTGCTGAGGATAACAATTCTCAGGGAGTAACTTCACTCTGTAGGGAATAGAATCCATTCTGCGGACTCCGCCGGGGATTAGCCAACGAGAGGGAACCTCTTTGACCTATGCTTGGGGAACGAATCACCACTTAAAACTCTGAGGGGATACTAGATCATATATCCAAATTCTGTGGGGAACCAGCTTTTGCTGACTTTGCTGAGGAGTAAATGTGTACCTGCAATCTGCTGAGGATATGGACACATACCTGACTTGCCCGAGGGGTATCAGTCTCAACTCTCTAGGGATGATTCTACCCTGCTGGAGAATTCAACTTAAACTGCCGAGGAATGAGTATACCAACAATCTGCTGGGGAAAAGTGTATACCCTCTACCTACACATCCTCTGCTGTAAAACAGGCCCTTGCTGGGGACGGAGAGCACAACCTTCACTTGCTGAGAAACAGTGATCTTACCGGAGATACACCTTTAGAAATTTCCCCAAGGGTAACATCCTTGCAAAAATGAACAAACAAACAAGATATCCTGCGCAACGGGAACTATCTTGGTCATCATCCGTGACATTGTTCAAATAAATCAAAGTTTTAATGATTATCAGCCAAAGCCTGCAAGTTTATGTATGTACAATTTTATCAAAACATCTGGCGTTTTTTTGCTAACAAAACAGTAAAGACTAAAGCAGGATAAACAATTGCTGAATAGTATATCTTTTATTGACAAATGGCCTATAAATAAGCGGATTTTACAACAGATGCAACCCCTGGAAAGAGGAAGCTGCGCAAAAATTTACAGAAATGCACAAAAATATATAGAATGTCAGCAATGTGACCATGAGCCGATCCATCTATGACTCGCCTGACTTCAATGATTCCCCGACGCTTCGTCTTCTAAAGAGATTGATTCGGATAAACGACCCTCAGGTTCTCCTTCAATCTACTACTCTGAAGACCAATACGCAGACCGCAATCATTTGCTTTTCAAATCCCTAACTTTTGTCTGAATCGCCCTTTTGGGTTTTCAATTCACCGAGATGCCCATTTTTTTTTCCAAAGTTACCTTTTCAGGCTTTTAACTTTGCGGGTTTACATCTTTTCTTTTATATCCCTAATTTTTGCCCGAACCCAATCCTTTTATGGTTCGCCGGGATGTCCCATTTTTTCCTGGATAATCTTTTTCTTTCCAGCGGGTCTCTTGAAGCAAAGTATTTTTAAACTGCGTCTACATTCATAGGGGATGTGAAATCCTCACCATCCATGGTTGATAACAGCAAGGCTCCTCTGGAGAAAACCATTCGCACGACATATGGACCTTCATAGTTGGGAGTCCATTTGCCCCTGTGATTTGTTTGTGGAGGGAGAATCCTCTTCAATACCAACTCGCCCGTCTGAAAGCTTCAAGGGCGCACCTTCTTGTCGAAAGCTTTCTTCATCCGACTTTGATACAACCGACCATATGCAATAGATTCTATCCTCTTCTCGTCCATCAGGTTGAGCTAATTCAATCTGTTTCTTATCCATTCTGCCTTATCAAGGTTGACGTTGACCAGAACTCTCAAAGAAGGAATCTCGACTTCTAATGGCAGGACAACTTCCATGCCATACACCAGCGAGAAAGGAGTTGCCCTAGTTGAGGTCGTATCTGTCGCTACCGCGAAAATAAGGTGTCGGCAAAACAGAAGAGTCGCCACCTTTCGTTATTTATCCCTTAGAACAGGAAAGGAAACGATCGGAAAAACCTGACGAAAAAGGTATAAGACAAGGTCATCGCAACCATTGTCTGGGTTCGGGAGTCGGTTACGCAAGGGAAAGGTATTAGCACCCCTCACGTCCATCGTACTCGATGGGATCCATGCTCGTTGTGTTTATCTGACGGGTTGGTTTTATCTATCTACCTATCAAGGCTGGCTTAAAAAGAAAAGAAAATGACTCGGCAAAGCGTCGCGCTTTATGCCTACGTATTCTCATCAGAGAATGAGAAATCAGAGTCAACGTAGTTCGGCTTACTACGGGTTATGGGGAAGGTGGCTCGCCAACACGTCAGTATTGTGCCTATGTACTCTCAACAGGTATGAGAGATCATAGCTTACGTAGTTCGGGATAATACGGATTACGGGAATTCAAATTCATCTATTTTTTCCAAGTAGGGTTAACAAACAGTTCCAGCAGTTTGGTGTACGCAGCTCGACCCTTGGAGACTTAGGCGTTACCATTTGCGGTAGAACTAGGAGTCAACGACACTCTTTTCTTCAGAAAAGCTTCCTTTGAATTATGGGCTCACGGGGCAAAAAGGTTTGAAGTTTGTTTCTGTATTTTACGGAAGAACTGTTTTTCATGGATGTTTGCAACCAATATCACACTAGAGACTATGATCTGAGAGTGAATGCGTCGCATGTCACCCAAAGGGTGCCATACTAAACATCCAGACTGTTGAAAAGAAACTCTCCAACAATCCTTTCTCAGATAGCTTAAGGCTCGTAACGTACGCTGTCAGTTAACCTTTATTACTGTATTTTAATTTGTTTTTAGATGAGAAGAGAGAACAAGCTAGTTCAACTAAGGGGAGACTCTCAAGTCCTAATTTTGTCATGCCAAGGATTCATCCTATGGTTGAGGTTTTGAAACAGGGAACTCCTAGAAGTTATCATGCATAGGTTTCAACCTAAAGTTCTAATCATCACTTCCTTATCAAAGGAAGTGATATTCCTAGGGGATCATGTCAATGGTAAACAGAAATAGATAAAGCATTAGCTTAAACAGTAAACAGATATACAGAAAACGATTGTAAAATGCATGCAATGCAAGTGAGGGAGGAAATGTGTGTGGGGCATCAGCCTCCACAAGCTCATCTCAACCTCAAGCCAAATATGAATAACTGCATCAGTCTAAATATGAGCTTATTCTAATGCATCAAGCAAATCAAACAAGTCACATCAATACATTTGCACAGAAAGCAAACAGACAGGAAAGAAAGCGAATCAACAGCTTCCACAGCTTCACAGCAAAGCAATCCTCTGACAGAAACTCAGGCAACAGCCTGTAAGAGCACAGATTGTGTCTTAGTTATATCTCTATGTTTTGACGATAACACTTATAAATTTTGTATTCAAGAATTATATACTCTAAACGTGTTCTAAATTGTTTGCTACAGGCACTAAAGAAAATTATCTTAAGAAAGCAAAATTGCATCTGAACTTTGTTCGTATGAAAGACATCATAAGTTCAAGAGCATCTTAAGTGAAGATCTGAACACTGCTCCCAGAAGAATATGACTACTGTCTCTTGAAGATTTTGAAGAAGGAGTCTCTAAAGCATAGAAGACTCTGCTCTGAGAGATTTACACGCTCAAGCACACAAGCTGCACATACTCTGACTCAGCTCAATCTGAAGAACATTCAAGACTCTGAAGATCCAGATGATCCTTGGTCTGAAGACTCTGAAGATTCAGATTCTAATGTTGAAAGCTGAACTTACTTTGAAGAAGATTTAAATATGTACGTTGGTTGTTTCTCAACAGCTCTTTCCTATTTTGTGCTAGACACAAGGACACAGACAAAAAGGTTTTATCTGTGCATTCCATTCTAAGGAAAGTATTCTGCAAGTGAAGACAAAAAGCATCAGGCCTGTTTCAGCACAGCCTCCAATGTGAAGACAAAAAGGCTCTAGGCTTTTCTGCACAGCCTTCAACGTAACAAGACTTCTTGGATCATAGTGCCTATATAAAGAAGTCCACTCCATCTTCTTCAGTATCGAATCTCTAGCAAAATCTCTACTTAAAGCAAACCTTTCAAAGCTCTTAATCATATTACTTTGCTTTATCTTTATTCTTAACTTAAGAGAAATATCACTGTTGTGATAACAGCTTATTAGAAGCATTCTTACTCTTGTAAAAGTTTTACTTTGTTTGTAAAAGGTTTTCCTTAAGAGGATCCAGTTGGGATCAGTTGCTCTTGAGAAGACTAAGAACGGTTGTTCTTAGGTGTTGCTATTTGTAATTTGTTTGATTAAAATAGTGGATTAAGTCCTTGATAGAGAAAGGCAAATCACTCTTGAGAGGGTGGACTGGAGTAGTTGTTTTCAACGAACCAGGATAAAAATATCTGTGTTCTAATCTTTGATTTTTAGTCTTACTTATTCAACCCCCCCTTCTAAGTAATTTTCTCACCTTCAGTTGGTATCAGAGCTCCGGTTCTGCGTGTGCTCCACTTAACCGTGACAGTTAAAGATCCAGTGAGAAAGATACTTTGATATTTGTGTTGTTGCCATTATGGAAACTTCTACATCAACTTGCAACAACAAATATGAAGGAGATAGGATCAGTACCAAGCCACCCATGTTTGATGGGGAAAAATTTGACTATTGGAAAGATAGAATAGAAAGTTTTTTCCTCGGGTATGATGCTGATCTTTGGGATATGGTCATTGATGGATATAAACATCCTACTGATGAGGATGGCAAAAATATTGATAGAAAGTCAATGACTGAAGTACAGAAAAGAGATTTCAAGAATCACCACAAAGCCAGAACTATATTGCTTAATGCAATCTCTCATACTGAGTATGAGAAGATTACAAACAGAGATACTGCTCATGACATGTTTGAGTCACTCAAAATGACTCATGAGGGAAATTCTCAGGTTAAAGAGACCAAGGCGCTGGCGCTCATACAGAAGTATGAGGCATTCAAAATGGAAGAGTCTGAAAATGTTGAAACTATGTTTTCTAGATTTCAGATTCTTACTGCTGGTCTGAAAGTTCTGGATAAGGGCTACTCAACGTCAGATCATGTCAAGAAGATCATCAGAAGTCTTCCCACCAGATGGAGACCAATGGTGACTGCATTGAAGATGGCAAAAGATCTGAATAAGATCCCCTTAGAAGAACTTATCAGTTCTTTGAGAAGTCATGAAATAGAGCTGGAGGAAGATGAGCCCCAGAAGAAAGATAAAGGTAAATCCATAGCTTTAAAATCTAACAAACCTGTTAAAGCTTTGTAGGTAAAAGAAGAAAGTTCTGAAGAATCGTCTTCTGAAGAAGAAGATGAACTGTCCATGCTTTCCAGAAGAATCAACAAGCTCTGGAAGCATAAGGGAAGGAAGTTTAACATCTTCAGGAAAGCTGACCACAGGAAGGAATCTTCTGGACACAGAAGATCTGGAAAGAAAGAGGTCACATGCTATGAATGCAAAGAACCTGGGCACTACAAAAATGACTGCCCCAAACTTCTCAAGGAGAAACCCAAGAGAAAGTTTGATAAAAAGAAAAAGGTTCTTATGGCAACTTGGGATGATTCAGATGAATCTGAATCTGAATCTGAAGCAGAAGAAGAGTGTGCCAACATGGCATTAATGGCTGGAATAGAAGATCAGAATGAAGAATTATCATCTGAATCTGAGTCAGACTCCGACTCTGATGCTGAAGAGGTAATGTCCAAACTTACCAAAGATGAACTTATAAAGGTGTTATCTGAAGTTTTGAAAAGCTACAATAATATCAAACTCAAGAACAAGAAGCTGAAAAGCAATCTTGAATCTGAGATTGATAATCTGAAAACAGAACTTGTTGAGCAGAGAGAAATAAATTTAAAAATAAAAAATGATTTGGAAATTGTTCAACAAGAATCTGACTCTGAAGCTAAGTCATCTGAAAATATTTTGGAAAAATATGACTCTAGTTTTCAGAGGTTCCTCACTAAAAGCATAGACAGAAGCAAGATGGCTTCTATGATCTATGGAGTTAGTAGGAATAAAAGAAAGGGAATTGGATTTCAATCTTCTTCTCTTGAAAAAGATGTAAGACCAATACCTGTAGATGATCTGATCATTAAGATAACTCCTTTATACTCTAATTTTAAATTTGGTCACTTAAATGATATTAAACACACGAGCTCTGAAAAGAATACTCATGTGTTTAGATCTAAGGCAAGTCTAAACAAAAACTATGTTGAAAAACAAAAGTTTAGACAAACCTACAAGGCAACTAACCCTAAAGGACCCAAGAAGATCTGGGTACCTAAAGACAAAATAATCCCTGTTGCAGATGTCCTTAGCAGCAAAGTCAGGACACCAATCATGGTACCTGGACTCTGGATGCTCACGACACATGACGGGAGAAAGGTCTATGTTCCAAAGTCTGGAACTTAGATCTGGAGGGGACGTGAAATTTGGAGGGAACCAGAAGGGCAAGATCATTGGCTCTGGAACTATAGGTAATGGCAACCTACCCTCTATTTCTAATGTTCTGTTAGTTGAAGGATTGAAACATAATCTATTGTCCATAAGTCAATTAAGTGACAATGGTTATGATATCATCTTTAATAAAAAATGTTGCAAAGCTGTATGTCAAAAGGATGGTTCTATCCTATTCAATGGAAAGAGGAAACACAACATTTATAAAATTAACCTTTCAGAACTTAAAGTTCAAAATGTAAAATGCCTCTTATCTGTGAATGATGAGCAATGGGTCTGGCATAGAAGATTGGGACATATTAATATGAGACGTATATCTCAAATTAATAAACTCAATCTGGTCAGAGGACTTCCTAAGTTGAAGTTCAACTCAGATGCTCTATGTGAAGCATGTCAAAGAGGCAAATTTTCAAAATCTCATTTTAAATCAAAAAATGTTGTTTCTACCTCCAGACCATTGGAATTACTTCACATTGATCTATTTGGACCAGTGAAAACTGCATCCATCAGAGGCAAGAAGTATGGGTTAGTCATTGTAGATGACTACAGCAGATGGACATGGGTAAAGTTTCTAAAACACAAGGACGAGTCTCATTCTGTGTTCTTTGACTTCTGCAATCAAGTCCAGACTGAAAAAGATTGTAAAATTATTAAAGTCAGAAGTGATCATGGTGGAGAATTTGAAAATAAACATTTTGAAAAATATTTTTCTGAAAAAGGCATTGCACATGATTTCTCCTGCCCTAGAACTCCACAACAAAATGGAGTTGTAGAGAGGAAAAATAGAACATTGCAAGAAATGGCCAGAACCATGATCAACGAGACAAATCTGGCAAAATATTTCTGGGCAGAAGCAATTAACACAGCTTGTTATATTCAGAACAGAGTGTCTGTAAGACCTCTTCTGAAAAAGACTCCCTATGAATTGTGGAGAAACAGAAAGCTTAACATTGCTTATTTTCATCCTTTTGGATGTATTTGTTATATGCTTAATACTAAAGATAATCTGAACAAGTTTGATTCCAAAGCACAGAAGTGTTTCATGCTTGGTTATTCTGAACGCTCTAAAGGCTACAGAGTATTCAATACTGAAACACAAATTGTGGAAGAATCTATTCATGTCAGATTTGATGATAAGCTTGGCTCTGAAAAGCCAAAGCAGTTTGAAAGTTCTGCAGATAGAGAAGTGATTCTCACAGACTCTAAAGGCTCAGAGGCAGAAAAGGCAAAGAACAAAGAATCTGACGCAACCCCAGATGCTACACCTTTGACTTCCCAACTAAACAACTTGCATATTTCTGAAAGACCAACTGTCAGAGGATCTTCTTCCAGAATCAAAGCTTCTCATCCAGAAGATGTGATAATTGGAAAGAAAGATGATCCTATAAGGACAAGATCATTTCTCAGAACTTCTGAATCTTCCTTATTTGGCTTAGTGTCAATGATAGAACCAACATCTGTAGATGAGGCTCTGGAAGATAATGAATGGATTATAGCTATGCAAGAAGAGCTGAATCAATTCGCCAGAAATGAAGTTTGGGATCTGGTTCCTAGACCTAAAGGATTCAATGTCATTGGAACAAAATGGGTCTTCAGGAATAAGCTGAATGAAAAGGGAGAAGTAGAAAGGAATAAGGCAAGGCTGGTTGCTCAAGGATATAGTCAACAAGAAGGTATTGATTACACTGAGACATATGCTCCAGTGGCAAGGTTAGAATCTATTCGTCTTCTTATTTCATTTGCTGCACAGAATAACATCACTCTGTATCAGATGGATGTTAAAAGTGCTTTTCTTAATGGTATTATAGAAGAAGAAGTATATGTCCACCAACCTCCTGGTTTTGAAAGTGAAAACTTTCCAGATCATGTTTTCAAATTAAAGAAATCCCTTTATGGATTAAAACAAGCTCCCAGAGCTTGGTATGAGAGGTTGAGCAACTTCCTTCTGAAGAAAAATTTTATCAGAGGAAAAGTGGATACAACTTTATTCTGTAAATCTGTTAAGAAAGATCTGTTGATTTGTCAGATTTATGTAGATGACATTATTTTTGGATCAACAAATATTACGCTTGGAAAGGAGTTTGCTAAATGTATGCAGGAAGAATTTGAAATGAGCATGATGGGAGAATTGAGATTCTTCTTGGGAATCCAAGTCAATCAGACTCCAGAATGCACCTACATACATCAAACCAAATATGTTAAAGAGCTTCTGAAGAAGTTCAACATGGTTGATAGCAAAATGGCAAAGACTCCAATGCATCCTACAAGCACTCTAGGTAAGGAAGAGGTAAGTAAGAAGGTAGATCAAAAACTCTACAGAGGTATGATAGGATCTCTTCTATACTTGACTGCTTCTAGACCAGATATTCTGTTTAGTGTCTGCTTATGTGCTAGATTCCAATCAGATCCTAGAGAATCACACTTAACAGCTGTTAAGAGGATTCTGAGGTATCTGAAAGGTACTGCTAACATGGGTTTGTGTTACAGAAGATCTGATGAATTTACATTAGTTGGATTCTGTGATGCTGACTATGCTGGAGACAGAGTTGAACGTAAAAGCACTTCTAGAAGCTGTCAGTTTCTTGGAAGTCATCTGATCTCATGGTACAACAAGAAGCAACCTACCATTGCACTATCAACTACAGAGGAAGAATACATTGCTGCTGCTGGATGTTGTACTCAGATGCTCTGGATGAAGAGTCAATTAGAAGATTATCAAATCTATGAGAGTAACCTTTCTATCTTTTGTGATAATACTTCTGCTATATGTTTGTCAAAAAATCCAATCTTGCATTCTAAGGCAAAACATATAGAAATTAAACATCACTTCATCATAGACTATGTTCAGAAGGGTGTAATTAATCTAGCTTTTGTTGATACAGATCATCAATGGGCTGACATTTTCACAAAACCCCTTGCTGAAGATAGATTTAAGTTTATTCTGAAAAATATTTGTATGGATTTATGTCCAGAGTAATATTTCTCAGAGGCAACCTCTCAGATGCAAAATGTTTAATAATCTGAAGTATTTCATCTGTCTATTTGTTCATTTATATTTATTCAATTATTTCGTTTTGGGTAAAACTCTGAACTAACAAGCTTAGAAGATCTGAAAGTTGGAAACGTTTCATTTCTTGAGAGAAATCAGATGAGCCAACAAAGCAAACACGTGTCATTCAATTTCTGAAAAGATTGAGTGCTTAACTGATTTGACGTTTGAGGTAATGCTTTGAAAATCTCACTTTTCTTGTTTTTCCCCCCAGCTGTCATAATTTAATGTGAAATGATTACTTTTCATTAAATGCTGTCCAAACGTGCGTAAGTGTCTTTTGTGTGCCCTATGCTTGATTTTTGGTTTTCTATATATATCACCTATCACACTTATATCACACTTTCCACATTCACTTCATTCATGCGTTTCTGCTTTCTTTTCAATCTCTTCCAAAACCCTAAACCGAAACCAAGGTTTTCTTCTTCAATGGCGTCTACTTCAAACACTGCTGCAAAACCTAACAAGACTATAATGTACAAAGAACCTGAACGAACTTTATTCACTCCAGTGGCTGATCTAGAAGTGCTCTGTGAAAGCTTCATTGACCTTGACTCTTTAAAGGAAAATGGGTTTGATCTCATTTCTGCCATTAAAGCTCAAGGATGGGAAAAATATTTTGAAAGGCTAATGGGTCCTGTTTTTCCAACACTGGTAAAGGAATTTTGGATACATGCAAGCGTTGGTCCCAAGTTTATACATTCCTCGGTTCTTGGAGTGGAAATAGTCATCACTGAAAACCTAATCAGACAACTGTTTAGCTATACTGAGTCTGATGGTGTTTCAAATCTTGCTTCTTCTCGCATCGATATGGCTAGGGTTTATGAAGAAGTTACTATTGCTGGTTTACCGTCAAGTAAGGTTAAAGATTTAAAACCCATTTATAGGATCTGGGCTAAAATCTTTATGAGTATGTTTTTTCACAGAAAACCTTCCAACTCACCAGATTATGTGAGTTCGGAACATTTGTATTTTATGTACTGCATTAGCAAAAATGTCAAAGTGGATCTACCATATCTCATCTTCAGTCATTTACTAACTCATGTCAAAGAAACCAGAGAGGAAGTAAGGGCGAAAGCTGGTAAAGTGAGGACGTGGATACCCCTGGGAAGGTTGATTTCTGATATACTTATTGAGAACAAGCTGGTTCAGCATCTAACTGATGCGAAGATTACAGAAGATCTAACTCACATCATTGGCTCTGAAATTAATGGACTCAATCTGAAGAGGATGAAAATCATCTCAAAATTGAAAGGACAACTCAGGAAGATCAACTCTGACGAGATTCAAGGTAGAAGAATTCCTGTGGAAGATTTTCCACTATTTAGTGCAGATGAACCTAAGGAATTTGTCTGGCTGTACATTACTGAATGTCTAAAGGAAGGAATTCCTTTACCAGCCAATCTCGTTCAGAAGCCTGGAGAAGAATTGCCTAATCAGATGAAGGAAAGGCGCAGTAAGAGGAAGGCTGACGAAGAATCCGTTCAGAAGAAGAGAAAAGCTCCTGAAGCATCAAGAAAGAAGAGGAAAGAAGGAAAGAAGGCCAGAAGCAGTCCAAGAGAAGCTACTCTGGAAGAAATCAGAGACACCATTCAACAGGTATTAGCCTCTGATCCTACTCCTATTGTTCATTCACCACTATCTTCACCACAACTCTCTCCAAGCCTCATACCAAGAACTTCAAAATCTAGAAAGTCTGTCAATATCTCATCCGAACAACTATCCTCTGAACCAGTAAATTTACAATCATCTCCAGCACCAATTCCATCTGACCCACAACCTCAAACTATTCAAATAGAAATTCCTCCACCAGAACCAACTCAACCAGAAAATTCTCCAACAATAACTCCACCAGAACCAACTCAACCAGAAAATTCTCCAACAGCAACTCCACAACCAACTTTGTCGCAACTAGAGAATCCACACTTAGAGACTCTCCAACCAGAAACAATTATTTCAGAACAAAATCAGCCAGAGACTGTTCAAACTGAACACTCTGAACAAACAATTCCCTCAGAAGATCCAAATCTCTCTGACAATATTCTTGATATTCCACCCCTAAACCAAACAATTGAAATTTCTTCTACATCTGTTCACTCAGATGAATCCTCTGATTCATCTGATTCATCTGACTGTGATTCAGAATCACTCAAACAAGCTCGCTCTGAGAGTGTTATGAAGAAACATCTTAACATTGCTTTGTTTCATACCCCACCAAACTCTCCATCTCAACAACCATCTGAAGCTCAACCCTCTGGCACTCAAACAGCTGAAAACCAAAACATTCCTCAACCACCTGAAACTAACCCATCTGAGAATCAAACTTTTCCTCATTCAGTTGAACTTCCTCAATCTGTCATCCACACATCTCAACCACCCACACCTCAACCACAACCATCTGAACCTACTCCTGCTAACACCCCTAATCCTTTTTCCTCTGGTCAGAATGAACAGTTAGATTTAGGATCTTGTGTTAATGCTATGTTTGATATTTTCAAAAAGGAGTTAGATTCTGAATATGATCGTGTTAAGGCTGTCTGCATGTCTAGTTTGGATCCAAATGTTTCGAATAATGCTTGGAAGCGCTTCATCTGGATGTTTAACAAAGCTGCCCTAAAAGTTAGAGAAAAATGCTCTAAGCTTGCTAAGACAAAATTTGCTGAGTTAATAAAGGTGACACTGATGAACATGCCCCCTCCTCCTCCTGTGTTACTATTGGAAGCTGCTCCTCCTGTTGTTCCTGATTTTGAAATGGTTGAACAAGCTTCTGTTGAAAACCAATCTGAAGGGAACCCTGCTGCTACTGCATCTGCTCCGTCTTCATCTGTGGTTTCAGAACTTGTGAATGATGTGAAGGATATAAAGGACTGGATGATCAAGCAAGAGAAAACAACTGATGAAATCAAAACCTGGATGTCTAAGCAAGAAGAGTCAGCTGCCAAGATGACAGAGCTTCTGACCCTCATTGCCTCTCGCAAGACCTAGTTTTATTTGTTGTTTTGCACATGAACTGAGTTTTTGATGTTTGATTACTTTTATTGTGTTATGTGTTTTTTGGCCTCTGCCTGTTTGTCTGTGAACTTTGGTTTGTTCTGTTTTTAATTGCATGATAACATGGTTTGCTCCTATTTGCTTCTTTTCTTCTATATCTTTCTGTCTTTGAAAATCTTTTTGATTATGACAAAAAGGGGGAGAAAAAGAGAAACTGAGTGTTCAACCCATAAGCAATTACCAAAACTAAAACTCAGACATTTTATTAACTTATTTGAATTTAAGTCTTTCAGATTACATTGATATATCTGACATAATTCATTGAAGTTACCCTGAGACTGTATCAACCAGAACCTGATCCTCTAAAGAAAATCTGAGTATTCAATCAACTCTGATAACTCTGATATCTTACTCTGATACATTTATTCTGAAAGAGAATTCATGCAAGATGATAACCAGACGCTCTGACTAAAGGAAGTCATATGTATATGGCATCAAGATTTGATTCTGAACTCTTTCATCAGGCTCTGAATCTGAAATATACTAAATCAGAAAGGGAAGTATTCTATTCTATCGTAGTATTTATTTCAGGGGGAGATTGTTTATCTCAGGGGGAGTTTCTAATTCTTACTCTTTATTGAACAAAATTTTCTCATGTTTTGTCATCATCAAAAAGGGGGAGATTGTAAGAGCACAGATTGTGTCTTAGTTATATCTCTATGTTTTGATGATAACACTTATAAATTTTGTATTCAAGAATTATATACTCTAAACGTGTTCTAAATTGTTTGCTACAGGCACTAAAGAAAATTATCTTAAGAAAGAAAAATTGCATCTGAACTTTGTTCGTATGAAAGACTTCATAAGTTCAAGAGCATCTTAAGTGAAGATCTGAACACTGCTCCCAGAAGAATCTGACTACTGTCTCTTGAAGATTCTGAAGAATGAGTCTCTAAAGCATAGAAGACTCTGCTCTGAGAGATTTACACGCTCAAGCACACAAGCTGCACATACTCTGACTCAGCTCAATCTGAAGAACATTCAAGACTCTGAAGATCCAGATGATCCTTGGTCTGAAGACTCTGAAGATTCAGATTCTAATGTTGAAAGCTGAACTTACTTTGAAGAAGATTTAAATATGTACGTTGGTTGTTTCTCAACAGCTCTTTCCTATTTTGTGCTAGACACAAGGACACAGACAAAAAGGTTTTATCTGTGCATTCCATTCTAAGGAAAGTATTCTGCAAGTGAAGACAAAAAGCATCAGGCCTGTTTCAGCACAGCCTCCAATGTGAAGACAAAAAGGCTCTAGGCTTTTCTGCACAGCCTTCAACGTAACAAGACTTCTTGGATCATAGTGCCTATATAAAGAAGTCCACTCCATCTTCTTCAGTATCGAATCTCTAGCAAAATCTCTACTCAAAGCAAACCTTTCAAAGCTCTTAATCATATTACTTTGCTTTATCTTTATTCTTAACTTAAGAGAAATATCACTGTTGTGATAACAGCTTATTAGAAGCATTCTTACTCTTGTAAAAGTTTTACTTTGTTTGTAAAAGGTTTTCCTTAAGAGGATCCAGTTGGGATCAGTTGCTCTTGAGAAGACTAAGAACGGTTGTTCTTAGGTGTTTCTATTTGTAATCTGTTTGATTAAAATAGTGGATTAAGTCCTTGATAGAGAAAGGCAAATCACTCTTGAGAGGGTGGACTGGAGTAGTTGTTTTCAACGAACCAGGATAAAAATATCTGTGTTCTAATCTTTGATTTTTAGTCTTACTTATTCAACCCCCCCTTCTAAGTAATTTTCTCACCTTCATAGCCTTCAACTGCTCTTCAAGGCTTTCATCTTCAATAGCAAGTATCAATTTGCCTCTTTAAGCTTTTAACACCTCACACACAAGTATCAACTTGTTCTTCACCTTCTTCAAGCTTCAGCTCCAAAACAGACTCCACCTTCAGGCTTCAATCCCAATAGCCAGTATCAATTTGTTCCTTATGGCTCTTAATGCATCAAACACACAAGTATCAACTTGTTCTCCAACTTCAAGCTTCATCTCCTCATTTGATCTCAACTGGATTCCCTTCACAAGTGTCAACTTGCTTTTCTTGGTCTTCAAGCTTCAGCTCCCATGGCAGTCTTCAAACAAAGGGGAAGTAACAACTTCTAGCATCTTCAATCAAGGAACTCCATCCTCTAGCAAGGGAGAATGATTCATCTGACAAGAGCAAGGTTTGGATAATAGACAGCAGAGTGAAGACCAAAGGTCACCACTAAGCACTCCATCATCAAATAAGGGAACCCTCAAAGGTTCTACCAACTTGTGAAGAGCCACACATCCTACCAAAGGAAGGATGAGGCCTTCCCAAGGGGACCTTATATCATAGGGAAAAATGGAAGTGAACAACACTTTCCATGTTTATGAAAGAAGAGAATCTATCTAGAGGCTCTACTTACAAACCCTAATCCTAGCACCTAAACAAAACTACACCAAAAAAAAAGGGAAATCTTCACATCCAAGCTTCTTCAAGCATTCCATAGTAGCCCAATCTTATCTTCAACACTAGCCAAGAGAAAGAGAGGCAAAACCCTAATCTAAGGGAACTAAAGAAGTCATTCTACTTGAATTAGCAAGTTAGGATCACCTAAAACCTAGTACTAAAGTTAATCTTAACTAAAATACTAAAACCAATTGTAAAATCCTACAAAAATAACTATGGGAACTTAATTCAATCATGAATCTACCATATTAATTCCAGGGGTTGAATCATCTACAAAGTCTTAGTAATGAAACCTAAATCACAAGGTACTAAGCATAAACCCTAAAACTAGAGCACCTAAAGTTTCAACTTAAAACCACTATCTAATTTCATCACAAAAACGTTAGAAAAATCTAAGGGGATCATACAAATCTATGCTAACTACACCCAAAAAATCAAGTCAAGAATCATCACCAAATGATCAAACAAAATTCAGCAAAACAAGGTACCAACCATGGCCATTTTAATATCAATTAATATTCAAAAAATGCAAATAAAATCACAAATGCATGAATTCCTAATATTTTTAATCTATAAAATTCTAGATTCAATCATGAATCAGGAGAAAAAAGTTTGGAATTAATTGAGTTAATTTCCTATTTTTTATGAATTATTTTCTAAGCCATATGAAATGATGAAAATAAAAGAAAATAAGAAGAAAATGAATAAACTGGCGTGGCAAATAGCAATGAGCATCAGTTCATTTCAAAGAATTGGGCCAAAGGGGGTGTGGACATTACTCAGTGTACTAAGCCCAGAACATTTCAATTAATGAAACGGTGCGTTTCATTTAGACATCTCTCTTCAAAGTTGAGAGCAAATCGTGGTCGTGTATCCTTGGGTTGAGTCAAAAGTCCAACCTTCATCTGATGGCTCAGGTGCATCGTCCCCAAATTCAAACTGATGGAGGGAGTTTCCCAGACGGTGGCCTGAGTTTCAGCGCCACCGTCTTCTCCGGTGAGGTGTTCTTCTCAGGTCAACCAAATTCACAAAACTATACATCATCTTGTCTAGAATTCAATGCTGATAAAGAATCTCAACTCCAAATCATCTTAATCCTTCTCTAACTCAAAACATGATAACATTTTCAGAATTCATCACAATCTTGAATCTCACCATTCTTCAAATTAAAGGTCTCAATCCAATCCTCATCTCATGGTGATCAATTTGCACTATCAAATCTTGATTAACAGCCCCAGAATCACTAGATTTCAGCCTCAACAGAAATTGATCACAAACCTATTTTGTCTCTAATCGTGTAATTAACCATCCTAAATCCATCTAGATCATGAATGGACCCTAACCCCATGCCAATTTCTAAGCATCTCCCTATAGTTTAAGCATAAATTCAATGTATACCAACCTGGTTTCAGACGCGTAACAGAAGGTGTTCTTGATCACTTCAACCTCCAAAACAATGCAGACACACTCCAAATTCACTCCTGAAACCTTTGCACACCTTGATTTAGCTTGATTCTTCCTTTAACTCAAAACCCGATTTCAACTTGCAATGGTGAAACTTCAATCTCACTCTTTTCTTCCAGCACCAATCTCTTCCAAAAAAAAGCACTGAATTCACTCAATGACTTATATAGAAGTGTTTAGAATCATCTAGAAACTTCTGGAGCCATCCAAATGAGATTTTGGATTTTCAATTTCTCCTCCAAATATCATTCATGGCATATGCGATATCTCCTCTGTTTGGGCCTCAGCAAGCTTGCTTTGCACTCCTCATGAGTTAAGGAATTGGATGGTGGTGATTGTTTCCTTGTTTGTAATCCAATGGTGTGAGTTTGATTATGTTGCTTCATCATGAAGAAATGAAATGGAATGGTATGAAAATGACCTCAAATCAAAATTCTAACATTGCCATTGTTTCTAAAATCATTTTTCCAATCAATTTGACCTATAATTTTGCTTCATTTGGTCACAAAATGAATTATTTGAATTTTTGGCCATTAAATCCTTTTAATTCTTCCTTTTTCAAAATTTCTTGAACCAAATCTCTCCTTGAGCCATTTCAATGCCTCCTTGATGCATGGTCAAGGTTAAAACCCCATTTTGAACAACTTTCTAGTTGAACAAAATTTCATTTGAGGCCTCTAAGTTGGTGAAAATAGCCTATGATCACAAATGACCTATAATCACCAATTTTCCAAAATACCCTTGACTTGCCCAAGCCATAAGTTGAGTTCTACAAATCCTATCAAGGACTTCTAATTAATTTCATCGGTACCGAAGTTGACGACTTCGATTTCCTCCTGATGAGGCATAATAATTTTCTCTTCCTGTTTCAAAAGTCTGGCTAGCTCTTCTGGCAAGTCTTCATCTTCATCAATCTCTTCTTCGACTTGAAATATCGAAATATCAAAGTCAAAGCGAGTCATAGAAGGCTCTGGAGCAGAACAAAAGTTCATAGGAATCATCCTTCTAGGGCAAAAGTGTCATGCAAGCTGGGTAACTTTCAAGCTCCAAATTCACATTCCTCAGATGACTTGTAACTTGTCAAAGCCATAACTTGAGTTCTACAAATCCTATCAAGGACTTCTAGCACTCAAATTAAAGCTAAGATCATGCTCTACAACAATCATGTTGGGGGGTAAGATGAGATGACAATCACATCTTGAGCTAAATTGCCTTGAAGATAGGGGTCAAACTAGGGGATTTTACACTGTCAAGCCTTAGAAACCCTAGCCTGAAACTTCTCAAACTCTTCAATCATGATGAGTTGAACTTAGAATCATCCTCATAACATCTCAATGTATCAATCCATGCTCATATGGATCTTGCATTAAGTCACAACTTCCTTCAAACCCTCAGTTGACTTAGGGTTGACCCAGTCAAACCCTAGCTACACCACTCATGGCTGAGGCTTCTTATTCTTGCACAATGACCTGTATAGGCCTCAAAGTGATCTTCAAACCTTCTCCTAAGCTCTCTCAAGACCTCAAGTCCATCTCCATGACCTCAGAATCATCTGTTGGCTTTCCACAACTCTTAAGTTAGGAGACACACACTCTTGGTTTCAACCACTCTCTTTGAGGCTCTTTTAACTTCTCTAACAAGGATATCAACCCTTGAACACTTGAATAACCTTCTTAGCTAGCCTCACAGTCTTATGTAGCCCTTGATTGGTAACCATACCCTTTATCTCCTGCACACATGTCAATGAAATGCAAATGATAATGCTAATGTGCATGAAATGAAACATAAGCTAGGTAAAGAAAAGTTGGGCAAATTTTGGGGTGCAACAGCTGCCCCTATTCAAACAGCTTGGTCCTGACTAATGTCCATTAGATGTGGTGGGCTCAATCTTGCCAATCATGTCAATGCCTCACATCGAAAAGGGCCAAGGCGAAGCCATGACGTTCAACGGGCCCGGCAGCACATGAATCTTGTCAGCATAAATTTGGCATTTATGGCATTTCTTTGCATACTTAAAGCAGTCTGACTCCATAGTCAACCAATAATACCCTGCTTGTAACAGCTTTTGAGACATGGCATGCCCGCCGGCATGTGTACTAAAGGCACCTTCATGGACCTCTTCCATAAGCAAGCTAGCTTCTTTTTCGTCCATGCATCGTAAAAGCACCAAATCATAATTCCTCCTATAGAGTACACCATCCTGGTTCAGATAAAAGTTCCCAGCCAACCTCCTCAGAGTCTTCTTATCCCGGGTTGACGCCCCTGGCGGATACTCTTGGTTCTTGAGGAAATTCTGGATATCATAGAACCACAGCTTGTCTTCCGAGGCCTCTTCAATGGCGAATATGAATGTCGGCCTATCAAGGCGAGAGATGACTATTCTTGGAGCATCATTCCAAAAATTCACCTTATACATCGAGGATAAAGTGGCTAAAGCATCTGCCATCTGATTCCCTGCTCTCGGCACATGGTGAAACTCCACCCGATCAAAGAAAGATAACAGCCTCCTTGCATAATTCATGTAAGGTATCAAATTAGGCTGACGGGTCTCCCATTCTCCCTTGATCTAATTGACAACTAGCGCTGAATCACCGTATACATTTAGATTCTTGATCCTCAAATCAATGGCTTCTTCCAAACCCACAATGCATGCTTCGTATTCGGCTTCATTATTAGTGCAAGGAAATGTTAACCTGGCAGTGAAGGGGATATGAGAACCATGAGGACTCGTGATAATTGCCCCAATTCCAGTACCGTATGAGTTAACAGCGCCATCAAATATCATTTGCCATTGGGAACCCTTCTCCGGACCTTCATCGGGCAATGGCTCATCGCAGTCCTTCATCTTTAAGAACATGATGTCTTCGTCGGGAAATTCAAACCTCATAGGTTTATAATCATCAATCGGCTGCTCAGCCAGATACTCTGACAGAATACTTCCCTTGATTTCTTTTTGGGGAACGTATTGAGTATCATACTCTGTCAAAACCATCTGCCACCTGGAAATTCTCCCCAAAAGTGCCTGCTTTTCAAAGACGTATTTAATCAGATCCATCTTTAAAATCAGCATGGTTGTATGATTTAGCATATACTATCTCAGACATTTGGCAGCCCAAGCAAGTGCGCAACACATTTTTCCAACATTGAGTACCTAGACTCACAATCTGTGAACATTTTACTCAAGTAGTATATCGCATGCTCTTTTCTTCCAGTCTCGTCGTGCTGACCGAGAACACAACCCATGCTATTCTCAAGAACCGTTAAATACATGATCAATGGTCTTCCAGCTACTGGAGGTATCAGTATCGGAGGCTCCTACAAGTATTCGTTTATTTTATCGAATTCCCTTTGGCAATTTTTGTTCCAGACGACCGCCTGATCTTTCTTTAGCAATTTGAATATGGGTTGGCACGTGGCTGTGAGGTGAGATATCAACCGAGCAATGTAGTTCAATCTACCCAAGAAACCACAAACCTCTTTTTCGGTTTTCGCGCTGACATATCTTGAATAGCTTTTATCTTTGCAGGATCGACCTCAATTCCTTTTTCACTGACAATGAACCCTAGCAACTTTCTGGACCTATCACCAAAAGTGAACTTATTCGAATTCAACCTTAGTTTGAACTTCTTTAACCTCCCAAACAGCGTCAACAAGTTTACCAGATGTTCCTCCTCCGTTTGCGACTTTGCTATCATGTCATCAACATATACTTGAATCTCGTGATGAATCATATCATGAAACAAAGTGACCATAGCCCGCTGATAGGTATCCCCTGCGTTTTTCAACCCAAAAGGCATTACCTTATAACAAAAAGTCCCCCACGGTGTAATGAATGTTGTTTTCTCCATATTCTCCCGCACCATCTTAATCTGATTATATCCCGAAAAATCGTCCATGAAGAAAAATCGTCCAGAAAATTCTCCATTACCTTATCAACAAATACGTCAATGTGAGGGAGCGGGAAATCTTCCTTTGGGCTCGCTTTATTCAAATCCATATAATCAACGCACATCCGTAACTTACCGTCCTTCTTCGGTATCGGCACGATGTTAGCGACCCACGGAGGGTAAGTTGTTACAGCGAGAAACCCTGCGTCCAACTGCTTCTGAACTTCTTCTTTGATTTTCACAACTATATCTGGTCTAGTCCTTCTGAGTTTCTTCTTGACTGGCGGACACTCTTCACGCAACGGAAAGTGATGAACCACGATGTCGGTGTCAATACCAAGCAAAGATATCACTATTCTCACAGAGCATTTCAACCAATCTTTGCTTGATATCACTCTGCAACGCAGCCTCTATCCGAACATCTCTTCTAATTAATTTCATCGGTACCCAAGTTGACGACTTCGATTTCCTCCTGATGAGGCATAATGATTTTCTCTTCCTGTTTCAAAAGTCTGGCTAGCTCTTCTGGCAAGTCTTCATCTTCATCAATCTCTTCTTCGACTTGAAATATCAGAATATCAAAGTCAAAGCGAGTCATAGAAGGCTCTGGAGCGGAACAAAAGTTCATAGGAATCATCCTTCTAGGGCAAAAGTGTCATGCAAGCTGGGTAACTTTCAAGCTCCAAATTCACATTCCTTAGATGACTTGTAACTTGTCAAAGCCATAACTTGAGCTCTACAAATCCAATCAAGGACTTCTAGCACTCAAATTAAAGCTAAGATCATGCTCTACAACAATTATGTTGGGGGATAATATGAGATGACAATCACATCTTGAGCTAAATTGCCTTGAAGATAGGGGTCAAACTAGGGGATTTTACACTGTCAAGCCTTAGAAACCCTAGCCTGAAACTTCTCAAACTCTTCAATCATGATGAGTTGACCTTAGAATCATCCTCATAACATCTCAATGTATCAATCCATGCTCACATGGCTCTTGCATTAAGTCACAACTTCCTTCAAACCCTCAGTTGACTTAGGGTTGACCCAGTCAAACCCTAGCTACACCATTCATGGCTGAGGCTTCTTATTCTTGCACAATGACCTGTCTAGGCCTCAAAGTGATCTTCAAACCTTCTCCTAAGCTCTCTCAAGACCTCAAGTCCATCTCCATGACCTCAGAATCATCTGCTGGCTTTCCATAACTCTTAAGTTAGGAGACACACACTCTTGGTTTCAACCACTCTCTTTGAGGCTCTTTTAACTTCTCTGACAAGGATATCAACCCTTGAACACTTGAATAACCTTCTTAGCTAGCCTCACAGTCTTGTGTAGCCCTTGATTGGTAACCATACCTCTTGATCTCCTGCACACATGTCAATGAAATGCAAATGATATTGCTAATGTGCATGAAATGAAACATAAGCTAGGTAAAGAAAAGTTGGGAAAATTTTGGGGTGCAACAGCTGCCCCTATTCAAACGGTTTGGACCTGACTGGATGAGAAGCGAAAGGTTCTCAAACAATCAAGGTGAAAGACGGTTGAATACCAACAAACCCCGAAATTTGCCAACTGCACAAGTACACGGTACTCCGATGGGGACAAATCTTCGGAAACTGAAATAATAGTTGCACGGCAACTAGCTGGAGAAATACTGATATGAATCTCCGTCAGGATGATTCTCTGATTTATCTGATATCATTGCGTTCTTAAATCATCAAGGGATCACCGCTTACACGGTAACTAGCGATTTGTCGACCGTACAGGTAAGCGATACTCTGATTCGTAGGAACATCTGTGTCACTGCGGCAGAAGGGGTCTATTTGCCGACCGTACAGGTAAGCAATACCTTGATCACCCTCAAGTCATCAAGGGGTCACCAGTTACGCGGTAACTGGTAGTGGATGGTCGATTATGCCGTCAAGCATTCTGTGTCACTGCGGCAGAAGGATTCCTCGGGACTCATCAGGTCATTAGGAACTTTTTACAATCTCTATAATTATGCCATCGGGCATTCAAAGAAATTTTTGGGCGTCACCCGGACTTCTTCAGTAAGTCGGGAATAGAATTCTCGGTCAATCCTGAACTCAATAGGGATGTCTATTTTTTTGCCATCAGGCACTCCGTGTCAGCTGAAGGCACTGCTTCGACATCACAGTTGGACTTCGTCAGTAAGTCTGGGGTTTCGGCACCGCTGTTGGACTTCAATCATCAAGTCTTCAAAGGAAGTTTCAACTTCTCGGTTTAGAACCTGCTGGGGATGACACATCTTCGATGGGGATTCTGGAGAACTATCAAGTAACTCTGTTTCGGGGATCCAGAAATCATTCTTGGTGAATCAACTCTGTTGAGGACTTCAAGAATCATCTTGGACAAATAACTCCACCGGAGACTTCAAGAATCATCCTGAACCAATACCTCTGCTGGAGATTTCAGGAATCATCCTAAGCAAATACTCTGCCGGTGACTCTAAGTATCAACTTGAGCAACCCTCTGGCGACTTCACTGGGGAATTCAAGAATCATCTTGAGCAAACCATTCTGCGGAGGAACACCTGCAAAACAAGAACGGTAACGACCTAACTCATGTTTCATATGCATATGATCGTCAATGGCATAATGCTCCACACGGTGGAAATGCTACGCATTTTTAGGGTAAATGCTATGCAATCATGCAAAATGCTATGACCCCATCAACAAAATAAATGTTGAAGGGAGAATCCTCCTGTCAAGGAGAAAGAACCACCCTGGTGGAGGAAAGACTCATCCTGCCGAGGAGAAGAAGTCACACCAATCTCAATTGGACTCCGCCTGGAGAAACGAACTTCATTCGACTACTGCCGGGGAACAAAGTTCTACAGGAACTTGGACTCGCTCAACCGGGTATTCAAACCACGAACTGTCGAGGAAACGGTATCAATCGCAGAAATAAACTGCACGGCCTTCGCAGATAAAACTTTCCTGGAGATAACGACTCCTATGGGGAAAAACAGCATCAGCTATTCAACACTCTACTGGGGAAAACCACTCATGGCCTCAACGGCTTTCCAAGAACTCGGCTCTCCTGGGGATCTGCAAACTCGGCTGGGGAAGTAGGAATCATCCTGCTTACAGGGGAGAGTATAACTCTGTAGGGAATTTCAATTCCGCTGAAGACTTCAGTCTGTACTATTGAGTGCTGCACACTTCAGTATATGACTCAGCTGGGGAGACGACGATCCTTCAGGATACATCTGCTTGGGGAGAGAATCTTCTCTGCCTGAGGGATACATATCAATGCTCTTAGTCCCCTGTTCCCACTCCGTGGGGAGAGGCTGCTACATTTGCCAGGGTAGAAGGCATCATCCTACTTGGGAAACATACAGCGTACTGCCTGGAATATGCCCTACCTGTAACAACACAAACAAAACAGACAAGATACCCTTCTCAAAGGGACCTATCAAGGTTATCATCTTGTAACGACGTTCAAGTAATTCATTGTTTCAACAATCAGTGGCCTAGGCCAGTAAGTTTATGTATGCGCATTTTATCAAACACATTGGCGTTCTTTTTCGCAAACAAAATAGATAAAAACAAACAAACAGAATTGCTGAATAGTATATATTTTATTGATGACGAACCCTGAATGGGCAAAAATGTTTTACAACAGATGCAAGCTCCTGGAATGAGGCAGCTGCGCAAATATAAAAACATAAATATACATCAGTATATACACAAATGTCGGCAATGAGGCGTAGACGAACACCATGAGTTGGTCCCTCTATGACCCACTCGACTTTGATACTTCTCCGATGCTTCAGCCTCAGAAGAGATTGATTCAAATAAACGGCCCTCAGGTCTTCCAAACCACTAAACAATGAAAGTCCACACGCGGAACGCAGTCATTTGCTTTTTCAAATCCCTAACTTTTGCCTGAATCGCCCTTTCGGGTTTTCGATTCACAGGGATACCCTTTTCTGCCAAAGTCGCCCTTCAGGTTTTCGACTTTGCGGGTGTACATTCTTTTCTTTTATATCCCTAATTTTTGCCCGAACCTTTTCCCTTTTTTGTGGTTCGCCGGGACGCCCCATTTTTTCCTGGATATTCTTTTTCTTTCCAGCGGGTCATTTTTAAGCAAAGTATTTTTTAACTGCGTCCGCATTCGCCGGGGATGCAAAATATTCGCCATCCATCGTGGATAACAACAAGGCTCCTCCCGAAAATACCTTGCTGACGACGTACGGACCTTCGTAATTGGGAGTCCACTTGCCCCGATGATCGGAGTGTGGAAGAAGAATCTTCTTCAGGACGAGATCACCCGTCTGAAAGCTTCTAGGACGCACCTTCTTGTCATAAGCTTTCTTCATTCGGCTTTGGTACAGACGCCCATATGCAATCGATGTTAACCTCTTCTCGTCCATCAGGATGAGTTGGTTTAGTCGGTTCTTAATCCATTCTGCCTCATCGAGTTTCACGTCAACCAAAACTCGTAAAGAAGGAATCTCAACTTCTAACGGTAGGACAACTTCCATACCGTACACCAGTGAGAAAGGAGTTGCCCCGGTTGATGTACGTACCGTTGTACGATAACCGTGTAGTGCAAATGGCAGCATCTCGTGCCAATCTTATAGGTCACAACCATCTTCTGTACAATCTTCTTAATGTTCTTATTGGCCGCTTCAACGGCGCCATTCATCTTCGGTCGGTAAGAAGATGAGTTGTGGTGTTCAATCTTGAAACTCTGGCACAACTCCTTCATCATCTTGTTATTCAGATTCGAACCATTATCAGTAATGATCCGTTCGGGAATCCCGTATCGGCAGATGATGTCCCTCTTTATGAATCTAGCCACCACCTGCTTGGTCACATTAGCATATGAGGCTGCCTCCACCCACTTGGTGAAGTAGTCGATGGCTACTAGAATGAAGCGATGACCGTTAGATGCAGTGGGCTCGATCTTGCCTATCATGTCGATGCCCCACATGGAGAACGACCATGGGGAGGACATGACATTTAACGGGCATGGCGGCACATGAATCTTATCAGCATAAATCTGGCATTTATGACATCTCTTCGCGAATTTAAAACAATCCGACTCCATCGTCAGCCAGTAGTATCCCGCTCTTAGGATCTTTCTCGTCATAGCATACCCGCCGGCGTGCGTACCAAATGTGCCTTCATGGACTTCTTCCATGAGCATACTCGCTTCTTTCTCATCTACACATCTGAGTAGCACGAGATCATGGTTTCTTTTATACAAAACTCCATCAGGATTGAGATAAAAATTTTTAGACAGCCTCCTCAGAGTCTTCTTATCCTGGGTTGACGCTCCCGCAGGATACTCCTTAGTCATAAGGAAGGTCCGGATATCATGGAACCATGGCTTGCCGTCGGAGGCTTCCTCAATCGCAAAGACAAATGCATGTCTATCAAGACAAGAAAGGACAATCCTTGGAGCTTCATTCCAAAAATTAACTTTATACATCGAAGCCAACGTGGCCAAGGCATCAGCCATCTGATTTTCAGCTCTGAGCACATGATGTAGTTCCACTCGATCAAAGAACGGAAGTAGCCTTCTGGCATAATTCATGTACGGCACCAAATTTTATTGACGAGTCTCCCACTCCCCTTTAATCTGGTTAATCACAAGCGTCGAGTCACCATATACATCTAGGTTCTTGATTCTCAAATCAATTGCCTCCTCTAGACCCATGATGCATGCTTCGTACTCCGCTTCGTTATTGGTGACCGAAAACGTCAGTCTAGCAGTGAACGGGATGTGGGATCCATGGGGAGTCGTGATGATCGCCCCAATGCCACTTCCATAAGAGTTAACCGCCCCGTCAAATATCAATTTCCATTGGGATTTCCTATCTGGCCCCTCGTCGGGCAACGGTTCATCGCAATCTTTCACCTTGAGAAACATGATATCCTCATCAGGGAATTCAAATTTCATCGGCTGATAATCCTCGATCGGTTGTTCGGCAAGGTATTCAGACAATACGCTTCCCTTGATGGCCTTCTGGGAAACGTACTGAATGTCATATTCCCTCAACACCATTTGCCATCTGGCAATCCTGCCCGAAAGCGCTTGCTTCTCGAAGACGTACTTGATCAGATCCATCTTCGAAATTAGCACGGTTGTGTGATTGAGCATGTACTGTCGTAAACGTTTGGCAGCCCAGGCTAGCGCACAACACGTTTTCTCCAGCATCGAGTAACGAGATTCTCAATCTGTGAACTTTTTACTCAAATAATAGATGGCATGCTCCTTTAGGCCCGTCTCGTCGTGCTGACCGATAACACACCCCATACTATTCTCAAGGACTGTCAAGTACATGATTAAGGGTCTTCCTGCCACTAGGGGTATCAAGATCGGAGGTTCCTGTAGATACTATTTTATCTTATCAAATGCCTTCTGGAAATCCTCGTTTCAGATAATCGCCTGATCTTTCTTTAATAGTTTGAACATCGGTTCACACGTGGCCGTGAGCTGAGAGATAAACCTCGCAATGTAGTTTATTCTGCTCAGGAAACCACGAACTTCTTTTTCGGTTTTTGGCGCAGGCATTTCTTGTATCGCTTTTATCTTCGCAGGATCAACCTCAATGCCTCTTTCACTCACGATAAACCCCAGTAGTTTTCTAGACCGTACTCCGAAAGTACACTTGTTAGGATTCAGCCTCAACCTGAACTTCCTAAGCCTCTCAAAAAGCTTCAGCAAATTGACCAGATGTCCCTCCTCCGTTTGGGACTTCGCAATCATGTCATCAACATAGACTTCAATCTCATGATGAATCATGTCATGAAACAAAGTGACCATTGCTCGTTGGTAAGTAACCCCCGCGTTCTTCAGACCGAAAGGCATTACCTTGTAGCAAAATGTCCCCCAAGGGGTGATAAACGTAGTTTTCTCCATGCCTCCGGCGCCATCTTGATCTGATTGTAGCCGGAGAATCCATCCATGAACGAAAATAAGGAGAACTGGGCCGTATTGTCGACCAACACATCAATATGAGGGAGCGGGAAATCATCTTTAGGGCTCGCCCTATTCAGATCCCGATAATCAACGCACATTCGCACCTTGCCGTCCTTCTTCGGTACAGGCACTATGTTGGCGACCCATGGAGGGTAAGTAGTGACTGCTAAGAAGCCAGCATCAAGCTGCTTCTGCACTTCTTCTTTGATCTTAACAGCCATATCTGTTCGCGTCCTCCTAAGCTTCTGCTTAACGGGAGGACAATCTTCTCGCAGCGGCAAGTGATGGACCACGATGTCAGTGTCAAGTCCGGGCATATCTTCGTATGACCAAGCAAAGATGTCAGTATACTCTCTTAGCATCTCGACCAATCTCTGCTTGACATCACTCTGTAATGCAGCCTCTATCCTGACATTCCTGACTAGCTCCTCAGAACCCAGATTCACAATCTCAATCTCTTCTTCATGAGGCAGAATAACTTTCTCTTCTTGTTTCGACAAGCGGGCCAACTCTTCTGGAAGGTCTTCGTCTTCATCAATATCTTCTTCGGCTTGATAAATCGGGCAATCAAAGTCGAAGTGAGTCGTAGAAGGTCCAGAGTCGATGTCATCTGCTATGTAGATCCTGCAATAACAAGGGTTAAGCTTAAAACAAGGATATACAGGTTAGCACAAACCCCATTGCCATTTTATTATTTTTCAAAACAAATATAAAACAAGAATAACAAAGATCACAACATTTGAATACGAAAAAAAACGCCTTTTGATTTATTGGTAAAATGCATGTACATAACCAAACAAGGCCCTGACGATAAAACCACTATGCCCCGGGTAGGACATAGGGTTGTACAATAATTGGAGAAAGTAAATCATTACTCTTTGCCTGTCACTTGGATGGTATCCCTGATGGACCAGTTGGTGAGGCTCTGGCCTGGTTTGCTTGGCTGGATCCAAGAGTCTAGGTCGCAATCACTGTCCTCGCCGTCTTCAGACACTACGTTGACACTTTCAAATACGACCCCGCCGCTTGTAAACTGGATCGGCCCTTTACTTCGCGACGCGCTGTGAGAAGAGGAAGCTTCAGCCGCAGGAGAGTATCCTAACCCAAACTTGTCCTGTTTGTTAGGTATTTCTAGAACTCGCCCCCAGCCTGGGGTAGATCCGGCTTGAACAACGGCCCGGGCTTCCTTGAATGAAGAGAGAGTCATCTCTGGTTTTTCAGTCATTACAGGAGCCACGTTCTTGACTTTAACAACTTCGAATGCCTGGCATAGGGTTTCGTGGATTTCCCCATCCATCTCAACATACTTGAAGGACGACAAATGGCTCACCATTATGTCTTCCTTGCCACAAACAGTCACGATGATGCCTCCGACAGCATACTTGAGTTTCTGGTGCTACGTGGAGGTCACGGCGCCAGCAGAATGGATCCATGGCCGGCCTAAGAGACAACTGTAGGCAGGCATGATGTCCATGATGTAAAAGACTGCGTCGAAAGTTTTCGGCCCAACTTGGATTGGTAGCGTCACCTCCCCAAAAACATGACGTTTGGTTCCATCGAACGTCTTCACAACCAGATCACTGGGTGTGCAGATCAATCCACGAGTATCTAGCTTCATCAATGCCTTCTTCGGAAAAACATTGAGCGACGACCCTGTGTCCACCAACACATGAGACATAATTGTTCCCCTACACTCTATCGAGATGTGCAGGGCGCTGTTGTGATTTCTTCCCTTCGGCGTCAGCTCCAGGTCAGTGAACCCTAACCCGTTTCCAGCATTCACGTGGGCTACGACCCCTTCCAACTGGTTGACCGATATTTCCTGCGGTACATACGTGGCATTTAAAACCTTTAATAGCGCGTTGCGATGTGACTCTAAACACGACAACAAATTCAGGATGGAGATTTTCGAGGGTGTTTGATGGAGGTGATCCACGATCTTGTAGTCACTCTTCTTGATCAACCTCATGAACTCTTCAGCGTCCTTAACAAGTAAGTCCTTCTCTACTCCCCGAGGGGTTTCTTCAATGAATTTACTCTTTCCCTTATCGGTTACTTCAGCTTTGTTCGCCACAACCTCCAGTGGAGCAAATACCCTTCCGCTGCGTGTGATTCCACCCGTGCCCACTAGGTTATCCACAGACTGCCCAGATGGTTCCAGTTCCAACTTCTGTCCGTTGCAGTAGACGTCTGCCCCATAGTGCCATGGGACAACATTGGTGCTTTCAAAAGGTATCGGTCCAGCCTTTGTGATGGTAATCGTGGGCGGTCTGGGTGCAGAAATTGTGATCGTCCGGCGAGGGATGGTGATGGTGGCAACCTCATCATCCTGCCTCAACATTACCTCTCCAGATCCACATTCGGCCCTTCGGCTAAACTGCAAGATTCCTTCAGTCATCAGACTCTGAATCCCCACTATCAACTGTTCACATCCATCAGGACGAGTCACACAACCCATACACAGTTCTCCACACCCTGGAAAGAAGCCTCTCTTCATCAGCTTGGCTTTAACAAAGCTAAGCGGTGTCTTCAGATCCTTGACATCAGTCAACAAATCTGAATCCTCGTCCTCAATAATGGCATTCACCCCACCATCCCTATGATTCGGAATAGGGTTCTTCGTGACTTTTGGCACATTATCTGAGAAATTGATGATCTTAGCATCCACCATATCTTGCACCTTGTGCTTGAAGGCTTTGCAGTTTTCTATCGTGTGGCTTGGTGCCCCTGAGTGAAACTCACATGTTGCATTCGCATCATAACCTGGCGGAGGTGCCCCTGTCAAGGGAGCTAGGGTTCTCTTCTGGACTAACTGCAACTGAAGCAGAGTTTGTAACAGCTGAGCATAAGACATGGGCGGTGCCTCAAGGTGACGACTGGATAGAGGTGCCCTATTCTGATACCTCTTGTACCCTTGCTGATTTGGCTGCTGCTGTGGCTGAAGTTGTTGGACTGCAGGGATGGTTATGCTAGCCACTTGCTGGCGCTGGCCCTTGCCTTTCCTTCGAGCGTTAGACACGACGCTCGTCTCTCCTTCACGCCTTTTGCTACCATATGGTTTCTTTCCTCCTCCAGCTGAGGATAGATCAACACCCTGAATTTTTCCCAGTTTGATCCCATTTTCAACGTGCTCACCGGTGATGATGAGATCTGAGAAACTTCTGGACATGCCACTGACCAATTTCTCGTAATAAACCCCTGGGAGGGTGGCTACAAACATCTCGACAAGCTCCCGTTCAACCATCGGCGGCTGAACTCTAGCTGCCAATTCACGCCACCGCTGGGCGTACTCTTTGAACCCTTCGTTGTTCCTCTGTGACAAATTTTGCAGTTGAACTCAGTTCGGAGCCAAGTCACTGTTATATTGGTAATGGTGCACGAATGCCTCAGCAAGTTCCTTCCACGTGCGCACACTGGTAGTTTCCAAACTCATGTACCATTCCAAGGATGGCCCGGACAAGCTATCCTGAAAGAAGTGCATCAGCAACTTCTCGTCTTCAGAGTGAGCGGACATCTTTCTGTAGTATAACCTTAAATGGACACGAGGGCAAATGGTGCCCTTATACTTCTCAAAGTCGGGTACCTTGAATTTGGTAGGCACCTTGAAATCAACAATCAATCCTAATTTAGACATGTCGACACCCATAGTGTTCAGGTTCTCGAAATTCCTCATCTTGTCCTCGAGTGCCTTAAACCTCAGACATGCTTCAGCGGTCAGCTCTCCTTCAGCACCCTTCTGTGAGAACAAATCTTCTTGACGGTCTTCTAACCATGGCTGAGGCCCATACAGATTTCCAACACCTGTGTTGCCGTTGCCCAATCCAACATTGACATTAGCTTCAAAATTTCCATTACCGATGCCAGTCGTATTACCGTTGAGCCCCATGTTAGCAATCACATTGCCGTTACCACTACTGTTCCCTCCGGTCACGGGGATGCCATTCTGAGGAGTTTCAACAGGTGAAGGGGTTGGAACATTCCCACCATGGAGTACACCATTGCTGTCAACCCTTGAGATCAGAGGCTGGACCAATGTTCTGAGCTGGTCTTGGCCATTGGCAACCACTTGCATGAGCTCCATGAAGCGGTCCATCCTCTCTCGGAGCTCCTAAACGTCAGTTTGCACTTGTTCCATTGCTCTAGCTTGATTCGCTCTGGTCGGATAGCGGTGGATTGGTCTTTGATCAATCCTGGAACAACCTGTATACACAAAGGGTTAGAAAGAACGACAAAGTGCTCGTTATGCAAATGCTCCATGCGAATGCAAACGTGTGTCTGTGTGTTAGGGAGATTCCCCCCCGATCCTAGTGCCTGAGTCCCAGTGCTGATAACTAGAAGTTCGAGTCCAGTCATGGAAATAACATCTCATATATAAAAAGAAAGCCCATCAAGGCGGTACACAACGTCACTGAGTACAAGCAGAATCAATAGCATGACCTCGACCAACAAGCCTGGTGATGGTCAGCATACAACAATGATCAAAACAACAGGGTTACAAATATAGTCAAGTATGGCCACGGGCGCAGAACTCTTCTAACAAACCCTTCGTTCCCGGATGATCAGGCCGAGTGAGCAACCCCTCGACGAGTAACTCCCTCTGCCTAATAGTGTATTTGAGACCTTCAACTAAGTCTTCCCATGCTCCCTCGCCGAAACAATCTTCTAACTTCCGCTTCTTGGACTCAAATGTCAGTTTGTGCTTTTTCAGGTTAGCAAGAGCCTTGTTGAGCAGGCCTTCAGCGGCATATCTGCGAGCGGTTTCTTCATCAAACCTCTTCTCACTAGCCTTCGCCTGGGCTTTCAACTTGGAGATCTGTTGTTTCAGTTTATCCTCTCGTTCCTTGCCGTTGGCTAGGGTGGCCTCCCAATGCTGATTAAACTTGGATATTCTCCGGTACGCTTCATCCAAGTGCTGCTTCTTAGTGGCCAGTACGTCATTGATAGCTTTGAAGTCCCGACCCAAGCGCTCACGCTCAGCCATCTGCTTAGTCAAATCCGTCCCTAACTGGTTCACCAGCTCTGTTTGCCTCTTGAAGGAATGGACGGCTTCGCTTCTGAGTTGAGCCAATTCTTTCTCTAGTTCTTCATTTGCCTTCTTCAGCTCATCTCTCTTAGCTAACACCTGATTATGCTGCTGAATAGGCACGGTGGTAGGCTCTTCAATCACTGGAGGGCTTTCTAGCTTGGAAGGAGGAAACGACATCCTTATGATATCTGCTCTGGCTCTGATCCAGGTCACATATGGAGCGTAGGCTTGGCTATTACTTTTTCCCAGCAACGATTTTCCCTGCTTACAGATACCATTCCAAGCGCGCTGAAGCTTAGATAACATATCCCCCTCTAGAAGACCAGTGAGGTACAGAGATTCCTGCACCTCTTCATCCTTCGACGGAGCTCTCAAAGCATAAGCAAACTGTCGGACCAGCAGAGTGGATTATAGTTGATACAGCCCTTCCTGCCTATCAAAGGCACATTCGGAAACCCGCTGCAGCTAAAGATGATCTCAGTACCCAACCTATCTCTATCAAACCATGCAATGTCCTCCGTTGATAGGCTCATCAAGCGCTCAGACCACTCAGTTGTGGCTGCAGACGAAGCAAAGGGACCCTTCTTGGGTAGGTGACTATCAAGCCATTTATAGAGTAAGGGCACACAGCACGAGACATTCTTGCCCCTTCTGTTCTCGTTTTTGTAGTGAACGGAATGGTAAACATCTCCAATCAATGTAGGGACCGGATTCCCTGCTGCAAAGATGTGAAAGGCGTCGAGGTCTACAAAGTCAGGCATATTAGGTAACAGAATGAGGCCGTATATGCAAAGAGCAAGAATAGCGTTGAACACGATCCAACAACAGTCTTTGGCACACTACTGGGCCTTTCCCACTAAGAACTGCAAGGAGAAACCGGGAACCCTGTTCCAACTAGACAAGACCAACTCGGAGGCATCCAGATGAAGTGAAGGGGCTAGACTAGCCAGATTAGGCGCAGCATCCATATGAACAAAGGGCATCTGACTCTTGATAGGCACACCTAACAAATCAGCATACTCCTCTAGTGTAGGTGCGAGAATGATGTTCGGGAAAGTAAAGCATCTCAAAGGAGGATCATAGAACTGCAGCAAGGCGTGCAACCCATTCAACTCAAACACATAAGGCTTACGAACCAAGCTGAGCAGTTTCTCGTAAGTCTTTCTGAATTCACCTCTCACAGAATCATCTGCCAAAGCAATCAAACCAGTCAGCTGAACGACATCAGGAGTGGGGAGCTTGTAGGCCACGATCTTCCTCGGAGAACCCATAATAGCACAAGAGAAGGCAAGAAAACCTGAACCGGGGGAAACGGTACCTGCAACACAGACACACGTTAATGAAATGCAAATGAGTATGCAAAATAATGCAAAATGCAATCATGCAGCAGGAGATCAAGACGACTGTGTTGTTGAAGAGATGAAGGTTTTGTATCAATAAAGCCACAATACTGCTCTGTCCAGAACAATCATGTCTCTGATGAGAAGAAAACCTTGATATCGGACCATAAATCTACTCTGTCAAGAACACACATATATTTGATGACAAGAACTTCTGATACAGGACCATAAATCCGCTCTGTCAAGAACAAATACACATCTGATAATGAGAAGCCCTGATGTCAGACTATAACTCTGCTCTGTCAAGAACAAACACATTGATGAAGATAAGGATCTCTGATACAGGACCACAACTCTGCTCTGTCAAGAACAAATACACCTCTGATGATGAGATCCTCTGATACCAACCAAAACTGATTCTCTATCAAGAAAACTGGGTAGTCCGAAGGTTAAGGTTTCCTACAACAAACCCGACCCTGCTCACAGGTATGGACCTAAACTGACACAAGTTCGACATCCTATGCGGTCATCAGCGTCACAGACATTCAAGAGGGGTGATACGATACCCAGAAGGTGTGGCATCACCGTCTCCTGAAGCGGCCTCACTCAGCTGATTTCCAAATGATCGGTCCCCAGAGTCGACAATCCTCCAAACCAACAACCCCTTAGGCCCAAAGGGCCGGAAAAGAAGTCTACCGGGAGAACCTCGTCTGAGCGTGGATTTCATGAGACACTAGTGCCTGCAAAGCAAGCACGCGCCCACTAATTTACACAACTAATGCTAGGTACACTCATGCCTGGGTCTGGCCTCTCACTCATCATAATGCCCCTTCCACAACAGCACAGACAATCATATCATACTGAAAATAAAGTGCGGGAAATAAAATGCGATAAATAAACACAACCCGACAAGTAATCATACAAGCGCTAGGATTGACTCTCGCAGGGGACGTTGGATCCCTAAACTGACTCGCATAAGGGACGTTGGCTCCTAGGAAACTATCAAGTCCCCAGCAGAGTCGCCAGTTGTCGTTACCGCGAAAATAAGGTGCCGGCAAAAAAGAAGAGTTGCCACCTTTCGTTATTTATCCCTTAGAACGGGAAAGGAAACGATCGGAAAAACCTGACAAAAAAGGTATAAGACAAGGACATCGCAACCATTGTCTGGGTTCGGGTTTCGGTTACGCAAGGGGAAGGTATTAGCACCCCTCACGTCCATCGTACTCGATGGGATCCATGCTCGTTGTGTTTATCTGACGGGTTGGTTTTATCTATCTACCTATCAAGGAGGGCTTAAAAAGAAAAGAAAATGACACGGCAAAGTGTCGCGCTTTATGCCTACGTATTCTCATCAGAGAATGAGAAATCAGAGTCAACATAGTTCGGCTTACTACAGGTTATGGGGAAGGTGGCTCGCCAATACATCAGTATTGTGCCTACGTACTCTCAACAGGTATGAGAGATCAGAGCTTACGTAGTTCGGGATAATACGGATTATGGGAATTCAAATTCATCTGTTTTTTCGAGTAGGGTTAACAAACAGTTCCAGTAGTTTGGTGTACGCAGCTCGACCCTTGGAGACTTGGCATTACCGTTTGCGGTAGAACTGGGAGTCAACGACACTCTTTTCTTTAGAAAAGCTTCCTTTGAATTATGGGCCCACGGGGCAAAAAGGTTTGAAGTTTGTTTCTGTCTTTTACGGAAGAACTGTTTTTCATGGATGTTTGCAACCAATATCGCACTAGAGACTATGACGTGAGAGTGAATGCGTCGCATGTCACCTAAAGGGTGCCATACTAAACATCCAGACTATTGAAAAGAAACTCTCCAACAATCCTTTCTCAGATAGCTTAAGGCTCGTAACGTACGCTGCCAGTTAACCTTTATTACTGTATTTTAATTTGTTTTGAGATGAGAAGAGAGAACAAGCTGGTTCAACTAAGGGGAGACTATCAAGTCCTAATGTTGTCATGCCAAGGATTCATCCTATGGTTGAGGTTTGAAACAGGGAACTCCTAGAAGTTATCATGCATAGGTTTCAACCTAAAGTTCTAATCATCACTTCCTTATCAAAGGAAGTGAGATTCCTAGGGGATCATGTCAATGGTAAACAGAAACAGATAAAGCATCAGCTTAAACAGTAAACAGATATACAGTAAACGACTGTAAAATGCATGCAATGCAAGTAAGGGAGGAAATGTGTGTGGGGCATCAACCTCCACAAGCTCATCTCAACCTCAAGCCAAATATGAATAACTGCAATCATACAGAAGAATAAAATAAAAATGCCATCAAGCAAATCACAACCCATATAGGCAAGGGAGCTGGGCTCTACCGAATACCCGCAAGCAAAGCCATACAGTGAAAATACAAGCAGAGGGAGAAACTCAACCTCTAGTACAATCATGCTCCTAGCTTAAATTAGTCTAAATATGAGCTTATTCTAATGCATCAAGCAAATCAAACAAGTCACATCAATACATTTGCACAGAAAGCAAACAGACAGGAAAGAAAGTGAATCAACGGCTTCACAGCAAAGCAATCCTCTGACAGCAACTCAGTCATCAGCCTTCAACTGCTCTTCAAGGCTTTCATCTTCAATAGCAAGTATCAATTTGCCTCTTCAAGCTTTCAACACCTCACACACAAGTATCAACTTGTTCTTGACCTTCTTCAAGCTTCAGCTCCAAAAACGACTCCACCTTCCGGCTTCAATCCCAATAGCAAGTATCAATTTGTTCCTTCAAGCTCTCAATGCATCAAACACACAAGTATCAACTTGTTCTCCAACTTCAAGCTTCAGCTCCTCATTTGATCTCAACTGGATTCCCTTCACAAGTGTCAACTTGCTCTTCTTGGTCTTCAAGCTTTAGCTCCCCTGGCAGTCTGCAAACAAAGGGGAAGTAACAAATTCTAGCATCTTCAATCAAGGAACTCCATCCTCTAGCAAGGGAGAAAGATTCATCTGACAAGAGCAAGGTTTGGATAATAGACAGCAGAGTGAAGACCAAAGGTCACGACTAAGCACTCCATCATCAAAGAAGGGAACCCTCAAAGGTTCTACCAACTTGTGAAGAGCCACACATCCTACCAAAGGACGGATGAGGCCTTCCCAAGGGGACCTTATATCATATGGAAAAATGGAAGTGAACAACACTTTCCATGTTTATGAAAGAAGAGAATCTATCTAGAGGCTCTACTTACAAACCCTAATCCTAGCACCTAAACAAAACTACACCAAAAAAAGGGAAATCTTCACATCCAAGCTTCTTCAAGCATTCCATAGTAGCCCAAGCTTATCTTTAACACTAGCCAAGAGCAAGAGAGGCAAAACCCTAATCTAAGGGAACTAAAGAAGTCATTCTAGTTGAATTAGTAAGTTAGGATCACCTAAAACCTAGTACTAAAGTTAATCTTAACTAAAATACTAAAACCAATTGTAAAATCCTACAAAAATAACTATGGGAACTTAAGTCAATCATGAATCTACCATATTAATTCCAGGGGTTGAATCATCCACAAAGTCCTAGAAATAAAACCTAAATCACAAGGTACTAAGCATAAACCCTAAAACTAGAGCACCTAAAGTTTCAACTTAAAACCACTATCTAATTTCATCACAAAAATATGAGAAAAATATAAGGGGATCATACATATCTATGCTAAATACACCCAAAAAATAAAGTCAAGAATCATCACCAAATGATCAAACAAAATTCAGCAAAACAAGGTATCAACCATGGCCATTTTAATATCAATTAATATTCAAAAAATGAAAATAAAATCACAAATGCATGAATTCCTAATATTTTTAATCTATAAAATTCTAGATTCAATCATGAATCAGGGGAAAAAAGTTTGGAATTAATTGAGTTCATTTCCTATTTTTTATGAATTATTTTCTAAGCCATATGAAATGATGAAAATAAAAGAAAATAAGAAGAAAATGAATAAACTGGCGTGGCAAATAGCAATGAGGATCAGTTCATTTCAAAGAATTGGGCCAAAGGGGGGGGGGGTGTGGATATTACTCAGTGTACTAAGCCCAGGACATTTCAATTAATGAAATGGTGCATTTTATTTAGACATCTCTCTTCAGAGTTGAGAGCAAATCGTGGCCGTGTATCCTTGGGTTGAGTCAAAAGTCCAACCTTCATCTGATGGCTCAGGTGCATCGTCCCCAAATTCAAACTGATGGAGGGAGTTTCCCAGACGGTGGCCTGAGTTGCAGTGCCACCGTCTTCTCCGGTGAGGTGTTCTTCTCAGGTCAACCAAATTCACAAAACTATACATCATCTTGTCTAGAATTCAATGCTGATCAAGAATCTCAACTCCAAATCATGTAAATCCTTCTCTAACTCAAAACATGATAACATTTTCAGAATTCATCACAATCTTGAATCTCACCATTCTTCAAATTAAAGGTCTCAATCCAATCCTCATCTCATGGTGATCAATTTGCACTATCTAATCTTGATTAACAGCCCAAGAATCACTAGATTTCAGCCTCAACAGAAATTGATCACACACCTATTTTGTCTCTAATCATGTAATTAACCATCCTAAATCCATCTAGATCATGAATGGACCCTAACCACGTGCCAATTTCTAAGCATCTCCCTATAGTTTAAGCATAAATTCAATGTATACCAACCTGGTTTCAGACGCGTAACAGAAGGTGTTCTTGATCACTTCAACCTCCAAAACAATGCAGACACACTCCAAATTCACTCCTGAAACCTTTGCACACCTTGATTTAGCTTGATTCTTCCTTTAACTCAAAACCCGATTTCAACTTGCAATGGTGAAACTTCAATCTCACTCTTTTCTTCCAGCACCAATCTCTTCCAAAAAAAAGCACTGAATTCACTCAATGACTTATATAGAAGTGTTTAGAATCATCTAGAAACTTCTGGAGCCATCCAAATGAGATTTTGGATTTTCAATTTCTCCTCCAAATATCATTCATGGCATATGCGATATCTCCTCTGTTTGGGCCTCAGCAAGCTTGCTTTGCACTCCTCATGAGTTAAGGAATTGGATGGTGGTGATTGTTTCCTTGTTTGTAATCCAATGGTGTGAGTTTGATTATGTTGCTTCATCATGAAGAAATGAAATGGAATGGTATGAAAATGACCTCAAATCAAAATTCTAACATTGCCATTGTTTCTAAAATCATTTTTCCAATCAATTTGACCTATAATTTTGCTTCATTTGGTCACAAAATGAATTATTTGAATTTTTGGCCATTAAATCCTTTTAATTCTTCCTTTTTCAAAATTTCTTGAACCAAATCTCTCCTTGAGCCATTTCAATGCCTCCTTGATGCATGGTCAAGGTTAAAACCCCATTTTTAACAACTTTCTAGTTGAACAAAATTTCATTTGAGGCCTCTAAGTTGGTGAAAATAGCCTATGATCACAAATGACCTATAATCACCAAATGTCCAAAATACCCTTGACTTGCCCAAGCCATAAGTTGAGTTCTACAAATCCTATAAAGGACTTCTAGTACTCTCTAGAAAGCTAAGAGGATAAGGAACAACATTCATGTTGACCAAAAGTTCATAAGAATCATCCTTCTAGGGCAAAAGTGTCATGCAAGCTGGGTAACTTTCAAGCTCCAAATTCACATTCCTCAGATGACTTGTAACTTGTCAAAGCCATAACTTGAGTTCTACAAATCCTATCAAGGACTTCTAGCACTCAAATTAAATCTAAGATCATGCTCTACAAAAATCATGTTGGGGGGTAAGATGAGATGACAATCACATCTTGAGCTAAATTGCCTTGAAGATAGGGGTCAAACTAGGGGATTTTACACTGTCAAGCCTTAGAAACCCTAGCCTGAAACTTCTCAAACTCTTCAATCATGATGAGTTGACCTTAGAATCATCCTCATAACATCTCAATGTATCAATCCTTGCTCACATGGCTCTTGCATTAAGTCACAACTTCCTTCAAACCCTCAGTTGACTTAGGGTTGACCCAGTCAAACCCTAGCTACACCACTCATGGTTGAGGCTTCTTATTCTTGCACAATAACATGTCTAGGCCTCAAAGTGATCTTCAAACCTTCTCCTAAGCTCTCTAAATACCTCAAGTACATCTCCATGACCTCAGAATCATCTCCTGGCTTTCCACAACTCTTAAGTTAGGAGACACACACTCTTGGTTTCAACCACTCTCTTTGAGGCTCTTTTAACTTCTCTGACAAGGATATCAACCCTTGAACACTTGAATAACCTTCTTAGATAGCGTCACAGTCTTGTGTAGCCCTTGATTGGTAACCATTCCTCTTGATCTCCTGCACACATGTCAATGAAATGCAAGTGATAATGCTAATGTGCATGAAATGAAACATAAGCTAGGTAAAGAAAAGTTGGGCAAATTTTGGGGTGCAACAGTATCGAAGTACGATATCCATACAAAGCGAAGGGCAACATCTCATGCCAATCCTTATAGGTTACAACCATCTTCTGCACTATCTTCTTGATATTCTTGTTGGCTGCTTCGACGGCGTCGTTCATCTTCGGCCGATAGAGAAATGAGTTGTGATGCTCAATTTTGAAATTGGGGCACAAATCCTTCATCATCTTGTTATTTAGATTCGAACCATTATCGGTAATGATTCTTTCGGGCACTCTGTAACGATAGATGATGTCCTTCTTGATAAACTGGGTTACCACTTGCTTAGTGACATTAGCATAGGAAGCTGCTTCCACCCACTCGGTGAAGTAATCAATAGCTACCAGGATGAAACAATGTCCATTAGATGTGGTGGGCTCAATCTTGCCAATCATGTCAATGCCCCACATGGAAAAGGGCCAAGGCGACGCCATGACGTTCAACGGGCTCGGCAGCACATGAATCTTGTCAGCATAAATTTGGCATTTATGGCATTTCTTTGCATACTTAAAGCAGCCTGACTCCATAGTCAACCAATAATACCCTGCTTGTAACAGCTTTTGAGACATGGCATGCCCGCCGACATGTGTACCAAAGGCACCTTCGTGGACCTCTTCCATAAGCAAGCTAGCTTCTTTTTCGTCCATGCATCGTAAAAGCACCAAATCATAATTCCTCCTGTAGAGTATACCATCCTGGTTCAGGTAAAAGTTCCCAGCCAACCTCCTCAGAGTCTTCTTATCCCGGGTCGACGCCCCTGAAGGATACTCTTGGTTCTTGAGGAAATTCTGGATATCATAGAACCACAGCTTGTCTTTCGAGGCCTCTTCAATGGCGAATATGAATGCCGGCCTATCAAGGCGAGAGATGACTATTCTTGGAGCATCATTCCAAAAATTCACCTTATACATCGAGGATAAAGTGGCTAAAGCATCTGCCATCTGATTCCCTGCTCTCGGCACATGGTGAAACTCCACCCGATCAAAGAAAGATAACAGCCTCCTTGCATAATTCATGTAAGGTATCAAATTAGGCTGACGGGTCTCCTATTCTCCCTTGATCTAATTGACAACTAGCACTGAATCGCCGTATACATTTAGATTCTTGATCCTCAAATCAATGTCTTCTTCCAAACCCACAATGCATGCTTCGTATTCGGCTTCATTATTAGTGCAAGGAAATGTTAACCTGGCAGTGAAGGGGATATGAGAACCATGAGGACTCGTGATAATTGCCCCAATTCCACTACCGTATGAGTTAACAGCGCCATCAAATATCATCTGCCATTGGGAACCCTTCTCCGGACCTTCATCGGGCAATGGCTCATCGCAGTCCTTCATCTTTAAGAACATGATGTCTTCGTCGGGAAATTCAAACCTCATAGGTTTATAATCATCAATCGGCTGCTCAGCCAGATACTCTGACAGAATACTCCCCTTGATTGCTTTTTGGGGAACGTATTGAATATCATACTCTGTCAAAACCATCTGCCACCTGACAATTCTCCCCGAAAGTGCCTGCTTTTCAAAGACGTATTTAATCAGATCCATCTTTAAAATCAGCATGGTTGTATGATTTAGCATATACTATCTCAGACATTTGGCAGCCCAAGCAAGTGCGAAACACATTTTTCCAACATTGAGTACCTAGACTCACAATCTGTGAACATTTTACTCAAGTAGTATATCGCATGCTCTTTTCTTCCAGTCTCGTCGTGCTGACCGAGAACATAACCTATGCTATTCTCAAGAACCGTTAAATACATGATCAATGGTCTTCCAGCTACCGGAGGTATCAGTATCGGAGGCTCCTGCAAATATTCGTTTATTTTATCGAATGCCCTTTGGCAATTTTTGTTCCAGACGACCGCCTGATCTTTCTTTAGCAATTTGAATATGGGTTCGCACGTGGCTGTGAGGTGAGATATGAACCGAGCAATGTAGTTCAATCTACCCAAGAAAACACAAACCTCTTTTTCAGTTTTCGCGCTGACATATCTTGAATAACTTTTATCTTTGCAGGATCGACCACGATTCCTTTTTCACTGACAATGAACCCTAGCAACTTTCTGGACCTAACACCAAAAGTGAACTTATTCGGATTCAACCTTAGTTTGAACTTCTTTAACCTCCCAAACAGCTTCAACAAGTTTACCAGATGTTCCTCCTCCGTTTGCGACTTTGCTATCATGTCATCAACATATACTTCAATCTCGTGATGAATCATATCATGAAACAAAGTGTCCATAGCCCGCTGATAGGTATCCCCTGCGTTTTTCAACCCAAAAGGCATTACCTTATAACAAAAAGTCCCCCACGGTGTAATGAATGTTGTTTTCTCCATATTCTCCCGCGCCATCTTAATCTGATTATATCCAGAAAAATCATCCATGAAGGAAAACACGGAATACTGTGCGGTATTATCAACAAATACGTCAATGTGAGGGAGCGGGAAATCTTCCTTTGGGCTCGCTTTATTCAAATCCCTATAATCAACGCACATCCGTACCTTACCGTCCTTCTTCGGTATCGGCACGATGTTAGCGACCCACGGAGGGTAAGTTGTTACAGCGAGAAACCCTGTGTCCAACTGCTTCTGAACTTCTTCTTTGATTTTCACAACCATATCTGGTCTAGTCCTTCTGAGTTTCTTCTTGACTGGCGGACACTCTTCACGCAACGGAAAGTGATGAACCACGATGTCGGTGTCAAGACCAGGCATATCTTCATAGGACCAAGCAAACATATCACTATACTCACAGAGCATTTCAACCAATCTTTGCTTGATATCACTCTGCAACGCAGCCTCTATCCGAACATCTCTTCTAATTAATTTCATCGGTACCCAAGTTGACGACTTCGATTTCCTCCTGATGAGGCATAATGATTTTCTCTTCCTGTTTCAAAAGTCTGGCTAGCTCTTCTGGCAAGTCTTCATCTTCATCAATCTCTTCTTCGACTTGAAATATCGGAATATCAAAGTCAAAGCGAGTCATAGAAGGCTCTAGAGCGGAACAAAAGTTCATAGGAATCATCCTTCTAGGGCAAAAGTGTCATGCAAGCTGGGTAACTTTCAAGCTCCAAATTCACATTCCTCAGATGACTTGTAAATTGTCAAAGCCATAACTTGAGTTCTACAAATCCTATCAAGGACTTCTAGAACTTAAATTAAAGCTAAGATCATGCTCTACAACAATCATGTTGGGGGGTAAGATGAGATGACAATCACATCTTGAGCTAAATTGCCTTGAAGATAGGGGTCAAACTAGGGGATTTTACACTGTCAAGCCTTAGAAACCCTAGCCTGAAACTTCTTAAACTCTTCAATCATGATGAGTTGACCTTAGAGTCATCCTCATAACATCTCAATGTATCAATCCATGCTCACATGGCTCTTGCATTAAGTCACAACTTCCTTCAAACCCTCAGTTGACTTAGGGTTGACCCAGTCAAACCCTAGCTACACCACTCATGGCTGAGGCTTCTTATTCTTGCACAATGACCTGTCTAGGCCTTAAAGTGATATTCAAACCTTCTCCTAAGCTCTCTCAAGACCTCAAGTCCATCTCCATGACCTCAGAATCATCTGCTGGCTTTCCACAACTCTTAAGTTAGGAGACACACACTCTTGGTTTCAAGGGTTGATATCCTTGTTAGAGAAGTTAAAAGAGCCTCAAAGAGAGTGGTTGAAACCAAGAGTGTGTGTCTCCTAACTTAAGCGATACTCTGATTGGTAGGAACATCTTCAAAAACTGGGCATGCCAGTTGCACGGCAACTCTGCTGGGGGAAATGGTCACACGGTAACCGGTGAAGGGTCTATTCTCAAATCTCTGTCCGGATGATCATCAGATTTTGCTATAGATCTTCGCCCTCAAGGGGTCATCAGTTACGCGGTAACTGGTAGTGGATGGTCGATTATGCCGTCAGGCATTCTGCGTCACTGCGGCAGAAGGATTCCTTGGGACTCATCAGGTCATTAGGAACTTTTTACAATCTCTATAATTATGCCATCGGGCATTCAAAGAAATTTTCGGGCGTCAGCCAGACTTCGTCAGTAAGTCGGGAATAGAATTCTCGGTCAATCCTGAATTCAATAGGGATGTCTATTCTTTTTCCATCAGGCACTCCGTGTCAGCTGAAGGCACTGCTTCGACATCACAGTTGGACTTCGTCAGTAAGTCTAGGGTTTCGGCACCGCTGCTGGACTTCAATCATCAAGTCTTCAAAGGAAGTTTCAACTTCTCGGTTTAGAACCTGCTAGGGATGACACATCTCCGCTGGGGATTCTGGAGAACTATCAAGTAACTCTGTTTCGGGGATCCAGAAATCATTCTGGGTGAATCAACTCTGCCGAGGACTTCAAGAATCATCTTGGACAAATAACTCCACAGGAGACTTCAAGAATCATCCTGAACCAATACCTCTGCTGGAGATTTCAGGAATCATCCTGAGCAAACACTCTGTCGGTGACTCTAAGTATCAACTTGAGCAACCCTCTGGCGACTTCACTGGGGAATTCAAGAATCATCTTGAGCAAACCATTCTGCGGAGGAACACCTGCAATACAAGAACGGTAACGACCTAACTCATGTTTCATATGCATATGATCGTCAATGGCGTAATGCTCCACACGGTGGAAATGCTACGCATTTTTAGGGTAAATTCTATGCAATCATGCAAAATGCTATGACCCCATCAACAAAATAAATGTTGAAGGGAGAATCCTCCTGTCAAGGAGAAAGAACCACTCTGGTGGAGGAAGGACTCATCCTGCCGAGGAGAAGAAGTCACACCAATCTCAATTGGACTCCGCCTGGGGAAACGAACTTCATTCGACTGCTGCCGGGGAACAAAGTTCTACAGGAACTTGGACTCGCTCAACCGGGTATTCAAACCACGAACTGTCGAGGAAACGGTATCAATCGCAGAAATAAACTGCACGGCCTTCGCGGATAAAACTTTCCTGGAGATAACGACTCCTATGGGGAAAAACAGCATCAGCTATTCAACACTCTACTGGGCAAAACCACTCATGGCCTCAACGGCTTTCCAAGAACTCGGCTCTCCTGGGGATCTGCAAACTTGGCTGGGGAAGTAGGAATCATCCTGCTTACAGGGGAGAGTACAACTCTGTAGGGAATTTCAATTTCGCTGAAGACTTCAGTCTGTACTATTGAGTGCTGCACACTTCAGTATATGACTCAGCTGGGGAGACGACGATCCTTCAGGATACATATGCTTGGGGAGAGAATCTTCTCTGCCTGAGGGATACATATCAATGCTCTTAGTCCCCTGTTCCCACTCTGTGGGGAGAGGCTGCTACATTTTCCAAGGTAGAAGGCATCATCCTGCTTGGGAAACATACAACGTACTGCCTGGAATATGCCCTACTTGTAAAAGCACAAACAAAACAGACAAGATACCCTTCTCAAAGGTACCTATCAAGGTTATCATCTTGTGACGACGTTCAAGTAATTCATTGTTTCAACAATCAGTGGCCTAGGCCAGTAAGTTTATGTATGCGCATTTTATCAAACACATTGGCGTTCTTTTTCGCGAACAAAACAGATAAAAACAAACAAACAGAATTGCTGAATAGTATATATTTTATTGATGATGAACCCCTGAATGGGCAAAAATGTTTTACAACAGATGCAAGCTCCTGGAATGAGGCAGCTGCGCAAATATAAAAACATAAATATACATCAGTATATACACAAATGTCGGCAATGAGGCGTAGACGAACACCATGAGTTGATCCCTCTATGACCCACTCGACTTCGATACTTCTCTGATGCTTCAGCCTCAGAAGAGATTGATTCAAATAAACGGCCCTCAGGTCTTCCAAACCACTAAACAACAAAAGTCCACACGCGGAACGCTGTCATTTGCTTTTTCAAATCCCTAACTTTTGCCTGAATCGCCCTTTCGGGTTTTCGATTCACCGGGATACCCTTTTTTGCCAAAGTCGCCCTTCCAGGTTTTCGACTTTGCGGGTGTACATTCTTTTCTTTTATATCCCTAATTTTTGCCCGAACCTTTTCCCTTTTTTGTGGTTCGCCGAGACGCCCCATTTTTGCCTGGATATTCTTTTTCTTTCCAGCGGGTCATTTTTAAGCAAAGTATTTTTTAACTGCGTCCGCGTTCACCGGGGATGCAAAATCTTCACCATCCATCGTGGATAACAACAAGGCTCCTCCTGAAAAGACCTTGCTGATGACGTACGGACCTTCGTAATTGGGAGTCCACTTGCCCTGGTGATCGGAGTGTGGAGGAAGAATCTTCTTCAGGACGAGATCACCCGTCTAAAAGCTTCTAGGACGCACCTTCTTATCATAAGTTTTCTTCATTAAGCTTTGGTACAGACGCCCATATGCAATCAATGTTAACCTCTTCTCGTCCATCAGGCTGAGTTGGTTTAGTCGGTTCTTAATCCATTCTGCCTCATCGAGTTTCACGTCAACCAAAACTCGTAAAGAAGGAATCTCAACTTCTAACGGTAGGACAACTTCCATACCGTACACCAGTGAGAAAGGAGTTGCCCCGGTTGATGTATGTACCGTTGTACGATAACCGTGCAGTGCAAATGGCAGCATCTCGTGCCAATCTTTATAGGTCACAGCCATCTTCTGTACAATCTTCTTAATGTTCTTATTGGCCGCTTCAACGGTGCCATTCATCTTCGGCCGGTAAGGAGATGAGTTATGGTGTTCAATCTTGAAACTCTGGCACAACTCCTTCATCATCTTGTTATTTAGATTCGAACCATTATCAGTAATGATCCGTTCGGGAATCCCGTATCGACAGATGATGTCCCTCTTTATGAATCTAGCCACCACCTGCTTGGTCACATTAGCATATGAGGCTGCCTCCACCCACTTGGTGATGTAGTCGATGGCTACTAGAATGAAGCGATGACCGTTATATGCAGTGGGCTCGATCTTGCCTATCATGTCGATGCCCTACATGGAGAAAGACCATGGGGAGGACATGACATTTAACGGGCATGGCGGCACATGAATCTTATCAGCATAAATCTGGCATTTATGACATCTCTTCGCGAATTTAAAACAATCCGACTCCATCGTCAGCCAGTAGTATCCCGCTCTTAGGATCTTTCTCGTCATAGCATGCCCGTCGACGTGCGTACCAAATGTGCCTTCATGGACTTCTTCCATTAGCATTCTCGCTTCTTTCTCATCTACACATCTGAGTAGCACGAGATCGTGATTTCTTTTATACAAAACTCCATCAGGATTGAGATAAAAATTTCCAGACAGCCTCCTCAGAATCTTCTTATCCTGGGTTGACGCTCCCGCAGGATACTCCTTAGTCATAAGGAAGGTCCGGATATCATGGAACCATGGCTTTCCGTCGGAGGCTTCCTCAATCGCAAAGACAAATGCAGGTCTATCAAGACGAGAAAGGAAAATCCTTGGAGCTTCATTCCAAAAATTGACTTTATACATCGAAGCCAACATGGTCAAGGCATCATCCATCTGATTTTCAGCTCTGGGCACATGATGTAGTTCCACTCGATCAAAGAACGGAAGTAGCCTTCTGGCATAATTCATGTACGGCACCAAATTTGATTGACGAGTCTCCCACTCCCCTTTAATCTGGTTAATCACAAGCGCCGAGTCACCATATACATCTAGGTTCTTGATTCTCAAATCAATTGCCTCCTCTAGACCCATGACGCATGCTTCGTACTCCGCTTCGTTATTGGTGACCGGAAACGTCAGTCTAGCAGTGAACGGGATGTCGGATCCATGGGGAGTCGTGATGATTGCCCCAATGCCACTTCCATAAGAGTTAACCGCCCCGTCAAATATCAATTTCCATTGGGATTTCCTATCTGGCCCCTCGTCGGGCAACGGTTCATCGCAATCTTTCACCTTGAGAAACATGATATCCTCATCAGGGAATTCAAATTTCATCGGCTGATAATCCTCGATCAGCTGTTCGGAAAGGTATTCAGACAATACGCTTCCCTTGATGGCCTTTTGGGAAATGTACTGAATGTCATATTCCGTCAACACCATTTGCCATCTGGAAATCCTGCCCGAAAGCGCAGGATCCGAGGTTCCTGTAGATACTATTTTATCTTATCAAATGCCTTATGGCAATCCTCGTTCCAGATAATCGCCTGATCTTTCTTTAGTAGTTTGAACATCGGTTCACACGTGGCCGTGAGCTGAGAGATAAACCTCGCAATGTAGTTTATTCTGCCCAGGAAACCACGAACTTCTTTTTCGGTTTTTGGCGCAGGCATTTCTTGTATCGCTTTTATCTTCGCAGGATCAACCTCAATGCCTCTTTCACTCACGATAAACCCCAGTAGTTTTCCAGACCGTACTCCAAAAGTACACTTGCTAGGATTCAGCCTCAACCTGAACTTCCTAAGCCTCTCAAAAAGCTTCAGGAAATTGACCAGATGTCCCTCCTCCGTTTGGGACTTCGCAATCATGTCATCTACATAGACTTCAATCTCATGATGAATCATGTCATGAAACAAAGTGACCATTGCTCGTTGGTAAGTAGCCCCCGCGTTCTTCAGACTGAAAGGCATTACCTTGTAGCAAAATGTCCCCCAAGGGGTGATAAACATAGTTTTCTCCATGTCTCTGGCGCCATCTTGATCTGATTGTAGCCGGAGAAGCCATCCATGAACGAAAATACGGATAACTGGGCCGTATTGTTGACCAACACATCAATATGAGGGAGCCAGAAATCATCTTTAGGGCTCGCCCTATTCAGATCCCGATAATCAACGCACATTCGCACCTTGCCGTCCTTCTTCGGTATAGGCACTATGTTGGCGACCCATGGAGGGTAAGTAGTGACCGCTAAGAAGCCAGCATCAAGCTGCTTCTGCACTTCTTCTTTGATCTTAACAGCCATATCTGGTCGCGTCCTCCTAAGCTTCTGCTTAACGGGAGGACAATCTTCTCGCAGCGGCAAGTGATGGACCACGATGTCAGTGTCAAGTCCGGGCATATGTTCGTATGACCAAGCAAAGATGTCACTATACTCTCTTAGCATCTCGACCAATCTCTGCTTGACATCACTCTGTAATGCAGCCCCTATCCTGACATTCCTGACTATCTCCTCAGAACCTAGATTCACAATCTCAATCTCTTCTTCATGAGGCAGAATAACTTTCTCTTCTTGTTTCAACAAGCGGGCCAACTCTTCTGGAAGGTCTTCGTCTTCATCAATCTCTTCTTCGGCTTGATAAATCGGGCAATCAAAGTCGAAGTGAGTCGTAGAAGGTCCAGAGTCGATGTCATCTGCTATGTAGATCCTACAATAACAAGGGTTAAGCTTAAAACAAGGATATGCAGGTTAGCACAAACCCCATTGCCATTTTATTATTTTTCAAAACAAATATAAAACAGGAATAACAGAGATCACAACATTTGAATACGAAAAAAAACGCCTTTTGATTTATTGGTAAAATGCATGTACATAACCAAACAAGGCCCTGACGATAAAACCACTATGCCCAGAGTAGGACATAGGGTTGTACAATAATTGGAGAAAGTAAATCATTACTCTTTGCCTGTCACTTTGATGGTATCCCTGATGGACCAGTTGGTGAGGCTCTGGCCTGGTTTGCTTGGCTGGATCCAAGAGTCTAGGTCGCAATCACTATCCTCGCCGTCTTCAGACACTGCGTTGACACTTTCAAATACGACCCCGCCGCTTGTAAACTGGATCGGCCCTTTACTTCGCGATGCGCTCTGAGAAGAGGAAGCTTCAGCCGCAGGAGAGTATCCTAACCCAAACTTGTCCTGTTTGTTAGGTATTTCTAGAACTCACCCCCAACCTGGGGTAGATCCGGCTTGAACAACGGCCCGAGCTTCCTTGAAGGAAGAGAGAGTCATCTCTGGTTTTTCAGTCATTACAGGAGCCACGTTCTTGACTTTAACAACTTCGAACGCCTGGCATAGGGTTTCGTGGATTTCCCCATCCATCTCAACATACTTGAAGCACGACAAATGGCTCACCATTATGTCTTCCTCGCCACAAACAGTCACGATGCTGCCTCCGACAACATACTTGAGTTTCTGGTGCAACGTGGAGGTCACGGCACCAGCAGAATGGATCCATGGCTGGCCTAAGAGACAACTGTAGGCAGGCATGATGTCCATGATGTAAAAGACTGCGTCGAAAGTTTTTGGCCCAACTTGGATTGGTAGCGTCACCTCCCCAAAAACATGACGTTTGGTTCCATCGAACGCATTCACAACCAGATCACTGGGTGTGCAGATCAATCCACGAGTATCTAGCTTCATCAATGCCTTCTTCGGAAGAACATTGAGCGACGACCCTGTGTCCACCAACACATGAGACATAATCGTTCCCCTACACTCTATCGAGATGTGCAGGGCGCTGTTGTGATTTCTTCCCTTCGGCGTCAGCTCCAGATCAGTGAACCCTAACCTATTTCCAGCATTCACGTGGGCTACGACCCCTTCCAACTGGTTGACCGATATTTCCTGCGGTACATACGTGGCATTCAAAACCTTTAACAGCGCATTGCGATGTGACTCCGAACACAGCAACAAATTCAGGATGGAGATTTTCGAGGGTGTTTGATGGAGGTGATCCACGATCTTGTAGTCACTCTTCTTGATCAACCTCATGAACTCTTCAGTGTCCTTAACAAGTAAGTCCTTCTCTACTCCCCGAGGGGTTTCTTCAACGACTTTACTCTTTCCCTTATCGGTTACTTCAGCTTTGTTCGCCACAACCTCCGGTGGAGCAAATACCCTTTCGCTGCGTGTGATTCCACCCGTGCCGACTAGGTTATCCATAGACTGCCCAGATGGTTCCAGTTCCAACTTCTGTCCGTTGCAGTAGACGTCTGCCCCATAGTGCCATGGGACAACATTGGTGCTTTCAAAAGGTATCGGTTCAGCCTTTGTGATGGTAATCGTGGGCGGTCTGGGTGCAGAAATGGTGATCGTCCAACGAGGGATGGTGATGGTGGCAACCTCATCATCCTGCCTCAACATTACCTCTCCAGATCCACATTCGGCCCTTCGGCTAAACTGCAAGATTCCTTCAGTCATCAGACTCTGAATCCCCACTATCAACTGTTCACATCCATCAGGATGAGTCGCACAGCCCATACACAGTTCTCCACACCCTGGAAAGAAGCCTCTCTTCATCAGCTTGGCTTTAACGAAGCTAAGCGGTGTCTTCAGATCCTTGACATCAGTCAACAAATCTGAATCCTCGTCCTCAATAATGGCATTCACCCCACCTCCCCTATGATTCGGCATAGGGTTCTTCGTGACATTCGACACATTATCTGAGAAATTGATGATCTTAGCATTCACCATATCTTGCACCTTGTGCTTGAAGGCTTTGTAGTTTTCTATCGTGTGGCCTGGTGCCCCTGAGTGAAACTCATATGTTGCATTCGCATCATAACCTGGAGGAGGTGCCCCTGTCAAGGGAGCCAGGGTTCTCTTCTGGACTAACTGCAAATAAAGCAGAGTTTGTAACAGCTGAGCATAAGACATGGGCGGTGCCTCAAGGTGACGACTTGATAGAGGTGCCCTGTTCTGATACCTCTTGTACCCTGGCTGATTTGGCTACTGCTGTGGCTGAGGTTGTTGGACTGCAGGGATGGTTATGCTAGCCACTTGCTGGCGTTGGCCCTTGCCTTTCCTTCGAGCGTTAGACATGACACTCGTCTCTCCTTCACGCCTTTTGTTACCATATGGTTTCTTTCCTCCTCCAGCTGAGGATAGATCAACACCCTGAATTTTTCCCAGTTTGATCCCATTTTCAACGTGCTCACCGGTGATGATGAGATCTGAGAAACTTTCGGACATGCCACTGACCAATTTCTCGTAATAAACCCCTGGGAGGGTGGCTACAAACATCTCGACAAGCTCCCGTTCAACCATCGGCGGCTGAACTCTAGCTGCCAATTCACGCCACCGCTGGGCGTACTCTTTGAACCCTTCGTTGTTCCTCTGTGACAAATTTTGCAGTTGAACTCAGTTCAGATCCAAGTCACTATTATATTGGTAATGGTGCACGAATGCCTCAGCAAGTTCCTTCCACGTGCGCACACTGGTAGGTTCCAAACTCATGTACCATTCCAAGGATGGCCCAGACAAGCTGTCCTGAAAGAAATGCATCAGCAACTTCTCGTCTTTAGAGTGAGAGGACATCTTTCGGTAGTATGACCTTAAATGGACACGAGGGCAAGTGGTGCCCTTATACTTCTCAAAGTCGGGTACCTTGAATTTGGGAGGCACCTTGAAATCAGCAATCAATCCTAATTTAGACATGTCGACACCCATAGTGTTCAGGTTCTCGAAATTCCTCATCTTGTCCTCGAGTGCCTTAAACCTCAGACGTGCTTCAGCGGTCATCTCTCCTTCAGCACCCTTCTGTAAGAACAAATCTTCTTGACGGTCTTCTAACCATGGCTGAGGCCCATACAGATTTCCAACACCTGTGTTGTCGTTGCCCAGTCCAACATTGACATTAGCTTCAAAAATTCCATTACCGACGCCAGTCGTATTACCATTGAGCCCCATGTTAGCGATCACATTGCCGTTACCACTACCGTTCCCTCCAGTCACGGGGATGCCATTCTGAGGAGTTTCAATAGGTGGAGGGGTTGGAACATTCCCACCATGGAGTACACCATTGCTGTCAACCCTTGAGATCAGAGGCTGGACCAATGTTCTGAGCTGGTCTTGGCCATTGGCAACCACTTGCATGAGCTCCATGAAGCGGTCCATCCTCTCTCGGAGCTCCTGAACGTCAGTCTTCACTTGTTCCATTGCTCTAGCTTGATTCGCTCTGGTCGGATAGCGGTGGATTGGTCTTTGATCAATCCTGGAACAACCTGTATACACAAAGGGTTAGAAAGAACGACAAAGTGCTCGTTATGCAAATGCTCCATGCGAATGCAAACGTGTGTCTGTGCGTTAGGGAGATTCCCCCCCGATCCTAGTGCCTGAGTGCCAGTGCTGATAACAAGAAGTTTGAGTCCAGTCATGGAAATAACATCTCATATATATAAAGAAAGCCCATCAAGGCGGTACACAATGTCACTGAGTACAAGCAGAATCAATAGCATGACCTCGACCAACAAGCCTGATGATGGTCAGCATACAACAATGATCAAAACAACAGGGTTACAAATATAGTCAAGTATGGCCACGGGCGCGGAACTCTTCTAACAAACCCTTCGTTCCCAGATGATCAGGCCGAGTGAGCAACCCCTCGACGAGTAACTCCCTCTGCCTAATAGTGTATTGGAGACCTTCAACTGAGTCGTTCCATGCTCCCTCGCAGAAACAATCTTCTAACTTCCGCTTCTTGGACTCAAATGTCAGTTTGCGCTCCTTCAGGTTAGCAAGAGCCTTGTTGAGCAGGCCTTCAGCGGCATATCTGCGAGTGGTTTCTTCATCAAACCTCTTCTCACTAGCCTTCGCCTGGGCTTTCAACTTGGAGATCTGCTGTTTCAGTTTATCCTCTCGTTCCTTGCCGTTGGCTAGGGTGGCCTTCCAATGCTGATTAAACTTGGATATTCTCCGGTACGCTTCATCCAAGTGCTGCTTCTTAGTGGCTAGTACGTCATTGACAACTTTGAAGTCCCGACCCAAGCGCTCACGCTCAGCCATCTGCTTAGTCAAATCCGTCCCTAACTGGTTCACCAGCTCTGTTTGCCTCTTGAAGGAATGGACGGCTTCGCTTCTCTCGCTTCTGAGTTAAGCCAATTCTTTCTCTAGTTCTTCATTTGTCTTCTTCAACTCATCTCTCTCAGCTAACACCTGATTATGCTGCTGAATAGGCACGGTGGTAGGCTTTTGAATCACTGGAGGGCTTTCTAGCTTGGCAGGAGGAAACGGCATCCTTATGATATCTGCTCTGGCTCTGATCCAGGTCACATATGGAGCGTAGGCTTGGCTATTACTTTTTCCCAACAACGGTTTTCCCTGCTTACAGATACCATTCCAAGCGTGCTGAAGCTTAGATAATATATCCCCCTCTAGAAGACCAGTGAGGTACAGAGATTCCTGCACCTCTTCATCCTTCGGCGGAGCTCTCAAAGCATAAGCAAATTGTCGGACCAGCAGAGATGGATTATAGTTGATACAACCCTTCCTACCTATCAAAGGCACATTCGGAAACCCGCTGCAGCTGAAGATTATCTCAGTACCCAACCTATCTCTATCAAACCAGGCAATATCCTCCGCTGATAGGCTCATCAAGCGCTCAGACCACTCAGTTGTGGTTGCAGACGAAGCAAAGGGACCCTTCTTGGGTAGGTGACTATCAAGCCATTTATAGAGTAAGGGCACACATCACGAGACATTCTTGCCCCTTCTGTTCTCGTTTTTGTAATGGACGGAATGGTAAATATCTCCAATCAATGTAGGGACCGGATTCCCTGCTGCAAAGATGTGAAAGGCGTCGAGGTCTACAAAGTCAGGCATATTAGGGAACAGAATGAGGTCGTATATGCAAAGAGCAAGAATAGCGTTGAACACAATCCAACAACAGTCTTTGGCACACTGCTGGGCCTTTCCCACTAAGAATTGCAAGGAGAAACCGGGAACCCTGTTCCAACTAGACATGACCAACTCGGAGGCATCCAGATGAAGTGAAGGGGCTAGACTAGCCAGATTAGGCGCAACATCCATATGAATAAAGGGCATCTGACTCTTGATAGGCGCACCTAACAAATCAGCATACTCCTCTAGTGTAGGTGCGAGAATGAAGTCCGGGAAAGTAAAGCATCTCAAAGGAGGATCATAGAACTGCAGCAAGGCGTGCAACCCATTCAACTCAAACACAGAAGGTTTACAAACCAAGCTGAGCAGTTTCCCGTAAGCCTTTCTGAATTCACCTCTCACAGAATCATCTGCCAAAGCAATCAAACCAGTCAGCTGAACGACATCAGGAGTGGGGAGCTTGTAGGCCACGGTCTTCATCAGAGAACCCATAATAGCACAAGAGAAGGCAAGAAAACCTGAACCGGGGGAAACGGTACCTGCAACACAGACACACGTTAATGAAATGCAAATGAGTATGCAAAATAATGCAAAATGCAATCATGCAGCAGGAGATCAAGACGACTGTGCTGTTGAAGAGATGAAGGTTCTGTATCAACAAAGCCACAATACTGCTCTGTCCAGAACAATCATGTCTCTGATGAGAAGAAAACCCTGATATCATACCATAAATCTGCTCTGTCAAGAACACACATATATCTGATGACGAGAACTTCTGATACAGGACCATAAATCCGCTCTGTCAAGAACAAATACACATCTGATAATGAGAAGCCCTGATGTCGGACTATAACTCTGCTCTATCAAGAACAAACATATCGATGAAGATAAGGATATCTGATACAGGACCACAACTCTGCTCTGTCAAGAACAAATACACCTCTGATGATGAGATCCTCTGATACCAACCAAAACTGATTCTCTATCAAGAAAACCGGGTAGTCTGAAGGTTAAGGTTTCCTGCAACAAACCCGACCCTGCTCACAGGTATGGACCTAAACTGACACAAGTTCGGCATCCTATGCGGTCATCAGCGTCACAGACATTCAAGAGGGGTGATACGATACCCAAAAGGTGTGGCATCACCGTCTCCTGAAGCGGCCTCACTCAGCTGATTTCCAAATGATCGGTCCCCAGAGTCGACAATCCTCCAAACCAACAACCCCTCAGGCCCAAAGGGCCGGAAAAGAAGTCTACCGGGAGAACCTCGTCTGAGCGTGGATTTCATGAGACACTAGTGCCTGCAAAGCAAGCACGCGCCCACTAATTTCCATAACTAATGCTAGGTACACTCAAGCCTGGGTCTGGCCTCTCACTCATCAGAATGCCCCTCCCACAACATCACAGACAATCATATCATACTGAAAATAAAGTGCGGGAAATAAAATGCGATAAATAAAAACAACCCGACAAGTAATCATACAAGCGCTAGGATTGACTCTCGCAGGGGACGTTGGATCCCCAAACTGACTCGCATAAGGGACGTTGGCTCCTAGGAAACTATCAAGTCCCCAGCAGAGTCGCCAGCTGTTGCTACCGCGAAAATAAGGTGCCGGCAAAACAAAAGAGTCGCCACCTTTCGTTATTTATCCTTTAGAACGGGAAAGGAAATGATCGGAAAAACCTGACGAAAAAGGTATAAGACAAGGTCATCGCAACCATTGTCTGGGTTCGGGAGTCGATTACGCAAGGGGAAGGTATTAGCACCCCTCACATCTATCGTACTCGACGGGATCCATGCTCGTTGTGTTTATCTGACGGGTTGGTTTTATCTATCTACCTATCAAGGCTGGCTTAAAAAGAAAAGAAAATGACTCGGCAAAGCGTCTCGCTTTATGCCTACGTATTCTCATCAGAGAATGAGAAATCAGAGTCAACGTAGTTCGGCTTACTATGGGTTATGGGGAAGGTGGCTCGCCAATACATCAGTATTGTGCCTACGTACTCTCAACAGGTATGAGAGATCATAGCTTACGTAGTTCGGGATAATACGGATTACGGGAATTCAAATTCATCTGTTTTTTCCGAGTAGGGTTAACAAACAGTTCCAGCAGTTTGGTGTACGCAGCTCGACCCTTGGAGACTTAGGCGTTACCGTTTGCGGTAGAACTGGGAGTCAACGACACTCTTTTCTTCAGAAAAGCTTCCTTTGAATTATGGGCCCACGGGGCAAAGAGGTTTGAAGTTTGTTTCTGTCTTTTACGGAAGAACTGTTTTTCATGGATGTTTGCAACCAATATCGCACTAGAGACTATAACGTGAGAGTGAATGCGTCGCATGTCACCCAAAGGGTGCCATACTTAACATTCAGACTGTTGAAAAGAAACTCTCCAACAATCCTTTCTCAGATAGCTTAAGGCTCGTAACGTACACCGTCAGTTAACCTTTATTACTGTATTTTAATTTGTTTTGAGATGAGAAGAGAGAACAAGCTGGTTCAACTAAGGGTAGACTCTCAAGTCCTAATGTTGTCATGCCAAGGGTTCATCCTATGGTTGAGGTTTGAAACAGGGAACTCCTAGAAGTTATCATGCATAGGTTTAAACCTAAAGTTCTAATCATCACTTCCTTATCAAAGAAAGTGAGATTCCTAGGGGATCATGTCAATGGTAAACAGAAACAGATAAAGCATCAGCTTAAACAGTAAACAGATATACAGTAAACGACTGTAAAATGCATGCAATGCAAGTGAGGGAGGAAATGTGTGTGGGGCATCAGCCTCCACAAGCTCATCTCAACCTCAAGCCAAATATGAATAACTGCAATCATACAGAAGAATAAAATAAAATGCCATCAAGCAAATCACAACCCACATAGGCAAGGGAGCTGGGCTCTACCGAATACCCGCAAGCAAAGCCATACAGCAAAAATACAAGCAGAGGGAGCAACTCAACCTCTAGTGCAATCATGCTCCTAGCTTAAATTAGTCTAAATATGAGCTTATTCTAATGCATCAAGCAAATCAAACAAGTCACATCAATACATTTGCACAGAAAGCAAACAGACAGGAAAGAAAGCGAATCAACAGCTTCACAGCAAAGCAATCCTCTGACAGCAACTCAGTCATAAGCTTTCAACTGCTCTTCAAGGCTTTCATCTTCAATAGCAAGTATCAATTTGCCTCTTCAAGCTTTCAACACCTCACACACAAGTATCAACTTGTTCTTCTCCTTCTTCAAGCTTCAGCTCCAAAACAGACTCCACCTTCAGGCTTCAATCCCAATAGCAAGTATCAATTTGTTCCTTCAGGCTCTCAATGCAACAAACACACAAGTATCAACTTGTTCTCCAACTTCAAGCTTCAGCTCCTCATTTGATCTCAACTGGATTCCCTTCACAAGTGTCAACTTGCTCTTCTTGGTCTTCAAGCTTCAGCTCCCCTGGCAGTCTTCAAACAAAGGGGAAGTAACAACTTCTAGCATCTTCAATCAAGGAACTCCATCCTCTAGCAAGGGAGAAAGATTCATCTGACAAGAGCAAGGTTTGGATAATAGACAGCAGAGTGAAGACCGAAGGTCACCACTAAGCACTCCATCATCAAAGAACGGAACCCTCAAAGGTTCTACCAACTTGTGAAGAGCCACACATCCTACCAAAGGAGGGATGAGGCCTTCCCAAGGGGACCTTATATCATAGGGAAAAATGGAAGTGAACAACACTTTCCATGTTTATGAAAGAAGAGAATCTATCTAGAGGCTCTACTTACAAACCCTAATCCTAGCACCTAAACAAAACTACACCAAAAAAAGGGAAATCTTCACATCCAAGCTTCTTCAAGCATTCCATTGTAGCCCAAGCTTATCTTCAACAGTAGCCAAGAGCAATAGAGGCAAAACCCTAATCTAAGGGAACTAAAGAAGTCATTCTAGTTGAATTAGCAAGTTAGGATCACCTAAAACCTAGTACTAAAGTTAATCTTAACTAAAATACTAAAACCATTTGTAAAATCCTAAAAAAATAACTATGGGAACTTAATTCAATCATGAATCTACCATATTAATTCCAGGGGTTGAATCATCCACAAAGTCCTAGAAATAAAACCTAAATCACAAGGTACTAAGCATAAACCCTAAAACTAGAGCACCTAAAGTTTCAACTTAAAACCACTATCTAATTTCATCACAAAAATGTGAGAAAAATCTAAGGGGATCATACATATCTATTCTAACTACACCCAAAAAATCAAGTCAAGAATCATCAACAAATGATCAAACAAAATTCAGCAAAACAAGGTATCAACCATGGCCATTTTAATATCAATTAATATTCAAAAAATGCAAATAAAATCACAAATTCATGAATTCCTAATATTTTTAATCTATAAAATTCTAGATTCAATCATGAATCAGGGGAAAAAAGTTTGGAATTAATTGAGTTAATTTCCTATTTTTTATGAATTATTTTCTAAGCCATATGAAATGATGAAAATAAATGAAAATGAATAAACTGGCGTGGCAAATAGCAATGAGCATCAGTTCATTTCAAAGAATTGGGCCAAAGGGGGGTGTGGATATTACTCAGTGTACTAAGCCTAGGACATTTCAATTAATGAAACGGTGCGTTTCATTTAGACATCTCTCTTCAGAGTTGAGAGCAAATCGTGGTCGTGTATCCTTGGGTTGAGTCAAAAGTCCAACCTTCATCTGATGGCTCAGGTGCATCGTCCCCAAATTCAAACTGATGGAGGGAGTTTCCCAGACGGTGGCCTGAGTTGCAGCGCCACTGTCTTCTCCGGTGAGGTGTTCTTCTCAGATCAACCAAATTCACAAAACTATACATCATCTTGTCTAGAATTCAATGTTGATCAAGAATCTCAACTCCAAATCATCTAAATCCTTCTCTAACTCAAAACACGATAACATTTTCAGAATTCATCACAATCTTGAATCTCAACATTCTTCAAATTCAAGGTCTCAATCCAATCCTCATCTCATGGTGATCAATTTGCACTATCTAATCTTGATTAACAGCCCAAGAATCACTAGATTTCAGCCTCAACAGAAATTGATCACACACCTATTTTGTCTCTAATCGTGTAATTAACCATCCTAAATCCATCTAGATCATGAATGGACCCTAACCACATGCCAATTTCTAAGCATCTCCCTATAGTTTAAGCATAAATTCAATGTATACCAACCTGGTTTCAGACGCGTAACAGAAGGTGTTCTTGATCATTTCAACCTCCAAAACAATGCAGACACACTCCAAATTCACTCCTGAAACCTTTGCACACCTTGATTTAGCTTGATTCTTCCTTGAACTCAAAACCCAATTTCAACTTGCAATGGTGAAACTTCAATCTCACTCTTTGCTTCCAGCACCAATCTCTTCCAAAAAAAAGCACTGAATTCACTCAATGACTTATATAGAAGTGTTTAGAATCATCTAGAAACTTCTAGAGCCATCCAAATGAGATTTTGGATTTTCAATTTCTCCTCCAAATATCATTCATGGAATATGCGATATCTCCTCTGTTTGGGCCTCAGCAAGCTTGCTTTGCACTCCTCATGAGTTAAGGAATTGGATGGTGGTGATTGTTTCCTTGTTTGTAATCCAATGGTGTGAGTTTGATTATGTTGCTTCATCATGACGAAATGAAATGGTATGAAAATGACCTCAAATCAAAATTCTAACATTGCCATTGTTTCAAAAATCATTTTTCCAATCAATTTGACCTATAATTTTGCTTCATTTGGTCACAAAATGAATTATTTGAATTTTTGGCCATTAAATCCTTTTAATTCTTCCTTTTTCAAAATTTCTTGAACCAAATCTCTCCTTGAGCCATTTCAATGCCTCCTTGATGCATGGTCAAGGTTAAAACCCCATTTTGAACAACTTTCTAGTTGAACAAAATTTCATTTGAGGCCTCTAAGTTGGTGAAAATAGCCTATGATCACAAATGACCTATAATCACCAAATGTCCAAAATACCCTTGACTTGCCCAAGCCATAAGTTGAGTTCTACAAATCCTATCAAGGACTTCTAGTACTCTCTAGAAATCTAAGAGGATAAGGAACAACATTAATGTTGACCAAAAGTTCATAGGAATCATCCTTCTAGGGCAAAAGTGTCATGCAAGCTGGGTAACTTTCAAGCTCCAAATTCACATTCCTCAGATGACTTGTAACTTGTCAAAGCCATAACTTGAGTTCTACAAATCCTATCAAGGACTTCTAGCACTCAAATTAAAGCTAAGATCATGCTATACAACAATCATGTTGGGGGGTAAGATGATATGACAATCACATCTTGAGCTAAATTGCCTTGAAGATAGGGGTCAAACTAGGGGATTTTACACTGTCAAGCCTTAGAAACCCTAGCCTGAAACTTCTCAAACTCTTCAATCATGATGAGTTGACCTTATAATGATCCTCATAAAATCTCAATGTATCAATCCATGCTCACATGTCTCTTGCATTGAGTCACAACTTCCTTCAAACCCTCAGTTGACTTAGGGTTGACCCAGTTAAACCCTAGCTACACCACTCATGGTTGAGGCTTCTTATTCTTGCACAATGACCTGTCTAGGCCTCAAAGTGATCTTCAAACCTTCTCCTAAGCTCTCTCAAGACCTCAAGTACATCTCCATGACCTCAGAATCATCTCCCGGCTTTCCACAACTCTTAAGTTAAGAGACACACACTCTTGGTTTCAACCACTCTCTTTGAGGCTCTTTTAACTTCTCTGACAAAGATATCAACCCTTGAACACTTGAATAACCTTCTTAGATAGCGTCACAATCTTGTGTAGCCCTTGATTGGTAACCATTCCTCTTGATCTCCTGCACACATGTCAATGAAATGCAAATGATAATGCTAATGTGCATGAAATGAAACATAAGCTAGGTAAAGAAAAGTTGGGCAAATTTTGGGGTGCAACAGTATCGAAGTACGATATCCATGCAAAGCGAAGGGCAACATCTCATGCCAATCCTTATAGGTTACAACCATCTTCTGCACTATCTTCTTGATATTCTTGTTGGCCGCTTCGACGGTGTCGTTCATCTTCGGCCGATAGAGAGATGAGTTGTGATGCTCAATTTTGAAATTGTGGCACAAATCCTTCATCATCTTGTTATTTAGATTCGAACCATTATCGGTAATGATTATTTCGGGCACTCTGTAACGATAGATGATGTCCTTCTTGATAAACTGGGCTACCACTTGCTTAGTGACATTAGCATAGGAAGCTGCTTCCACCCACTCGGTGAAGTAATCAATAGCTACCAGGATGAAACAATGTCCATTAGATGTGGTGGGCTCAATCTTGCCAATCATGTCAATGCCCCACATGGAAAAGGGCCAAGGCGACGCCATGACGTTCAACGGGCTCGGCAGCACATGAATCTTGTCAGCATAAATTTGGCATTTATGGCATTTCTTTGCATACTTAAAGCAGTCTGACTCCATAGTCAACCAATAATACCCTGCTTGTAACAGCTTTCGAGACATGGCATGCCCGCCGGCATGTGTACCAAAGGCACCTTCGTGGACCTCTTCCATAAGCAAGCTAGCTTCTTTTTCGTCCATGCATCGTAAAAGCACCAAATCATAATTCCTCCTATAGAGTATACCATCCTGGTTCAGGTAAAAGTTCCCAGCCAACCTCCTCAGAGTCTTCTTATCCCGGGTCGACGCCCCTGGAGGATACTCTTGGTTCTTGAGGAAATTCTGGATATCATAGAACCACAGCTTGTCTTCCGAGGCCTCTTCAATGGCGAATATGAATGCCGGCCTATCAAGGCGAGAGATGACTATTCTTGGAGCATCATTCCAAAAATTCACCTTATACATCGAGGATAAAGTGGCAAAAGCATCTGCCATCTGATTCCCTGCTCTCGGCACATGGTGAAACTCCACCCGATCAAAGAAAGATAACAGCCTCCTTGCATAATTCATGTAAGGTATCAAATTAGGCTGACGGGTCTCCCATTCTCCCTTGATCTAATTGACAACTAGCGCTGAATCACCGTATACATTTAGATTCTTGATCCTCAAATCAATGTCTTCTTCCAAACCCACAATGCATGCTTCGTATTCGGCTTCACTATTAGTGCAAGGAAATGTTAACCTGGCAGTGAAGGGGATATGAGAACCATGAGGACTCGTGATAATTTCCCCAATTCCACTACCGTATGAGTTAACAGCGCCATCAAATATCATCTGCCATTGGGAACCCTTCTCCGGACCTTCATCGGGCAATGGCTCATCGCAGTCCTTCATCTTTAAGAACATGATGTTTTCGTCGGGAAATTCAAACCTCATAGGTTTATAATCATCAATCGGCTGCTCAGCCAGATACTCTGACAGAATACTCCCCTTGATTGCTTTTTGGGGAACGTATTGAATATCATACTCTGTCAAAACCATCTGCCACCTAGCAATTCTCCCCGAAAGTGCCTGCTTTTCAAAGACGTATTTAATCAGATCCATCTTTAAAATCAGCATGGTTGTATGATTTAGCATATACTATCTCAGACATTTGGCAGCCCAAGCAAGTGCGCAACATATTTTTCCAACATTGAGTACCTAGACTCACAATCTGTGAACATTTTACTCAAGTAGTATATTGCATGCTCTTTTCTTCCAGTCTCGTCGTGCTGACCGAGAACACAATCCATGTTATTCTCAAGAACCGTTAAATACATGATCAATGGTCTTCCAGCTACTGGAGGTATCAGTATCGGAGGCTCCTGCAAATATTCGTTTATTTTATCGAATGCCCTTTGGCAATTTTTGTTCCAGACGACCGCCTGATCTTTCTTTAGCAATTTGAATATGGGTTCGCACGTGGCTGTGAGGTGAGATATGAACCGAGCAATGTAGTTCAATCTACCCAAGAAACCACAAACCTCTTTTTCGGTTTTCGCGCTGACATATCTTGAATAGCTTTTATCTTTGCAGGATCGACCTCGATTCCTTTTTCACTGACAATGAACCCTAGCAACTTTCCGGACCTAACACCAAAAGTGAACTTATTCAGATTCAACCTTAGTTTGAACTTCTTTAACCTCCCAAACAGCTTCAACAAGTTTACCAGATGTTCCTCCTCCGTTTGCGACTTTGCTATCATGTCATCAACATATACTTCAATCTCGTGATGAATCATATCATGAAACAAAGTGACCATAGCCCACTGATAGGTATCCCCTGCATTTTTCAACCCAAAAGGCATTACCTTATAACAAAAAGTCCCCCACGGTGTAATGAATGTTGTTTTCTCCATATTCTCTGACGCCATCTTAATCTAATTATATCCAGAAAAATCATCCATGAAGGAAAACACGGAATACTGCATGGTATTATCAACAAATACGTCAATGTGAGGGAGAGGGAAATATTCCTTTGGGCTCGTTTTATTCAAATCCCTATAATCAACGCACATCCGTACCATACCGTCCTTCTTCGGTACCGGCACGATGTTAGCGACCCACGGAGGGTAAGTTGTTACAACAAGAAACCCTGCGTCCAACTGCTTCTGAACTTCTTCTTTGATTTTCACAACCATATCTGGTCTAGTCCTTCTGAGTTTCTTCTTGACTAGCGAACACTCTTTACGCAACGGAAAGTGATGAACCACGATGTCGGTGTCAAGACCAGGCATATCTTCATAGGACCAAGCAAAGATATCACTATACTCACAGAGCATTTCAACCAATCTTTGCTTGATATCACTCTGTGATCAGTGCATTTTAATGTACCTTCCTCTATGTTTAGACTTAGGAATTTCTACCATTTAGTTTATTTAATTTCCTATTTTATAATGTTTTTACAATTTATTTTATTTTAAGCTTTATTTAATTTTCGTTTGTTATTTTTCAGCATTAATAGCTTTTAGTGAAAAATTCATAACTGGAGCTACAGGAATCGGATTGAGGCATTCTACCAGTCGTTGGAAAGCTAAGAAAGAGATCTACAACTTTCATGTTGCACAAAGGAGCTGATTCGGATTTCTTGAGTCTCGAATAATTCGTTGAAGTTTCTGACTTGTGACAATGTAGTTTTCCTTGCGGGCCTAGTTTAGGTTTCTGGCCCAGTTATTTTCTATTTAAAGTTGTTGTTGTGATGCAAAACAGGGACCTAGTTTATTTTTCCGAATTTTTTCCTTTGTTTTATAGTTTTCATGGAGAACTAATACCTCCGGGCAAATCCTGCTGTGTACGGTTTCAACACTTTGAGGTTATTATTATGTCAATTTATTCTGATTCCTTTCAATCCTTTTCTATGAAGTCATCTACTTAATTTGATTACAATTGTTTGCTTAATTCAATTGTTGTTCATAGGATAGAATTGGTTAAATTCGATTGTATGCATGTTCCTAAATTTAATTGCGTATTATCGTTTGCTTAATTCGTTAATTCGTCATATTCTTAACCGTTTGCTTAATTCGGTAAACAGGAACATAATTCATTTGATATTGATAAGCGCTTGTCTGATTAATATCATAATCGAATAGGATTGGTACCGCTTAGGGATTGATGTTATAATAACCGATGATAAGTCGGAACCCGAATCAGTAGGATTAACCGTTTTAGTTTATCTGATAATCACTTTTATTATAATCACTTTTTTTTTCTCTTATTTTATAAATCAAAACTTAAAACCCCCATAAACATTTTCTTTAGTTTGTTGAAATAATACAAGAATCCTTGTGAGAACGATATTTCGAGTCATTTGTCGCTATATTACATTTTTATCAAAACTACTCGTTTTTGATCCGCGAGCGACCGCGGATCAAATTGGCGCCGTTGCCGGGGATTCTTATTAATTTTAGCCAAATGTAAAATTTTAATTTTAGAGTTTTTGTTTTTTTTGTTTTTTGTTTTTTGTTTTTGTGTGTAAATTTTCAGGGTTGCAGTACAGTGGTAAGCGTTTAAGCCTATCAGGTGAGTTTGTAAGCTATTGTTCCGATTTGCTCCAAATTTTTTCCAGAAAATCAGAAATGAATCGTTTAACAATACTCATTTAGAATATAATTCTAAAAGATTTTGACCCTGAAAATCGCAAATTAGTTATTTTTCTATTTTATTTTATTTTTTTTCTATTTTCATATTTTCAAAAAAATCCTAAATTTTTTTTATTGACTCATTCTGATTTTATTTGATTTTTAGTTATATTTTTATAATTTTTAGATTTAATTTTATTCGGTTTTCTATTTTTCCATTCTTTTTCTTAACGGGGACATTGTTGGTATTTTTCTAATTGTTGCTGCATTGCCGAATTTGTTCTTTGTTTTATTTTCTTTGTTGATTTTCCTATTAAATTTAATATGACAAATCAAATAACTCTTAGAGAACTTGTTGCCTATGATACGAACTATAATGCTTTATGTATGGAATATCCTGTTGTTAGTGTACCTTTCGAATTGGAATATGATTTAATACACTTGTTGCCAAGGCTTAATGGACTTGCAGGTGAGGATCCGAATAAGCATATGAATGAATTCCAAATTGTATGCTCTACAACTTCTGAACCTTCATTAGAGGACCTTGTCAAGCAAATGGCTATAAATGATCTTCAGTTTCAGCAACAAACAGATTCAAGTCTTCAGGCTCTGCAGACACAGATTGAACAGTTTGCCACTATACTGAATGCCATGCAACAAGCTCAAGAATCAAACCAACTATCTGCCCAAACAGTAGTGAATCCAAAAGAGTTACCATCTGATTTAGTTGATGATATTCATCCTGAGTTGTTATCTGATTTTCCATCTTTATTAGATTATGATGATACTTACTCTTGTGATTCATGTACTGACACTAACATTTGTTCTGTTTGTGCTGAGATTAATGCTGCCGTACAGGGTGATGTTTTTCATGCGGATGAAGTTGTTTATGTAGCTAAAACTCTTAACATCACTGCTGCCCCAACCTCACCATCCATTGAACAACCTTCCCCCTTGGAGCTTAAACCACTTCATACCAATCTGAATTATGCTCATTCAGATATGGATAAAAAGCTTCCAGTTATAATTTCTTCTAACCTTGATTTTGATGAAGATAATAAACTTTTACAGGTTTTGAAGAAACATAAGAAGAGAATTGGATGGACCTCGATGGAAGTGGGAAGAAAAGCAATGAAGCAACCCCTTAACCCATTGATCTCTGATGTTGTGGAAAAGGATATCAAATTCACGTGTCCATTCGACACTTTTATTTATCGAAGATTCTTCTTTGATCCTGGAATAAAAGGCGAAGACACTAATACAAATTTCAAGGGCGATGGATGCTATCCAAAGTTACTCCCCACTTTGGAAGAGGATACGGCAGGAAATCTCTCTTTGGGAAAGGATGCATATGTGATCACTTATCCACCTTGACTCCTCGGGTGTGTTCCTTCCTTTCTCTCACTCTTATTTTATATTTATGTTCTTTCGTTGAGGACAATGTATGCTTTAAGTGTGGGGGAGGGAACCATTTACTTTGTTTTATTTCTTTCAATTTTCTTTGTTTTGTTTTCATTTAATAAAAAAATTGTTTACTCAGAAAAACACAATGCATTTTTTGAAATTTTTGGGTTGTAGATCGATTGGAGGTCAGATTGTAGAGACTTGAGAAAAATTCATAAGATCGGTATCGTTTTAACACCTTGAGTCTCTAAAATATGGAAATCGATTTAGATACTTGTTATGGCTTAGTCTTGAGTTCTCGTCCTTTAATAGCTCTCAAGTAGTTTATCTAGCAGTCAGCACCATCTAAAAATCACATGCTAAGTAATTGAGCTGATGCAAATAAGTGAATGATCCCGTGCTTAATAAGAAAAAAAAAAGAGAAAAAGAAAAAGACAAAAAGTGAAAAAAAAAGAAAAGAAAAGACAAAGAAAAATGTCTAATTATGAATTGTTGAAAAAAAAAATATGGATCACAGTCACTAACAAGCTTAGTTACCATATGTGTGAATAGATAAAGGGCTTAATGTGATTGCACTAGAATGAAAGAGAGCAAAAAGGAGGATGAGTAAGTTAGACTTAGACATAACGACATGATTTGGATTGGTTTGTATAGGAGGGAGTCTTATGATCGCAAAATTGCGGATTTGTGTTCTTACGATATCCTTAGTATGCAAAAGTAGTACCTATCAATGCAATCTTGACCAAAGAGGAGTTCACAGCCTAGATTGAATAGCTGAAAGTTTTTGTGTTTCATGAGTTTTGACAATACTTTGCTCGGAGTGCAAAAGTTCAAGTGTGGGGGAATTTGATCAGTGCATTTTAATGTACCTTCCTCTATGTTTAGACTTAGGCATTTCTACCATTTAGTTTATTTAATTTCCTATTTTATAATGTTTTTACAATTTATTTTATTTTAAGCTTTATTTAATTTTTGTTTGTTATTTTTCAGCATTAATAGCTTTTAGTGAAAAATTCATAACTGGAGCTACAGGAATCGGATTGAGGCATTCTACCAGTCGTTGGAAAGCTAAGAAAGAGATCTACAACTTTCATGTTGCATAAAGGAGCTGATTCGGATTTATTGAGTCTCAAATAATTCGTTGAAGTTTCTGACTTGTGACAATGTAGTTTTTCTTGCGGGCCTAGTTTAGGTTTCTGGCCCAGTTATTTTCTATTTAAAGTTGTTGTTGTGATGCAAAACAGGGACCTAGTTTATTTTTCTGAATTTTTTCCTTTGTTTTATAGTTTTCATGGAGAACTAATACCTCCGGGGAAATCCTGCTGTGTACGGTTTCAACACTTTGAGGTTATTATTATGTCAATTTACTCTGATTCCTTTCAATCCTTTTCTATGAAGTCATCTGCTTAATTTGATTACAATTGTTTGCTTAATTCAATTGTTGTTCATAGGATAGAATTGGTTAAATTCGATTGTATGCATGTTCCTAAATTTAATTGCGTATTATCGTTTGCTTAATTCGTTAATTCGTCATATTCTTAACCGTTTGCTTAATTCGGTAAACAGGAACATAATTCATTTGATGTTGATAAGCGCTTGTCTGATTAATATCATAATCGAATAGGATTGGTACCGCTTAGGGATTGATGTTATAATAACCGATGATAAGTCGGAACCCGAATCAGTAGGATTAACCGTTTTAGTTTATCTGATAATCACTTTTATTATAATCACTTATTTTCAGTATTTTTTCTCTTAATCAAAATTCAAACCCCCCATAAACTGTTATTATAATTGGTTATTACTACAAGAATCCTTGAGAACGATATTCCGAATGTCGCTTCCCGTTACTATATTTTACAAAAATTACTCGTTTTTGATCCGCGAGCGACATCGCATTTCAACCAATCTTTGCTTGATATCACTCTGCAACGCAACCTCTATCCGAACATCTCTTCTAATTAATTTCATCGGTACCCAAGTTGACGACTTCGATTTCCTCCTGATGAGGCATAATGATTTTCTCTTCCTATTTCAAAAGTCTGGCTAGCTCTTCTGGCAAGTCTTCATCTTCATCAATCTCTTCTTCGACTTGAAATATCGGAATATCAAAGTCAAAGCGAGTCATAGAAGGCTCTGGAGCGGTGTCATCTGCAATGTGAAACCTGCAATGATGATGATTTAATGCTTAAAATGATATGCAAACAAGCACAAACCACATTGCCATTCATTGTTAAAAATAAAACAAGAAAGACAAGGATCCAAATATTTGAATGCAGAAAAATGCCCTTTGATTGATTGATAAAAAGATTGTTCAAACACAAGCAATTAGGCCCTGAAGACAAATACCGCTATGCTCCGGGTAGAACATAGGGTTATACAATAATCAGAAAAACAAGTCATTACTCTTTTGTCATCACTTGGGTGATTTCTTCGACAGACCAGTTGTTTAGGCTTTGTCCTAGAGTGCATGGCCGAATCCACGCGTCCATGTTGCAGTCGCTGTCACCGTCTTCATCAGATATGGCATTAATCTGCTCAAAGATTACACCTCCGATGGTAAACTTGACAGGCCCTTTATAGCGCGTCGCGCTCTGGGAGGAAGAAGATGGGTTGTATCCTAAACCAAATTTCTCCTACTTATTGAGGATATTCAGCACTTGACCCCAACCTTGTGATGCCCCAGCCTTCACCACCGCGTGGGCTTCCTTGAAGGATGACATGGCTACTTCAGGCGTTTTGGTCACGACCGATGTTTTATCCTTGATTTGCACAGTTTCAAAGGGCTGGCACAGAGTCTCATGGATTTCGCCATCGACCTCGACATACTTGAATGAAGATAAATGACTAATCATTATATCTTCTTCCCTGCAAACAGTGACGACACTGCCACCCACCATGTACTTCAACTTTTGGTGTAGTGTGGATGTTACGGCGCCTGCCGAATGTATCCAAGGACGTCTCAGCAAATAGTTGTAAGCTGGCTGAATGTCCATAATGTAGAATACTGCATCAAACACCTCAGGACTAACTTGGATAGGCAACGTCAACTCCTCGAATACGGACCTCCGGGTCCCATCAAAAGCTCGTACTACCAAGTCACTTGGCGTACACAATATACCACGGGTATCTAGCGCCTTCGTCGAAAGTACGTTCAAGGATGACCCTATATCAACGAGCACGTGTGACAGAACGGCTCCTCGACATTCAATAGATATGTGCAGCACACAGTTATGTCTCCTCCCCTTCGGCGTCAAATCCAAATCCGTGAACCCCAGCCCATTGCCTGCATTTACATGTGCCACAACCCCCTCGAGTTTGTTAACAGAAATCTCCTAGGGTACATAAGTTGTATTCAGGATACTCAATATAGCGTTCCAGTGCGCTTCCGAACACAAAAAAAGGACAAAAGGGATATCTTGGACGGAGTCTGCTGCAAATGATCAACAATTTTGTAATCACTCTTTCTTATTAAGCGCATGAACTCCTCTGCTTCCTTCTCCAAAGAATCCTTCTCACCAGCTTGATAAGTTTCTTCCACCACTACTTTCTTCCTCTTATCAACTCTTTCAGCAGCCACTTTAGGTGACGAAAATACTCTTCCTCTCCGAGTAATTCCACCAGCTCCAACTAGGTTATCCACAGAATTCACCGGTAAATTCTTCAACTCCTGTTTCTGTCCGTTGCAATATACCTCGGCTTCGTAGTTCCACGGAATCGCCTTGGTACTTTCATATGGCACAGGACCCGCTTTGGTAATGATGATGGTTGGCGGGCTCGGCAGTGCAGAAATAGTGATAGTTTTGTACAGAATCAAGATAGTAGCAATCTCATTCCTCTCTTCAACCACTAATTCCTCAGTTTTCTTCTCAGCAACTCTATCAAATTGCAAGGTGTCGCTACTGCGAAAATAAGGTGTCGGCAAAACAGAAGAGTAGCCACCTTTTGTTATTTATCCCTCAGAACAAGAAAGGAAACGATCGGAAAAACCTGACGAAAAGGTATAAGACAAGGTCATTGCAACCATGTCTGGATTCGGGAGTCGGTTACGCAAGGGGAAGGTATTAGCACCCCTCACGTTGATCGTACTCGATGGGATCCACGCTTGTTGTGTTTATCTGACGGGTTTGTTTTACTATCTACCTATGAAGGCTGGTCTGAAAAGAAAAGAAAATGACTCGGCAGAGCATCCCGCTTTATGCCTACGTATTCTCATCAGAGAATGAGAAATCAGAGTCAACGTAGTTCGACTAACTACGGGTAAACGGATGGGGGAAGGTGGCTCGCCAATACGTCAGTATTGTGCCTACGTACTCTCAACAGATATGAGAGATCAGAGCTTACATAGTTCGGGATAATACGGATTACGGGGGTTCAGATTCATCTGTTTTTCCGAGTGGGGTTAACAAGCAATTCCAGCAGTTTGGTGTACGCAGCTCGACCCTTGGAGACTTAGGTGTTACCGTTTGCGGTAGAACTGGGAGTTAACGACACTCTTTTCTTTAGAAAAGCTTCCTTTGAATTATGGGCCCACGGGGCAAAAAGGTTTGAAGTTTGTTTTCTGTCTTTTACGGAAGAACTGTTTTTTTATGGTTGTCTGTAGTTTGTACAGCACTAGAGACTATGACTCAGGAGCGAATGCGTCGCATATCGTCCAAAGGACATATACTAAACACTATAGATGATTGAGAGGAGACCGCTCAATTATCATTTCCCAAGTAGCTTAAGGATCGTAACGCGCTTGTACTAACTTTCCTTTATTACGTTTTTTACTGTTGTTTTGAGATGAGAAGAGAACAAACTCTACGGGGAAACTATCAAGTCCTAATGTTGTCATTCCAAGGATTCATCCTATGGTTGAGGTTTTGAAACAGGGAACTCGTAGATGTTATCATGCATAGGTTTCAACCTAAAGTTCTAATCATCACTTCATTATCAAAGGAAGTGAGATTCCTAGGGGATCATGTCAATGGGAAACAGACAACGGATAAAGCATCAACTAAACAGTAAACAGATAAACAGTAAAGATGCACATGCAATGCAGCAATACAAGCAGAGGGAGACTTACTCAACCTCTTAGCAATCAAGCAACGAAAAACCAGTCAAAACAGACAAACAGAGGGAGCTGACTCAACCTCTATTATACAAATACGTCAATTATAAATTGAAAAACAACACACAAGCAAGGGGAGGAACACCTCAATCCTTAAGGCAAACAAGCAGAGGGAGACTCACTCAACCTCTTAATGCAGTCATGCACCTATGCTTAAACTATCCTAAACATGAACTATCCTAATGCAACACACCACTCAATCATGAATGAGAAGAAGGACTTATGAAAAATAAGGAATTCAATCCACAAGTAATCATACAATGCTTCTATCCTAAGGAAAGAAATTGGGTGTTGGGAGGCAAGGGTAAGGTCCACAGGAACTTATCCCAGGCATTCAACCAACTAAAGCAGATTTGGGGGAATCCTAAAGGTTTGGCTCCTTCAAGAGATGTGCAACATTCCCCCCACAGGAGGGACTATGCTACCTCAAGAAGGTTCTTAAAAAGAAAGGAATAAGAGAATGTTAGGAGAATGAAGATGAGAAGCAAGGTAAGTTCCACAGGAACTTACCACAGACACTCAACCAACTCCACGTCCTTAGAGAGAGAGCTTTCATAGACTCAACTCCCTTATGATAATGCAATTTATTCCTCCATGGGAGGAAACATGCTCACAAGGAGGATTTCAATCCAGCAAGGAAAATTGGAGAGGAAACTACCCCTATAGGAAGAATCATCCACCTACTTGATCTTCTAAAGAACCTCAATGATCTCCTTCTAAGGATCACCTATACTAAGGATTCAAGGGCTCTAAAGGAGGTATCTACCTAATTACCAATCTATCAAGAAAGGAATTGGGACCTAGAATCATCTAATGGTCATTTACAAGACTAATCTATGCACTTAACCTAGTTAGGATCACCTAAACTAAGGCCAATTTGTAAAATGGGGAACTAATGGAAAATCATTCCTAAAAATTCTAAGGAAAATACCACATTATCCTACATGTATTAACAAGCTATAGTACAAAAATCAGGGGCTAAACCTAAATCAAAAGGCTCAAACTAAATCTACATCTCAAGGGTACACTAAAGGGAACCAACAATGAATACTCCTAAACAACTATCCCCAAAATCCTATTTAGAATGATCTAAAAATCTCAACAAAAATCACATAACATCATCAACATGTCTATCACCAGCACACAAAATTTCAATATCAAACTCAAAAGCATGAATGAGAAATAAAATCATCAAGCTCAGCATACAATTATCCAATTATTAAAAACACACTAAAATAGAAAATATGCCATTAATTGAAAATGCATGAAAATAGAAATTAAAAAATGTGAGAAAAATCTAAACATCTCAAAGTATTCACATGATTTATTTCAACATTTATTGAGAACATCTCATATTTTTTCTTGAATTAAAACTAACAAGTATCAACTAAAAAATATAAAGAAAAAGAAATTAAAATGGAACAGGAAGGAGGTGTCAGCAGCAACTATCCTATGTGTTAATTCGCTTGGGCCTTGCGTACAGGGGGGTGGGGATAGCGTAGGAACCAAGGGCCCAGCTGAGTCCAAACTCAGCTTTTTATTTGTTAAGGGAAACAAGCCAGGGGGGACAGATAGCAATGTTTCACACGTTATTTTGGTTTGGGCTTGCGAATGTGGGTGGGAAAAGGAAATCACTTAAGCCCATGCTGAACTACTAATTGATGTGCTGCGTTTTGATGGGAGGGGGATGTGGCACGCTGATGTTCGTTTGATACGCGTACAAAGTCAAGCGGGTCAAGGCGTATCAACGGCTCCTGCTCATCGTTCCAATTAAACTTAGATGGGAGGGAAGATGAACCACGGCGGCTCAGGTGGCGGAGCCACCTTCTTTTTCGGCGAAGTGGTGAAATTACAGGTCATCAAACCTCACTAAAATCTATATGGTTCTCTTCGTTTTTCCACAAGGATTTCAAATATGCTAACCAATTTCACTAACTCTCCATACACAGTCATATTCGAAGCCAAACAGAAAATGGTGTCATCCAAAAATCGACCTAAATCGTGCCAAATTCTACCCTAAAATCATCTAGGGTTCAAGGTGATCCTAACCACGTGTCACTAGGGTGTTAAATGCACATAATTTAAGAGGAATATTGAAGAGTAGGAACCTGATTCAGAGCTTCGAATATGGTGACTTTCAGGGCTCCACTTGCTTCCAAAAGATGTAGAATCTTCCACTGAATGATGATGAAGAGTTCTTGATGTTCAATTTCTTCTGAAACTCCTTCAATCTCCAAACTTGAAAATCAAATCTTCAAGCTTCTTCTCAACTGACTCCAACTGTTTCTCAATTGAAAATGGCGCTAGAAGCTTCTGAAAATGATCCAAATCTCTTTTATAATTTGTTTTGATCCATTGGGGGCCCATTCATGGCCCAATTTATGATTTCCAACTTTCAATTTTTTCTCAAAAATCCAATTATGGCAGCCACGAATTTGTCTTGTTTTCACCTCAAACTTGCTTCAGATCACTTGCATTGAGTGTGTAGAGTGTAATTGAGTGAGTTCCCTCCTTTGATTTCAACCAAAGATGGATGTTTGAAGTGTTACTTCATCATGAAGCAACCCACCAAAATGCCATGAAATGAGTATCAAATCAAAAATTTAATAATGCCAAAGTGTTTAGAATATCATTCAAAATCAAAATAAGTACCAATTTGGTTTGAAAACATCCAAATTAATATTGTTTGAATTTTCCCATTTTAATTCATTAAAATGGCCTTTTTGAGAATTGTTTTCAACCAATGCTTGCTCTAATCCATATCAATGGACTCTTGATACTTGGTTGGACTAAAAACATCATTTTGAGCAACTTTCAAGTTTAACAAAACTCCATTTGAAGCTTGCAATGTAGTGAAATGGACCCATAATTTAAAATGACCTATAATGTCAAATGCCCAAAATACCCTTGACTTGTCAAAGCCATATCTTGAGTTCTATAAATCCAATCATGGACTTCTAGTACTCTTTAGAAATCTACGAGAATAAGGAACAACATTCATGTTGACCAAAAGTTCATAGGAATCTTACTTCTAGGGAAAAAGTGTCATGCAAGTTGGGTAACTTTCAAGCTCCAAATTCACATGCCTCAGATGACTTGTAACTTGTCTGGCTCATAACTTGAGTTCTATAAACCCTATCAAGGACTTCTAGTACTCAAATTAAATCTAAGATCATGCCCTACAACAATCATGTTGGGGTCAAGATGAGATGAAAATCCCATCTTGAGTTGAGTGGTCTTGAAGTCAGGGGTCAAGTTAGGGGATTTTACACTGTCAAGCCTTAGAAACCCTAGCCTAAAACTTCTCAAACTCTTCAATCATGATGATTTAACATTGGAATAATCCTTAGAACATCTTAATGTATCAACCCATGATCACATGGCTCTATGATTAGGTCTCAACCTTCTTTGAATCATCAGTTATCCTAGGGTTATTCAGATGAAACCCTAGTTGCATCAATATTGGGTATATCTTCATATCCTCAACATAATGACATATCTAGGCTTCAAAATGATCTTCAACACTTCTCATGAGCTCTCTCAAGACCTCAAGTCCAACTCTATAGCTTCAGAATCATCTGATGATCTCCCTACAACTCTCAAGTTAGGAGACATACACTTTTGGTTTCAACTATTATTTTTGAGGATCTTAGACTTCTCTGGTGAGGATATCAACCCTTAAACACCTGAATAACCCTCTTAGCTAGCCTCATAGCCTTGTTTAGCCCTTGTTGGTAATCATACCTCTTGATCTCTTGCACACATGTTAATGAAATACAAATGCTAATGCTAATGAAATGAAATGCAAGCTAGGTAGAAAAAGGTTGGGCAATTTTTGGGGTGCAACAACTACCCCTATTCAAACGGCTTGGACCTGACTGGATGAGAAGAGAACGACTCTCAGACAATCAAGATAAAATAAGGTTGAATACCTACAAACCCGGAAATTTGCCAATTGCACAAGTACACGGTACTCTGATGGGGACAAATCTTCGAAAACTGAAAAGGGTAGTTGCACGGCAACTATCTGGAGAATACTGATTTGAATCTCCATCAAGATGATTATCTGATTTCCATGTAGATCTTTATCCTTAAATCATCAAGGGATCATCGGTTACGCGGTAACTGGTGAAGGATTAATCTCAAATCTCTGTCAAGATGATCATCTATGTCCTCAAATCATCAAGGGATCACCAGTTACACGGTAACTGGCGATCTGCCAACCGCGCAGGTAAACGATACTCTGATTGGTAGGAACATCTTCAAAACTGAACATGATAGTTGCGCGGAAACTCTGCTTGGGAATTGGTCACACGGTAACCGAAAATTTACCAACCGCACAAGTAAACGATACTTTGGTGGGTAGGACAATCTTTGAAGTCTAAAATGGCAGTTGCTCGGTAACTGGCCCAAGCCTCCATCAGGATGATCATCAGATTTCACTGCAGCTTCTCCCTCAAATCATCAAGGGATCACCAGTTATACGGTAACAGGTGCTACATAGCTGATATCGCCGTCAGGCATTCTGCAGCACAGCGGTGTTGCACCCTAAAATTTGACCAACCGATTCTCCTATCTGACTCGTGGTTTAATTTCATATTCGCAAATCAGACGCGTGATATTTGTGCACAAGCAGGGGATATCAGAGTTTACAGCTTGATTTTCGTCTATCAGATATGGCAGACCCAGTCCAGATCACCAGGGTTTTATTTTCGGGAAATTGTGCGCTCCTCGGTGATTTTTAGCTTGCACAATGATTTTGAGGATATTCTGATGCCCGGGGATCTCTGTTCGATTCGATCTGGTCTCGTGCGCTCTTTTATGGGGGTCATTTGCATTCATCTGCATTTTTAGGATTTTTATAGACTTTTGTGAATTTTCAATAGGCTTTATAGATTTTTCTGGAATTTAAATAGAATTTTTGTATTTTTTAATAGTTTAATTCTCTTTTTAGAATTTTATAGAATTCTTAAATAGATTTTTTTTAGAATATAAATAAGATTTTAAATAGTTTTATCATTTTTAGAATGTGATAGATTTTTTAAAATAGATTTAATAGTTTTAGATAATATAGGAAATATTATAGTTTTCTCTTTTATGTTAATATAGTAGATTTTTCTTATTAGTTTTAAATAGATTTACTAGTTTTAAATAATATTAGGGTTTAAGTAGAATTTAATAGAGTTTTATTAATTTTTTAGATCTAATTAGGGTTTAGTTAGGTTAATTAGGAGTTAATTTTTTCCATTGAATTTGTGTAGTTTAATTGAGGTTCAGTTTAATTAGGAGTTAACTATAGTTTCATAGTTAGTTAATTAGGGCTCAGATCTATAGTCATTTTAAGTAGTAGTTTAGCTTTAATTAGGCCTTAATTGTTTTAATTAGATAATCAGATTTAATTTTTTAATCATTTTCTATTCAGTTTTTTTTGGTGTTTTTGTCCTGTTTTCGTTGGGCCCAGAAGAGCATTTTTTTGAGAGCCCAATTCATCTTTCTTTTTCTGTTTTTAGTCCAGAGTCAGAAAGCGCCACTTGTCAAGTATATAAGGCCCCACGCGTCCCACTCTGAGGAAGCACCTCACACCATTCAGAACGCTCACACTCTCACACGCGTCCCACTCAGGCTATCTCTCTCTCTCTCCCTAAGCCACGTGGCCAGCATGCACCACTCTCTCTGCCACTTGCTTTGACACTTGTCACCGTCCAGCCATCGCCTGAGCTTCACCAGAAAACCCACCGGCGGCCATGCATCCGCCCTAACCGCCCACCGCCGGTCACCCCAACGTCTTCCGGCCACCGCAACGGCTCGCCGGAGATCGTTTTTCACCCAGAATCCCCAGAAACGCTCTGAGCTTCATCTTCTCCCTCCGATCTCTTCCGTCACCTTCATCATCCCCTCGCCGGAAACATCAACTTCGCCGGAAACTGCAAGAACCACTCTACAGAGCATCTTCCATCTTCGTCATTCTTCATAAAGAATTTCCAGAACTCGCTCAGGCCTTCATCGTTTTGCCAGAAGTTTTCCAGAACGCCAACAATCTTCATCCAAAGAATTTCCAGAAACATCCATCCACCAACGAACATCAAAGATCCTCTGAAGATCTTCCTCAGGACATTCACGCCACTCAAAGGATCTTCAAGATCCATCTGCTTCAGAATCATCGCTTCATCAGTTCTTGAGTTTCTCATCCCAGATCTTCTTAGAATTCGTGGAGTTCTTCGCTAATTTGTTCAAGAGAATTCGAGCAAGCTTCGACGCGTGCTTCAGGGCCTCCGTGAGTTCCTTCAACGGTCAGGAAGACGTCAAGATCTTCCTCTCTCGTGGCAATTTTCACTGAGCCTCCAAAAGAATCCCAGCGACGTCCTCGTTTCAGGTTAGTCCTTTCTCATAACCGCCATGAATGTTCTTAGCATGAGTTTTTTTGTTTTGTTTCTGTTTTGAGGATTAAGATTCTAGGGTTGATTCGTATAAGTTTGAGCTGATTGAAGGGTTTGGGGTTTTCTGAGAATGGATTGGGAAAGGAGGATGAGTGGCAGAGAGGAGACGAACGAAACGGCTAGGGTTAGAAGCGTGAACAGTGATTTGGGGTTGAAAGGGGATTCAGATTTTTTGTTTAGGGTTTCGTTGGGTTAGGATCAGATTTGGGCCTAAGCCCAAGCGCGTATTGCTGAGAAGCATCCCCCATTTGCTCGATCACCCCCCCCCCCCCCTGTGTGAGAAACCAGAGTGAATTAGTGTGGGCCTTATGCCCAATTGCTAACAGCACCCCCCTGGGCGTAAGCCCAGTGAAATAATAACTGGAAACCTGCTAGTTTGCACCCCCCCCTGCGTTTTTTATTTTATTTTCAGTAAATGTTTTTTTGACTCATTTGGGCCCAGTCTGTATCACTAAGCGCACCCCCCATCTTCAGGGCCCAATGTAGTAACAACTGAAATTCCTTGCTGTTTAAACCCCCCTCCAGTTTTACTTCAATTTTATTTTCTTTAATTTCTTTTATTTCTTTGCATGTTATAAAATTCATAATAAAATGTAAATAATGGATTTTTTAATTCTTCTTTTTTCTACCATTACATCATAATTCCTAGAAAATTAAATAAAAATAAAAATGACATTTTATTTTTGTTTGTTATTTTTTTGGTATATTTTCCATTTAATTGACTTTTTTAATATTCTTTAGTGCATACATGTCATTAGAAAATTAATAAAAATAGTAGATTTAGTCAAATAATTTCGTTCTTTTTTCTGTAGACTCGTAATTCAGTGTAGAGTTTTATAGTATAAAAACATTAGCTTAATCATGCATTTTCATTTTAATTGCATTTTTTCATTGTTATTGATGTTGAATAAATTGGTTTGTGGATATGTCTGTGTTGCTGATTTTAGTTCTTTCATCTGGTGTTGAATTTTGTTCTGATTTTTCAGTATGTTGTCCTAGAGCCATATAGGTCTCCCAGTGGATTTTTGATAGATTTTTGTAGGATGTTCTGATATGATTTGTCTGAGCCTGAAGATAGGAGAAGTCTTGACGACTTCTGACTTTGAAGTTCAACTGTGGTTGAACTTCAGAGATAGTCTCTTGTGGTTTGTTGGCCTGTGGGTTCTTTTCAAGGATAGGAGCTGGTTGCAGTCCTGTTGGAGCTTGCGAGGATGCAGTGGATTGAGGCTTAGTCTAGGAGCTTGTTGTCTGTTTGTGAGGTTCGAGATCCTGAAGTTTGAAGGGAGTTTATGGTACTTTCCTGAGGAAGGCACTATGAATGACTTTCATTCTTTCTTCTCACCTCTTTCGTAAGTATCCAATGATGTTGGAGCCAACTTGTGAGTTTAATTCCTCCTGAGGAGGGATGTAAACTGATCACATGTTGTTGAGCCACATGGGATACGATTCCTAAGTGGAAGCCTCCTAGTACTTTCCTGAGGAAGGTCCTATGGGTCTATTCACTTAGTTCCATTAGTTTATCTAGGATTTCTCAAGTATCCAGTGATGTTGGAGCCAACTTGTGAGTTTAATTTCTCCTGAGGAGGAATGTAAACTGATCACAGTTGTTGAGCCACGTAGGATACGATTCCTAAGTGTCAGCCTCCTAGTACTTTCCTGAGGAAGGTCCTATGGGTCTGTTCACTTAGTTCCCTTAGTGCATATAGGTTTTCTCAAGTATCCCGTGATGCCGGAGCCTTCATGTGAGTTTAATTTCTCCTGAGGAGGAATGTAAACTGATCACAGTTGTCGAGCCGCATAGGATATGATTCCTGGGTGGTAACCTCCTGGTACTTTCCTGAGGAAGGCACTATGAGCTTGTCTGCTTAGCTCCCTTTCTTTGGTAAGCTTGTTCTGAAGCTTGGAAGACTGGGATTGATTCCTCTTGCTTAAGGTTTTGATTAGATTTTTGCTTAGATCTTTGCTTAGGGTTTTGTATAGAGTTTTGTTTAGAGATAGATTAGGAGCTTGTTTCAGGTTTGTTAGGGGCCTTGCCCAGGAGTAGCTTCTTGTTTTATAGATAGAGGCTTATCAGGTTAGCTAGCCTTCTCTTTGGATTGTTTGACTTGTATGATGTTATGTTGCATTAGACTTAGGTGTTCATCTAGATAGTTCTGAGTAGATGCATCTTAGAAGTAGACTTTGTGTGCATGAGAAGTTGAGGTGGTCCTCCTTCTGCTTGTTTGTTATTGCGTGGCTTTGCTTGTTGGTATTTGGTAGAGCTGAGCTCCCTTGCCTCTGTGGTTTGCGGCCTTCGCGCCTTGTTTGTCTAGTTGTCGCATTCATGCATATCTTCAGTATTTCTTTACTCTGCAGTTTCTTGTTTGTAGTTTAGTCCTGTTGCCATGATCCCTTAGGAGCTCTGACTTCTCCGCTGCGGAGTTGTTATGATAGACATTAGGATGGTCAACCAGGTGTGATAACAGTAGGTAGATTCCCCTGTTTCTCAGCTATAGTTCTAGGGTTTCCCTTTCCTTTCTGTAGGAGCTTTTGAGTAGCTTGATCCGTAGTTAGCTGAACTACAGCTGCTCTGATTCTTCGTACCAGACGAAGATATGTAGGCATAGGATGCGATATCCTAGCGAGCACACTAACGACTAACCTTTGTTCTCTCGCGGCTGTGCGATCGAGACTTTCCCGCTAACGACTGATTGTTATCCCTTTCTCCTGCCCGAGTGCATTTGAGACCAGATCGTATTTGTAGGTTCCCGAGCCTTTAGGACCAGTTGTTTTCTCACTGCTGTGTGAGAGCCCCTGTTTACCCGTAGTTAGTCGAACTACGTTTGCTCTGATCTTTCATACCAGATGGAAGTACGTAGGCACAGGACGCAATGTCCTGGCGAGCAACCTTTCCCCCGTTTAGTCGTAGGTAGTCGAACTACGTTGACTCTGACTTTCCCATTGCACGAGGGAATACGTAGGCCCAGAACACCGTATGTTCTGTCGAGTCCTGTCCTTTTATTTCCTTTTCAGACCAGCCATTAGCGTAGATAGATAACACACCCTTTTACCTATAAACACCAAGCGTGGATCCCATCGAGTACGATGGACGTGAGGGGTGCTAATACCTTCCCCTTGCGTAACCGACTCCCGAATCCAGGTTTTGGTTGCGATGACCATACCTTTTCCCGTCTTTGCGAGGTTTACTTCGAGCGTTTCCTTTCCCGCTCTGAGGGATAAATAACGCACGGTGGCGACTCTCCTGTCAAGCCGGCGCCGATTTTCGCAGTAGCGACAGCTGGCGACTCTGCTGGGGATTATAGCATCTAGGGACTTTTCCCATCCCTTATGCTGGGACCGTTTCCCATCCCCTACGCGAGTCAATCCTAGCGCTTGGATGTTTATTGGTTGGGTGTTGTGCATATTGTGTTTTACTTTTCTGCACTTTACTTTTCTGTACCTTTACCTTTCCGCATTCATTTTCCAGCATTATATTATTATGATTATTGCTGGGGGCAAAGGGAGGTTACTGTGAGTGAAAAGCCGGACCTGGGCTTGAGTACACACCTAGATATAGTTGCGGAGAAGTAGTAGACGAACCTGTCTGCTGAGCAGGCACAGTTCCCTACGAAAATCTGCGCTCAGACGAGATTCTTGCAGAGGTGCTCCTTTCCGGTCCTGAGGATCTGAGGGGAGTCCAGACGTGAGGGTTGTCGACTCTGGGGACCGATCATTTGGAAGTCAGCTAAGTGAGGCCTCTTCATGACTTGATGATGCCACTCCTTCTGGGAATCGTATCGTCATTCATGAAAGTCTGTGACGCTGATGACCGCATAGGATGCCGTACCTTTGTCCGTTGATTAGGTCTATCCTACCTGTGAGAGGGACTGGGTTATTGCAGGAAAACTGGCCTTCAGAAACCATGATTCAGTACCTTTATCAGATGGTGTTCTTGATTCTTCCCCAGGTGTGTTGTCTGGGTCAGATGGGTTTCTTATCTGAGGTTGATGCTATTATCAGATGGTTTTCTCGTCAGATACGGAGGTTCAGATGGTTTTCTTACCAGGGGATTGATATTTTGAGTATCAGATGATAGTTAGTGTCCTGAAGTTCTGATGACCGTGTTGGTTTTCTGTTCTTGATCACAGAGATATTCCTCTTCAGGCTACAGCATAGCTCCTGTGTTCGCAGATTGCATTATTTATCATATTGCATCATTGCATTACCATTTTGCATTCAACTAACGTGTGTGTATTGCAGGTACATATTTTCCCTTCCAGTTCTGGTGTTTGTTCCTAGCAAGACATGGAAACCCTGAAGAGAGTATTGCCCTATAAGTTTCCGTCGCCGAATATCAGTCTATTGTTAGAATTGATTGCTATTGCTAAGAAGAGGGGAATGGGTGACTTCAGAAAGAGATATGGGAGGATTCTGACCTACGTTTATCAGCCATCTGCCTACGAGACCAGCGGCATCTATACTCTGTTACAGTTTTACGACGCGGAGCTCAGGTGTTTTGTATTTCCCGACTTCGTTTTGGCTCCTACCCTGGAGGAGTACTCTGCACTTCTGGATATACCGATCCGTGAGCAGATGCCTTTTTATCGTACGGACGCTGAGCCTAAGCTGGCTGAGCTTTCTGCCATCCTGTGCTTGAAAGAGTCTGAGCTGTCTGGGAAGATGATCAGAAGAGGAGACGTATGGGGATTTCCGTTGGATGTCTTGGTGGAAAAGGCTCGAGAATATGCCCAGAAGGGTAGCTGGGGTGTTTTTGACGTCATCCTTGCTGTATGTGTGTATGGCATCGTGTTGTTCCCGAACATTCCTGATTTTGTTGATTCTGATGCCTTCTATATTTTGGCTGCGGAAAACCCAGTTCCTACTTTGCTGGGAGATATCCACCATTCAACTCACTACCAGAATGAAAAGCGACGAGGAAGGAATGTGTCTTGCTGTGTACCTCTCCTATGCAGGTGGTTCACCAGTCATATGCCTAAGTCAGGCCCTTTTGTCACCTCTATCAATTCTCTAGGATGGCCCGAGCGCTTAATGGGATTGACTGCTGAGAACGTGGTTTGGGTCAATAAAGAGGTATTTGGAGCTGAAGTCATACTCAAAGGCGAAGGATTCCCGAATGTTCCGTTAGTGGGAAGGAAAGGTTGTGTCAATTACAACCCTTCCTTATTGATCAAGCAATTTGGGTATGTACCTCAAGGAGCGCCAAAGCCCGAGGAGATACAGGAATCTCTGTATCTCACCGGGGCAATTGGGAAAGAGATGCTGACCAAGCTCGAGAAGGCATGGAAGAACTTGCACAAGAGAGGGAAGCTTTCAGGTAGCAGAGGGGATACTCGAGTTCCTAGCCCATATGCAGAATGGATTCGTGAGCGAGCTGTGAAGTTCCTTATGCCGTATCCAGCAGTTCAGCCATTGCATCCTTCTCCGGTGGAGGAGCCTACCACTGTGGACATGCAGGTCTACAAGCAGCTGATGGCGGAGAAAGAAGAGCTAGCAAGGGCTAAAGAGGCTTTAGAGCAGGAGAACGCCCAGCTTCGGCATGAAAAGATTGAAACAGGATACTTTTCCAAGCAACAGGCTGAAACTCTGAAACATCTGAAGACTACGCTATTGGAATTAACTGAAACCAAGAAGCGTCTAGAGTTAGATGTAGACTCAGTTAGTAGTGTGTTGACCACTAAGAAGCAAGAGTTGGAAAGGGCCTACACAAAGCTAGCCAAGTTCAGAGAACACTGGGATCTCACTATGATCAAGCGCAAGGAGCGGGAAGAAGAGCTGAAGACACGGGTAGCTCAGTTAGAAGAACAGGTCAAAGTGAAGAATGAAGAGCTTGAAGAAGAAGCCTGTCGCCGATACGAGGCCGAGCGCAAGTTGACAGATGCCATGAAGAATTTGGAAGATCTCCAGCATAGAGCAGATGCCAAGAGACCCAAACCCGGGGGCGGTGCCAATGATAAGGCTTGGGAAGACTTTGTCAGAGACATCCAGGGAACGGTCAGGAAGAGGGATCGACTGATAGAAGGTTTGATTTGTCAACCAGATCACGCAGAGACAAAGAAGATGGTCGAGGACTTCCGCAACCGTACCCGTATTTGATTTCTCTCTTGTATTCTGTATGTTGAGATCACCACCAGGCATGTTGGCTGGGATCCTCCTTATCATATCAGTTGTATGGAGCATAGTTATGTAACTTCTGGACAAGGCTATTATTCTAATCAATATATGAGGGTTTTTTCCAATTATTGTCTTTATGGTTTATCTCGTCTTGCTACCACTGACACTGGAATTGGAGGGAAAATATCTCCAATGCACACATACACGTTAGCATTTTTGTATTTCTGTTTGCATAAATCATACTGCATAGCATTTCTCTAGCAGGTCAGAGCACTTATCCAGCCTTTGTTTTCACCAGAAAGTGATTCTCGGGGAATTGTTTGAGGCAAGAGTAGAGTGCTGAAGACGACCAAGGGGCTGAAGCAGATTTGAGCAGAATCAAGCAGCATAGTCGGTTACAGGTAATTGGCAGCTATGTCTGAAGGCAATTTCCAGGCTCCTAATACCTTGACAAGGTTTACTATGGCGTCCAACCATCAGTATGACTCTATGGAAGGCTTCCCGCAAGCGAACAATCTTACTGCAGACCCAGTTGTACAGCCAACTGTTGAGAACCGAGATCGGCATGAGCAGTTCGTTGCTCGAAATGAACGTCCTCCGCCTGCCAACAATCAATGTGTTGCTTTCCCTACGATGAATTACCGAAGAGATATTCCAGTGACCGGGTTAGTAGATCCAAGAGCTCTTGACGATGGTAGAAGACTCCGAGCATTGGAAGAGCAAATGAAAGCCTTGGAAGCGAAAGATGTTGTTAACCTGGATGCTGTGGCCATGTGTTTGGTTCCTGACCTAGTGTTGCCGTACAAGTTCAAAGTGCCGGAATTTGAGAAGTACACAGGAGATAGCTGTCCGAAGTTGCATTTGATGATGTTCTGTCGAAGGATGACTTCGTTTGTGCGAAATGACCAACTAATGATCCATTGCTTCCAGTATAGCCTGACTGGGGCATCCTTAAGGTGGTATGTGCAGTTAGAGAGTAATCAGATCCGATCATGGGTGGATTTAGCCAGAGCTTTCATGAAGCAGTACGATTACAACTTGGATTTGACTCCTAGTCTCGTGGACCTGCAAGAATTGTCTCAGGCGGAGAATGAATCATTCAGAGCGTATTTGCGAAGATGGAAAGAATTGGCTGCTAGTGTTCGACCACCGCTTCCGGAAAGGGAACTGGTTGACATCTTCTTGGGTACTCTGAAAGGCCATTATTTTGACAAATTGTTCAGTTGCACAAACTTTGTGGGCCTGATGAGACTGGGAGAGATTGTTGAGAGAGGACTCAGGAGTGGAAAGTTTCGAGGTGTTCCTTACGTCCCAGTTAATAAGATTGAGTCAGTTGTCAGTTCTCAAGAAGAGTGGGAAGTAGGAACTGACGTCGTCTCAGAATCTCTAGCATCTCAGGATCAGTTTTCAGACACTTCAAGTCAACGATCATCCTATCGCCGATCGCGTCAGCATGCTCCACGAAGACCAAGGAAGCCTGAAAAGCAGTTTACTCAGCTACCAGTGTCGTACAGTCAGTTGTTGCCAGATCTGGTCAAAAGTGGATTGATAGTGCCGAAAGAGACTAAGCCGGTGATTCCACCGTATCCTCCAGGTTTTGATGCCAGCGCCCGCTGTGAGTACCATGATGGGGCACAGGGGCATTCAACCAATGACTGTAAGGTGCTTAGAAGCCAGATTCAGGATCTGTTAGACTCTAGCCGGATTTGCATCACGCCTCAGGGTTTTGTTCAGATTAATGATTTTCCATCATCCAGTTGTATGGGTTCGTCAGTTAATGTCATGGAAGACTCCACAGGAAGTGCGTGCTCTGAAGATTGTCAATCGGAGAGTTCAGTTGAATATGGGAGAAGTTTCTAGAGGTTTCTGTGCCGGGTGTCGCATCTGTTTTCTTTGCTTAACCCGTTTAGCTTTTGTGCACTAGTATTTGCCGACCACCGCCAGGATTGTTGGCTGGGGTCATTGTATTCGTACTCATTTGTGCCTACGTGATGCTTTTGTTGGTTATACGTGGGTGGGAGATGTTCGTCTGTATGCTTATAGCTTGAGTTTCTCTTTGTCTCGTTATGAATATGTGTTTGCTTTCTGCGTTGCATTATCGTTTAACAGGTACATCAGAACCGTGGGTCTTATTTCCTCACCGTCTCAGTTTGTTGCAGGAATTCCTTCAGAGATATGGAACAGAATCAGTTTGAATTGATTGAAGTCCGAAGCCAGCTGGGGCAGATGATGAGAGACATGCAAGAGATGCGTTCAGAGCAGAAGATTCTCAAAGAGGAGAACAGTCAGCTGAAGACCCAAATGAGCTTGATCATGGAGGTAGTCAAGAACGTGCTTAGGAAAGAAGACGATCAGCTATTTGAAGCCGCAATGAAGAAGCTCGTGCCACCTGTGCATGTGGAACCTGAGCAGCAGCAACAGAAGATTCATCCGGCTCCGCGAAGGATCCAGGAAGGGAAGCCAAAGAGAATGTTTGAGGCACCGCCTATGACATATGCTGAGCTCTTGCAGACTTTATTGAGGTTTAAACTGGTTGAGAAGAGAACGTTGGAACCACCAACGAGAGCGTTTCCTCATGGGTACGATGCCAGTAAGCAATGTGAATTTCATTCCGGGGCATTCGGACACGACATCGAGGGTTGTCATGCTTTTAAGCACAATGTTCAAGACCTGATTGACTCGCACGATATTGAATTCACGCCGGGCGGCGTAGCTGTGCATATTGCTCCTGTCTCAGTCGATGCTAAGATGACAGATGTTTCTAAAGCTGCAGTGGGTCAGAAGCGTATCCTGGACTCCATGGTGTCAGAATCTCCAGGCCCACAACTGCTGCCCATTCCTGGGGCAGACCTAAGAAAGAAAATGGCTAAGCATAAGGAGGGCGTTAATCAGTACAGTGAAAGTCAAGAAACCGATGTTGCATTCGCTACGAAGGGTGTTCAAGGGTCAACCCGATACCAGCAACAACAACCGGTTCAGCAACAGCCATTGCCACAGCAGCAGCAGCCTCAGCAGGGGGCACAACAGGTTCAACGAAGATTCCAGGGTAGTAAACCGAGAAGAGTGTTTGAGAAGCCTCCCTCAACATATGCCGATTTGTTGCAGACATTGTTGGGATTGAATCTGGTAGAGAAAAGAACTCTGGCACCGATAACAGGAGCTCCCCCGTTTGGTTATGATGCAAGCAGGCACTGTGAGTTTCATTCTGGAGCCCCGGGTCACGATATAGAAGGTTGCCATGCTTTTAAGCACAAAGTGCAGGATCTACTTGATAATGCAGCAATCAGCTTCGGGCAGGGAAGTCCCAAAGTCATCTGAATAAAGGAAGAGGGGCTCTATAATTTGGTAGGGTCGTTGAAAGCATACCAGGACAGCATCAAATTGTCTCTAATAACTGATTGCGAAGATAGCTGGTTCAGCAGCAGGGCAGATGTGAAAGCCCGGCTCTCGGAAGCTAGCATATTTTCTTTGTTTTATCTTGTCATTTCTTTACATTTGTAGTTGCTTTCCTGTTTGAATTTGTAATCTTGTTGGTAAAACTTGTTGTTTTCATTCAATTGATGATAATGAAATAAATATGCATGTTTTGATCCATTCGTGTTCACTAACATGTTTTCACAACTGTCCAACGTTTGGTTAAGAAGAATTTGGGGAGGATGATGAAAATGACCGACATGCAACTACCGATATTGTATGCTTTTGAGATAAAACCTGTTGATGATGTACAGGCATTGTTTCAAATCCCTAAACACCGGAGGTATAAGGAAGATAATCCCTTGTCAACCCCTTTGAGCCTCGTAGTAGGAGTTCCTTTCTGTGAATGAAAAACCCTCAATCTTAACCTGGGGCAGGGTAGGTGTTAGCTAATTTGACCAAGCGTCCAAATTGCAAAAGGAGTGTCCGTTCGAAGATCAATCACACCCCTAGAGGTCGTGCCTAAAAGACCACAATGGTTCAATCAAGAGTGGGACAGCCACATCGTTTCCCAAAGAGTCAGGCAACCAGTGTCACACGACTTGTTCGAAAAGAAAAAATGAAAAAAAGGAATCAAAAGCCCGCTAAGTCAAGAAAACTTCAAAACAAATGACTTAGGCAAAAATGAGGGCATCCCGCTGGACTTAAAAAAATCAAAAGAAACTCAAAAAGAGTCGGTCCAGGCAAAAGTTAGGGATATGAAAAGAGAAAGATGAAAAGGATCAAAAGAAAAATCCTCGATGGAAATACGAGTCGTGTGACCTCAAATGTCAAAGATGAAAAGTGAGTGGCTGTCACTCCAAGAGCCGAAAGTTTCTCGAACTATCACTCCTATCTTTCAACCTCCGAGAGGTGAGCGCAAAGGTCGAATTAGCTGAACGTAGGATGGGAGAACATCAAGGAGAATGGGTGGGTTAAAGTAAACTTTGAGCCTTTATCCTTTCTTTCGAAACCATGAACCTGACCACGTTACAACCTTCAAAAGTCCTAATTGAAGCAGGTTGTTTCGAAAGCATACTCCGGTAAAGGTCACGTCGATTCTGACTCCTAAAAAGGTTCCTCTTACCATGTTGGTACTGATGTTGATAAATGTTTTGTGCATTATATGCTATAAACTGTTTTTCCTTTTCCCAATGAACAGATTGGATGTCAAAGCTGTCATATGTGTTGCATTAATACATCTTTTATGCAGAACAACTTGTTTTACTTGCGAGTAAGCGCCGGACAGCAGAAAAGTTTCCTACAGTGGAAAGTATGGTCAAGATAGAATGCAGAACGCCCGAATGTTCCGAGAGCAGGGGCAAGCCATTATTGTGATCCCCAGTCAGGTCAGCTTTTCGAAGTCAGTTATTCTGGGGCAATCAGGTTGAGATCCAGGCGAATACGGCGTAGTCAAGGGCACTACTCTGAATCAAATAATCAGGGGCAAGGTCATTGCAGTCAGGGGCAGACCCTCTTAAGCACGCAAAGGTTGTGCGAGAAGCATGGGAGGTGAAGTATCTCTCAGAAGTTCAGAACGCTGAGGCATGTTATATCAGACCATCAGAAAACAGATTTTCAGATTTCCTTTCAAGGACTATCCCCACAGAGGTCCCGTAGGCTGGGGCATATCAGAAGAGAAAGGATTGGTCTTCTCCGTACCAGCAAGGCCATTCAGAGTTATTCGAGCAGATTCAGTCGATTTTCGAAAGCGAGATGAATGCGGGAAGTCGTGTCACTATCCCTTGACTCTTCACTAAAAGGCTGTGTATTCATGAAGAATATTTTCCAGCGTCAGCTGTACCTGACCCAGCAAGATAGCTTAAGAGCTCAAATCCATGTTTGCGATTACTGTGAAGCCCATCCGTGTTGGCACACCGGTTCCCAGATCCGAGCTTCATCAGCACGCAGGAAGACCCCGCCATTTTCTCCAGCGAAGTCCAATTTGTCATTGGCATGGATAAGCTATCCCTAGAGGAGTCTAATCATATTCAGCACGTCTGCTATTTCACAGCGGAGTTTTATACCCCAGTAGGGTATTACTTCGTCGAGGTGTTCGGTTAAGTTCCCAATATCCCCAGCAGAGTTGGCCTCGCCTTCAGCATTTATTTTGCTGAAGTGGTTTTCTGTACCCGGCCTTCTCCGGCAACTCGAGCCTGTACTAGCATATTGCATGCATCATCATACTTGTATCATACTTGCATATCATGGTCAAAATGCGTAGCATTTCCATCCAGAAGGGAGCATTACGCCATAGAAAGATTAAAGCATACGCATGTGCATACGAGGCATAAGTCAGATTTTCTATCAGCCTCATATGGCGCGTGAATTACTCTGTGATCAGTTCAGGGGCATTTATCCAGCAACAGTATTCAGACGATTCAGCGGATTATTTGTATCAGATCTTACAACAATTATGCTTTGATCGAGCAGTCATCTGATATCGACAGACTTTTCTTCCCGTCAATTCATATTGACGATGTGTTCCTCCAATAAGTGGATTTCTCCGTCTATCATTAGACGTATTGAGTACGAATGTGGTTTTCTTTCCGTCTATCCTTAGACGATGTGAAGTTGCGGGTGATCACAGTAAGGGTTCAAAATAGAGTTTCTCCAGCAAGTGGCTTTTCTTTCCGTCTGTCAGCAGACGATGTGAAGTTTCGAGCTACTGTTCAGCGGGTTTCTTATTGCCAGATCATATGTACGATGAGGTGTTTCCCCAGCGAGTCTTCTCCGGCTATCTTTGGTTGTTGAGGGGTTTCAGAACGATACTTTGGACATTGGTTTTCTTTCTGGTTGTTGGATATGATGACGTTTAAGAGGGACTTTTCTGACCATCAATCCTTATTGATGTCGAGGCTCTTCGAAGAATGTTCAGTTTTCGTGATTGTCGATTCTTATTGACGACATGGTTCCTTAAAAGGTGGTTTTCTTCCCGTCAGTCCACACTGACGATGTGGCCCCTTTAAGGATGTTGATCTTTCCATCAATTCCCGTAGACAGAAGGATTCTGAAATCCAAGGGATGGTGTTGAAATTGCATAAGAATGTCTTTCCGTCTATCATTAGACGATGTGAGTATGGAGATTAGGGCTTTCTTTCCGTCTACCCTTAGACGACGTGAGTATGGAGATTATTTCTTCCCGTCTACCCTTAGACGATGTGAATTGTTTTTGTTTCATCAATCAGGATGATCCCGTCTACCCTTAGACGATGTGAATATTGATTTGTTCATCAATCAGGATGATCCCGTCTACCCTTAGACGATGTGAATATTGACTTGTTCATCAATCAGGATGATGCCGTCTACCCTTAGACGATGTGAATTGTTTTTGTTTCATCAATCAGGATGATCCCGTCTACCCTTAGACGATGTGAATATTGATTTGTTCATCAATCAGGATGATCCCGTCTACCCTTAGACGATGTGAATATTGATTTGTTCATCGATCAGGATGATGCCGTCTATCCTTAGACGATGTGAATATGGAGATTAATGGTGTCTTTCCGTCTACCCTTAGACGATGTGAGTATGGAGATTAAGAATTTCTTTCCGTCTATCCTTAGACGATGTGGATTGATTTGTTCATCGATCAGGATGATGCCGTCTACCCTTAGACGACGAGAATATTGATTTGTTTCATCAATCAGGATGATGCCGTCTACCCTTAGACGATGTGAATTGATTTGTTCATCGATCAGGATGATGCCGTCCATCTTTGGGCGATGTGAGTATATTTCTCCTCCTGCCTATCAGTAGGCAATGTGAAAGGATCAGGTATTTTGTTGCAGCCCTCGGGTTCTGTTACATGGGGTATCACAAGCAACGGGTATTCAAATCAGGAGTTCTTTATCAGATGATTAATCAGTTTGGTGCCGCAATAACTGGACTCGGTTTTCTGGACTTTATTCCCCAAGCAGTTTACAGTATATGCTCGCGGTTGGCAAATTTTCGGGTTTTATTTGTATTCAACCGTCTCGTACCTCTGAATGTCTGAAGGCTGAGCGCTCTTCAGACCCTTCAGGTCCAAGTCGTTTGAATAGGGGCAGCTGTTGCACCCTAAAATTTGACCAACCGATTCTCCTATCTGACTCGTGGTTTAATTTCATATTCGCAAATCAGACGCGTGATATTTGTGCACAAGCAGGGGATATCAGAGTTTACAGCTTGATTTTCGTCTATCAGATATGGCAGACCCAGTCCAGATCACCAGGGTTTTATTTTCGGGAAATTGTGCGCTCCTCGGTGATTTTTAGCTTGCACAGTGATTTTGAGGATATTCTGATGCCCGGGGATCTCTGTTCGATTCGATCTGGTCTCGTGCGCTCTTTTATGGGGGTCATTTGCATTCATCTGCATTTTTAGGATTTTTATAGACTTTTGTGAATTTTCAATAGGCTTTATAGATTTTTCTGGAATTTAAATAGAATTTTTGTATTTTTTAATAGTTTAATTCTCTTTTTAGAATTTTATAGAATTCTTAAATAGATTTTTTTTAGAATATAAATAAGATTTTAAATAGTTTTATCATTTTTAGAATGTGATAGATTTTTTAAAATAGATTTAATAGTTTTAGATAATATAGGAAATATTATAGTTTTCTCTTTTATGTTAATATAGTAGATTTTTCTTATTAGTTTTAAATAGATTTACTAGTTTTAAATAATATTAGGGTTTAAGTAGAATTTAATAGAGTTTTATTAATTTTTTAGATCTAATTAGGGTTTAGTTAGGTTAATTAGGAGTTAATTTTTTCCATTGAATTTGTGTAGTTTAATTGAGGTTCAGTTTAATTAGGAGTTAACTATAGTTTCATAGTTAGTTAATTAGGGCTCAGATCTATAGTCATTTTAAGTAGTAGTTTAGCTTTAATTAGGCCTTAATTGTTTTAATTAGATAATCAGATTTAATTTTTTAATCATTTTCTATTCAGTTTTTTTTGGTGTTTTTGTCCTGTTTTCGTTGGGCCCAGAAGAGCATTTTTTTGAGAGCCCAATTCATCTTTCTTTTTCTGTTTTTAGTCCAGAGTCAGAAAGCGCCACTTGTCAAGTATATAAGGCCCCACGCGTCCCACTCTGAGGAACCACCTCACACCATTCAGAACGCTCACACTCTCACACGCGTCCCACTCAGGCTATCTCTCTCTCTCTCCCTAAGCCACGTGGCCAGCATGCACCACTCTCTCTGCCACTTGCTTTGACACTTGTCACCGTCCAGCCATCGCCTGAGCTTCACCAGAAAACCCACCGGCGGCCATGCATCCGCCCTAACCGCCCACCGCCGGTCACCCCAACGTCTTCCGGCCACCGCAACGGCTCGCCGGAGATCGTTTTTCACCCAGAATCCCCAGAAACGCTCTGAGCTTCATCTTCTCCCTCCGATCTCTTCCGTCACCTTCATCATCCCCTCGCCGGAAACATCAACTTCGCCGGAAACTGCAAGAACCACTCTACAGAGCATCTTCCATCTTCGTCATTCTTCATAAAGAATTTCCAGAACTCGCTCAGGCCTTCATCGTTTTGCCAGAAGTTTTCCAGAACGCCAACAATCTTCATCCAAAGAATTTCCAGAAACATCCATCCACCAACGAACATCAAAGATCCTCTGAAGATCTTCCTCAGGACATTCACGCCACTCAAAGGATCTTCAAGATCCATCTGCTTCAGAATCATCGCTTCATCAGTTCTTGAGTTTCTCATCCCAGATCTTCTTAGAATTCGTGGAGTTCTTCGCTAATTTGTTCAAGAGAATTCGAGCAAGCTTCGACGCGTGCTTCAGGGCCTCCGTGAGTTCCTTCAACGGTCAGGAAGACGTCAAGATCTTCCTCTCTCGTGGCAATTTTCACTGAGCCTCCAAAAGAATCCCAGCGACGTCCTCGTTTCAGGTTAGTCCTTTCTCATAACCGCCATGAATGTTCTTAGCATGAGTTTTTTTGTTTTGTTTCTGTTTTGAGGATTAAGATTCTAGGGTTGATTCGTATAAGTTTGAGCTGATTGAAGGGTTTGGGGTTTTCTGGGAATGGATTGGGAAAGGAGGATGAGTGGCAGAGAGGAGACGAACGAAACGGCTAGGGTTAGAAGCGTGAACAGTGATTTGGGGTTGAAAGGGGATTCAGATTTTTTGTTTAGGGTTTCGTTGGGTTAGGATCAGATTTGGGCCTAAGCCCAAGCGCGTATTGCTGAGAAGCATCCCCCATTTGCTCGATCACCCCCCCCCCCCTGTGTGAGAAACCAGAGTGAATTAGTGTGGGCCTTATGCCCAATTGCTAACAGCACCCCCCTGGGCGTAAGCCCAGTGAAATAATAACTGGAAACCTGCTAGTTTGCACCCCCCCCTGCGTTTTTTATTTTATTTTCAGTAAATGTTTTTTTGACTCATTTGGGCCCAGTCTGTATCACTAAGCGCACCCCCCATCTTCAGGGCCCAATGTAGTAACAACTGAAATTCCTTGCTGTTTAAACCCCCCTCCAGTTTTACTTCAATTTTATTTTCTTTAATTTCTTTTATTTCTTTGCATGTTATAAAATTCATAATAAAATGTAAATAATGGATTTTTTAATTCTTCTTTTTTCTACCATTACATCATAATTCCTAGAAAATTAAATAAAAATAAAAATGACATTTTATTTTTGTTTGTTATTTTTTTGGTATATTTTCCATTTAATTGACTTTTTTAATATTCTTTAGTGCATACATGTCATTAGAAAATTAATAAAAATAGTAGATTTAGTCAAATAATTCCGTTCTTTTTTCTGTAGACTCGTAATTCAGTGTAGAGTTTTATAGTATAAAAACATTAGCTTAATCATGCATTTTCATTTTAATTGCATTTTTTCATTGTTATTGATGTTGAATAAATTGGTTTGTGGATATGTCTGTGTTGCTGATTTTAGTTCTTTCATCTGGTGTTGAATTTTGTTCTGATTTTTCAGTATGTTGTCCTAGAGCCATATAGGTCTCCCAGTGGATTTTTGATAGATTTTTGTAGGATGTTCTGATATGATTTGTCTGAGCCTGAAGATAGGAGAAGTCTTGACGACTTCTGACTTTGAAGTTCAACTGTGGTTGAACTTCAGAGATAGTCTCTTGTGGTTTGTTGGCCTGTGGGTTCTTTTCAAGGATAGGAGCTGGTTGCAGTCCTGTTGGAGCTTGCAAGGATGCAGTGGATTGAGGCTTAGTCTAGGAGCTTGTTGTCTGTTTGTGAGGTTCGAGATCCTGAAGTTTGAAGGGAGTTTATGGTACTTTCCTGAGGAAGGCACTATGAATGACTTTCATTCTTTCTTCTCACCTCTTTCGTAAGTATCCAATGATGTTGGAGCCAACTTGTGAGTTTAATTCCTCCTGAGGAGGGATGTAAACTGATCACATGTTGTTGAGCCACATGGGATACGATTCCTAAGTGGAAGCCTCCTAGTACTTTCCTGAGGAAGGTCCTATGGGTCTATTCACTTAGTTCCATTAGTTTATCTAGGATTTCTCAAGTATCCAGTGATGTTGGAGCCAACTTGTGAGTTTAATTTCTCCTGAGGAGGAATGTAAACTGATCACAGTTGTTGAGCCACGTAGGATACGATTCCTAAGTGTCAGCCTCCTAGTACTTTCCTGAGGAAGGTCCTATGGGTCTGTTCACTTAGTTCCCTTAGTGCATATAGGTTTTCTCAAGTATCCCGTGATGCCGGAGCCTTCATGTGAGTTTAATTTCTCCTGAGGAGGAATGTAAACTGATCACAGTTGTCGAGCCGCATAGGATATGATTCCTGGGTGGTAACCTCCTGGTACTTTCCTGAGGAAGGCACTATGAGCTTGTCTGCTTAGCTCCCTTTCTTTGGTAAGCTTGTTCTGAAGCTTGGAAGACTGGGATTGATTCCTCTTGCTTAAGGTTTTGATTAGATTTTTGCTTAGATCTTTGCTTAGGGTTTTGTATAGAGTTTTGTTTAGAGATAGATTAGGAGCTTGTTTCAGGTTTGTTAGGGGCCTTGCCCAGGAGTAGCTTCTTGTTTTATAGATAAAGGCTTATCAGGTTAGCTAGCCTTCTCTTTGGATTGTTTGACTTGTATGATGTTATGTTGCATTAGACTTAGGTGTTCATCTAGATAGTTCTGAGTAGGTGCATCTTAGAAGTAGACTTTGTGTGCATGAGAAGTTGAGGTGGTCCTCCTTCTGCTTGTTTGTTATTGCGTGGCTTTGCTTGTTGGTATTTGGTAGAGCTGAGCTCCCTTGCCTCTGTGGTTTGCGGCCTTCGCGCCTTGTTTGTCTAGTTGTCGCATTCATGCATATATTCAGTATTTCTTTACTCTGCAGTTTCTTGTTTGTAGTTTAGTCCTGTTGCCATGATCCCTTAGGAGCTCTGACTTCTCCGCTGCGGAGTTGTTATGATAGACATTAGGATGGTCAACCAGGTGTGATAACAGTAGGTAGATTCCCCTGTTTCTCAGCTATAGTTCTAGGGTTTCCCTTTCCTTTCTGTAGGAGCTTTTGAGTAGCTTGATCCGTAGTTAGCTGAACTACAGCTGCTCTGATTCTTCGTACCAGACGAAGATATGTAGGCATAGGATGCGATATCCTAGCGAGCACACTAACGACTAACCTTTGTTCTCTCGCGGCTGTGCGATCGAGACTTTCCCGCTAACGACTGATTATTATCCCTTTCTCCTGCCCGAGTGCATTTGAGACCAGATCGTATTTGTAGGTTCCCGAGCCTTTAGGACCAGTTGTTTTCTCACTGCTGTGTGAGAGCCCCTGTTTACCCGTAGTTAGTCGAACTACGTTTGCTCTGATCTTTCATACCAGATGGAAGTACGTAGGCACAGGACGCAATGTCCTGGCGAGCAACCTTTCCCCCGTTTAGTCGTAGGTAGTCGAACTACGTTGACTCTGACTTTCCCATTGCACGAGGGAATACGTAGGCCCAGAACACCGTATGTTCTGTCGAGTCCTGTCCTTTTATTTCCTTTTTAGACCAGCCATTAGCGTAGATAGATAACACACCCTTTTACCTATACACACCAAGCGTGGATCCCATCGAGTACGATGGACGTGAGGGGTGCTAATACCTTCCCCTTGCGTAACCGACTCCCGAATCCAGGTTTTGGTTGCGATGACCATACCTTTTCCCGTCTTTGCGAGGTTTACTTCGAGCGTTTCCTTTCCCGCTCTGAGGGATAAATAACGCACGGTGGCGACTCTCCTGTCAAGCCGGCGCCGATTTTCGCAGTAGCGACAAGCGGCAGAAGAATTCCTCAAGACTCATCAGGTCATTAGGAATTTTTGACAATCTCTATGATCATGCCATTGGGAATTCAAAGAAATTCTTGGGCGTCAGCCAGTCTTCAAGGAAGTTTCAACTTCTCTTTTTAGAACCCGCTGGGAATGACATATCTTCACTGGGGATTCTGGAGAACTATCAAGTAACTCTGCTTCGGGGATCCAGAAATCATTCTGGATGAATCGACTCTGCTGAGGACTTCAAGAATCATCTTGGACAAATAACTCCGCAGGGGACTTCAAGAATCACCCTGAACCAATGACTTTGCTGGAGATTTCAGGAATCATCCTGAGCAAACACTCTGCCGGAGACTCTAAGCATCAACTTGAGCCACCAACTCTAGCGACTTCACTGGGGATTTTAAGAATCATCTTAAGCAAACAACTTCGCTAGGGGGATTCAAGAATCATCTTGAGCAAACCATTCTGCGGAGGAACACCTGCAAAACAAGAACTGTAATGACCTAGCTTATGTTTCATATGCATATGTTTGACAATGGCGCAATGCTCCACACGGTGGAAATGCTACGCGTTTAGGATAGATGCTATGCAATCATGCAAAATGCTATGACCCCATCAGCAAAATAAATGCTGAAGGGAAAACTCTCTTGTCAAGGAGAAAGAACCACTTTGGTGGAGGAAGGAATCATCCTGCCGAGGAAAAATCACACCAATCTCAATTGGACTTAACCTGGGGAAACGAACTCCAAGCGAGTGTTGCAGAGGGATGAAGTTCTACGAGAACCTGAACTCGCTCAACTAGGCATATGAACTAAAAACTGCTGAGAGCAAACATTGTCAATCGCAGAAATAAACTGCACGGCCTTCGCGGATAAAACTTTCCTAGAGACGGACTCCGATGGAGAAGCGTAGCATCAGCTATTCAACACTCTACTTGGGAAAACCAATCATGGCCTGAACGGCCTCCAAGGACTCGGGTCTCTTGGGGAACTGCAAACTCGGCTGGGGAGGGTAACCAGACACTGGAATCACTCCTACCTGCTGAGGAGAATACAACTCTGTGGGGAATTTCAATTCCGCTGGAGACTTCGGTCTGAACTATCGAGAGCTGAACACTTGCAAATAGTCTTCTCCGAGAAAACTGCACATTGATTCAGTGCTATGAATGAGTATACACTTTTGTGCATGACTCAGCTAGGGAGGTGACGATCCTGCCTAGGATACATCTGGCCGGGGATAATCTATCTCTTCCCGGGGAGACATATCAATGCTCGTGGTCCCACGTTCAGACTCTGTGGGGAGACGCTACTGAACTCGCTGGGGGAAGAAGGAATCATCCTGCTTGGAAAACATCCGGCGTACTACCTGGAATGTCGTACCTGCAACAACACGAACAAACAAACAAACAAGATACCCTTCTCAAGGGGACCTATCAAGGTTATCATCCTGTGACAATGTTCAGGTAATTCAATGTTTCAACAATTATCGGCCTAGGCCAGCAAGTTTATGTATGCGCATTTTATCAAAAACATCGGGCGTTCTTTTTCGCAAACAAAATAGATAAAGGCTAAACAAACAAACAGAATTGCTGAATAGTATACGTTTTATTGATAACAAATCCCTGAATGGGCAAAATGTTTTACAACAAATGCAAGCTCCTGAAATAAGGACGTTGCACAAGCATAATAACATAAATATACATCAGTATATACACAAATGTTGGCAATATGGCGTAGACGAACACCATGAGTTGATCCCTCTATGACCCACTCAACTTCGATACTTCTCTAACGCTTTAGCTTCAGAAGAGATTGATTCAGATAAACGGCTCTCAGGTCTTCCAAACCACTAAACAATGAAAGTCCACACGCGGAACGCAGTCATTTGCTTTTCAAATCCCTAACTTTTTCCTGAATCACCCTTCCGGGTTTTCGATTCACCGAGATACCCTTTTTTGCTAAAGTCGCCCTTTCAGGTTTTCGACTTTGCGGGTGTGTACGTTTTTCATTTATATCCCTAATTTTTTTCCCAAACCTTTTTCCCTTTTTTCTGGTTCGCCGGGACGCCCCATTTTTTCCTGGATATATCTTTTTCTTTCCAGCGGGTCATTTTTTAAGAAAAGTATTTTTTAACTGCGTCCGCGTTCACAGGGGATGCAAAATCTTCGCCATCCATCATGGATAACAACAAGGCTCCTCCCTAGAAGACCTTGCTGACGACATACGGCCCTTCGTAGTTGGAAGTCCACTTGCCTCTGTGAAGGGAGTGTGGTGGAAGAATCTTCTTCAGGACGAGATCACCCGTCTGAAAGCTTCTAGGACGTACTTTCTTATCATAAGCTTTCTTCATTCGGCTCTGGTACAGACGACCATATGCAATCGATGCTAGTCTCTTCTCATCCATCAGGCTGAGTTGGTTCAGTCGGTTCTTAATCCACTCTGCCTCATTGAGTTTCACGTCAACCAAAACTCGAAAAGAAGGAATCTCAACTTCCAACGGTAGGACGACTTCCATACCGTACACCAGTAAGAAAGGAGTTTCCCCGGTTGATGTGCGTACCATCGTACGATAACCGTGCAATGCAAATGGCAACATCTCATGCCAGTCCTTCTAGGTCACAACCATCTTTTGTACTATCTTTTTAATGTTCTTGTTGGCCGCTTCAACCGCACCATTCATCTTCGGCCGGTAAGGTGATGAGTTGTGATGTTCAATCTTGAAGGTTTGGCATAACTCCTTCATCATCTTGTTTTTCAGATTCGAACCATTATCAGTAATGATCCGCTCGGGAATTCTGTATCGAAAGATGATGTCCTTCTTTATGAATTTAGCCACCACCTGCTTGGTCACGTTAGCATACGAGGTTGCCTCCACCCACTTGGTGAAGTAGTCGATGGCTACCAAAATGAAGTGATGACCGTTAGACGCAGTGGGATCGATCTTGCCTATCATATCAATGCCCCACATGGAGAACGACCATGGGGATGACATTACATTCAACAGGCACGGCGGCACATGAATTTTATCAGCATAAATCTGGAATTTATAACATCTCTTCGCGAATTTGAAACAATCTGACTCCATCGTCAGCCAGTAATATTCTGCTCGCAGGATCTTTCTCGTCATGGCATGCCCGCCGACGTGCGTACCAAATGTGCCTTCATGGACTTCCTCCATAAGAAGACTCGCTTCTTTCTCATCTACACATTTGAGTAGCACGAGATCATGGTTTCTCTTATACAGAACTCCATCAGGATTAAGATAGAAATTTCCAGACAGCCTCCTCAGAGTCTTCTTATACTGGGTTGACGCTCCCGCAGATACTCCTTAGTCATAAGGAAGGTCTGGATGTCATTGAACCATGGCTTGCCATCAGAGGCTTCCTCGATTTCAAAAACGAATGCGGGTCTATCAAGACGAGAAAGGATAATTCTTGGAGCTTCATTCCAAAAATTGACTTTATACATCGAAGCCAATGTGGCTAAGGCATCAGCCATCTGATTTTCAGCTCTGGGCACATGATGGAGTTCCACTCGATCAAAGAACGGAAGCAGCCTTCTGGCATAATTTATGTACGACACCAAATTCGATTGACGAGTCTCCCACTCCCCTTTATTTTGGTTAACAACAAGTGTCGAGTCACCATATACATCCAGGTTTTTGATTCTCAAATCAATAGCTTCTTCTAAACCCATGATGCATGCCTCGTATTCTGCTTCATTATTGGTGACCGAAAATGTCAATCTAGCAGAGAACGGGATGTGGGATCCATGGGGAGTCGTAATGATTGCCCCAATACCACTTCCGTACAAATTAACCGCCCCGTCAAATATCAATTTCCACTGGGTCTTCCTATCTGGACCCTCGTCGGGCAACGGTTCATCAAAATCTTTCACTTTGAGAAACATGATATCCTCATCAGGGAATTCAAATTTCATCGGTTGATAATCTTCGATAGGCTGTTCGGCAAGGTACTCAGATAATACGCTTCCCTTAATGGCCTTTTGGGACACGTACTCAAATGTCATACTCCGTCAACACCATTTTCCATTTGGCAATCCTGCCTGAAAGCGCTTGCTTCTCGAAGACGTACTTGATCCCATCCATCTTCGAAATTAGCATGGTTGTGTGGTTGAGCATATACTGTCGTAAACGTTTGGCAGCCCACGCGAGTGCGCAACACATTTTTTCTAGCATTGAGTAACGGGACTCACAATCTGTGAACTTTTTACTCAAGTAATAAATGGCACGCTCCTTTCTGCCAGTCTCGTCGTGCTGACCGAGAATGCAACCCATGCTATTCTCAAGAACTGTCAGGTACATGATTAGGGGTATTCCGGCCACTGGGGGTATCAAGATTGGAGGTTCCTGCAGATACTATTTTATCTTGTCAAATGCCTTCTGGCAATCCTCGTTCCAGATAATCGCCTAATCTTTTTTTAGTAGTTTGAACATCGGTTCACACGTGGCTGTGAGCTGAGATATAAACCTTGCAATGTAGTTTATTCTGCCCAGGAAACCACGAACTTCTTTTTCAGTTTTTGGCGCTTGTTGCACCCCAAAATTTGCCTAACCTTTTCTTACTTGGTTTATGTTTCTCTGCATTGGCATATCATTGATCTAACATTTGCATAACATAGAATTGTTCATTTGTGCAGGGGATCAAGTGTGGTTTACATCAAGGGGAGCCAATCTAGAGGTATTATGCAAGCTTGAGAAGTCACCAATGTCATCAGGAAGAGGGTTGGGTTCTTGAGAGGTTCAGTTGTTTGTATGTGGTTAATCTCCTAACTTGAGGACCAATTGAAGATCATCAGTGGGTTGTGGAGCCTTAATTATGGATAAGAGTTTGTGGATAGAGCTCATAGAGTGCCTTGAGGGTCATGGTGGAGCTCAATCAAGTCATTGTGCCAAGTGTGAAGAGCCACAGTTGAGGGTGTTGCAATTAGGGTTTTTATCTGAGTGACCCTAAGTCAACTGTGCAAAAGAGGATCAAAGCCCAATTATAAGTCTTTGTGACCATGGAGAGTTGTGTTGAGATACAGGAGGTGATATTCCAAGATCAATTCAAGAATAATTCAAACTGTGAGGAGTTGCTAAATTAGGGTTCTCAAGGTAAAATTCCCTATTAAGTGCCTATCTTCAAGACAACTTATTTCAAGATACAAGTTTCATATCCACTTTTGGCCAACATGAAACTTGTAGATCATTCTCTCAGCTTTAATTTGAGTACTAGAAGACTTCCATTGGATTTATAGAACTCAAGTTATGGCTCAGACAAGTTACAGGTCATCATATGAATGTGAAATTTGTCTGTGAAAGTTCACCAACTTCCATGGAACTTTTGACCTAGAAATGTGTTTCTCCTAAACTTTTGGGCAACATGAAAGTTGTAGATCTTGATCTTAGATTTCCAAATTGTACTAGAAATCTTCCATCTGATTTGTAGAACTCAAGTTATGAGGTTTACAAGTTAGGGGTATTTTTGGAAAGTAAGATTATAGGTCATTTGGCATTATAAGTCATTTTCACCATCTTGCAAGCTTCAAATGAAGTTTTGTCCAACACAAAACTTGCTCAAAATTATGTTTTTAGGTCAACCATGTCCTCATGTTGAATTGATTTGGCTTAGGGTGAGACTTGGTTTGAGAAATTTGGAAAAAAGGAGAATTTAAAGGCATTTAAGTGAAAAATTCAAGATTAATTCATTTGTGTTCAAACAAGTTCAAGTGAGTACTCATTTTAATCATAAAAATCATTCTAAGTACTTTGGCATTATTGGAATTTTCATTTGAGGTCTAATTCATGGAATTTTAACTTGTTACTTCACAAGTAAGTAACACATCAAACCATAGTCTTAAGGTGGAAACAAGCTCTCCAATTGATCTCTACACTTTCCACAGACCACAAGCAATAGAATTGAAGCTTCTTGGGGAAGCTTTGAGTGCAAACTCGTGCATTCCATATTTGAAATTTTCAAGGAAAAGTGAAATTGGGATTTCTGAATTTGGGCCTTCCATGGACCTCTAAAGCCCACAAATCACTTCTATATAAGTTCTATGTTTGATTAAGAGCAATTTTGGTGTTCATTTCATGCTAGAACTAGAGAGAGCAAGTTGAGTTTTCAAGCTCCAAGTGAAGAATCTAGTTTCATTTCCAGAGCAAATCAAGGCAATTCTTGGATTGAATCATCTTCAGCATCAAACATAGAGTGAATCTGCACAACTTGAAGCTGAGAATCGTGCCTTAACTGCTCCAATTTGAAGCTCCAACACAGGTATGTAGTTTTCAAAATTGCTGAAGATTCATGTTGATTTAGCATATGTTAGCATGTGGTTAGGCTTTAGGAAGTTGTTTAGATGGATTCTGGATCAGGATTTGGAAGTTTAGAGACAATTTAAGATGCAACAGAATTTCTGTTTAGAGTTGAATTAGCTTGATCATGAGGTTTTAACATAATCTAATTAGTTAAGGATGATCTATGTAACCTGAGGAACAGATCTATGGCTTTGTATTGAGAATTGGTGAGATTTCAGAACTATGTTTATTTTAGGATCTCTATCGTGTTTTAATTTCTGTTGAGAATTAGAAGAAATGGACAGCATATTTGGAATCTACATGAAATTTGGAGTGAATTGATGTAAGATTTGTTATGTTTTGGTGACCTGTAAATGTTTGTTCGCCGGAGAAGACGGTGGCGCGGTCACCGGACCACCGTCTGGTTCGCCTGGATTTTTTTCATCCATCTGAGGTTTCAAACGAGGAAGATGATCTTCTGGCCCTTGGATCTGTTCCATTTGAAGACTTTGTATGCATATCCAATGGTCACGACTTAATCTCAGATTTGCCTGACTGAACCAAAACGATGCAGTTTCATTTATGTGCTGGCGCCACGTGAGCCTTCAGATGCTTTGACCAATCACAACATCCAACGCTTCTCATTTAATTCAACATTTTAATTTTGTTTAATTGATTTTCTTTTATTTTAATTGCTTATTTTATTTTAAATTCATATTAAATCCAATATTGATCAGAAAAACAAAATAAAAATATGTCCATGTTCCTCATTTTATTTGTGATTTTTCTATGCTTTAACATTTGATTTTTGCCTGATTTTCAATTTATTTGGCATTTTCTCATTTTTGCTATTTTCTTTAATTTTGCATATTTGATCCATGTTTTTGCTGATTTTTGTTCTTTCAATTGGTATGGTTTCTTGTTGAAATTTTTGGCTAGATAGTAGGTTAGAGATGCATGATCCCCTAGTATTTAATTCATATTTTTTAGACAACATTAGGTTCTGTTTTGGATTAGGATCATTAGACCCTCCATTTTAGGGTTTTCATTTGATACCTTGTGATCTAGGATTTTTTTAGGTGACCTTCCCATTTGATTTGATCCCTGATCTTTCTACTATAGGTCCTTAACATGTTTAGGCTCCCTTAGAAAATTTTATAGGATTTTAGAAGTAGTTTTAGTATTTTTCATAGATTTGATACTTAGGCTAGTTTTAAGTTGCTTTCAACATAGCACTTGCTTTAGAATGACCTCAATGGTTGCCTTTAGTTCATAATAGGTTTTCTAATCTTCTTTGATGGTGCTTTAGACATGTATAAGCTTATGTTTGCTTGGGGGTGGTGCTTGATTTGGTGTTTAGGCCTTCTTTTAGTAGCTTTCTTTGAGCTTGTTCAAATAGGGTTTAGGAAGAGCTTAGTTTGGTTTCTCTTTCTTCAAATAAACATGGATTGCTTTGATTGCTTTCCATTCCCATCCTATGATTCAAGGTCCCTATGTGGAAGCCTCATCTTTCCTTTGGAAGGATGTGTGGCATTTCACAAGAGGTAGAACCTTTGAGGATGCCTATCTCAGATGACTGGTTGAGTGTCAGGTTGGATTCCTTTGGTTTCCATCCTGCTTCCCATAATCATCCAATAATCTTGATGTTAATTCTCTTCTCTTGTGTTGGAGCTTGTTGAAGCATGAAGATGAAGACTTCTCTTGAAGATGGCTTGGAGTTGAAGTTGTTTGTTTGCAGACTATCTGATTGTTTGCTGTTTATCTGCTTTACTATTGAGCTGTTTGTCTGCTGCTTTGTCTGTTGTTTTTTCTGATTGCTTTACTGTTGCTTGTGTGGCTGCTTGGTGTGTTGCATTAGACTAGGTTCTCATGTAGATGATTCTAGGCCTAAGAGCTTCCTAAAGGTTGAGAATAGCTCTCTTTGCTTGTCTGCATTTAGAGGCTGAGTCTGTCTCCCTCTGCTTGACTGTTATTGCTTGGCTTTGCTTGTTGGCTTAATGTTGAGTCTGTCTCCCTTTCCTGTGTTTTGTGTGTTGCCTTTGGGCTTACTTGCTCTAGAAGTTGAGCTTGGCTCCTTCTGCTTGTTTGTTGCATTGCATGCATTTTATTTACAGTTGTTTCTTTACAGTTTCTGTACAGTTATTTCTTTGTTGTTGTTTTCCTTTGCCATGTTCCCCTAAGAACTCTGACTTCTCTTGTTCAAGAGAAGTTATGACAGACGTTAGGGTTCTAGCCATGCATGATAACATTAGGTAGTTCCCCTCCTAACCTCAAATGTAGGATCAATTTTGCATGACAACTTTAGGATTGGATCAGTTCCCCTTTAGTGCGTCTTTTCTCTTCTCATCTGCAAACAAATCAAAATACAGTAATAAAGGTTAATTGACGTCGTACGTTACGAGCCTTAAGCTAATTGAGAAAGGGTTGTTGGAGAGTTTCTTTCCAACAGTCTGGATGTTTAGTATGGCACCCTTTGGGTGACATGCGACGCATTCACTCTCAGGTCATAGTCTCTAGTGCGATATCAGTTGCAAACATCCATAAAAAGATACTTCTTCTAAAAGACAGAAAACAAAGGTCAAACTCCTTTTTGTCCTCTTGGACCTTTAATCCCTTAGAAACCCTTTTCAGATGGAGAGTTTTGTTAACTCTCGGTTCTACTGCAAATGGTAAACGCCTAAGTCTCCGTTGAGCGAGCTGCATACACCAAACTGCTGGAACCGTCTGTTAACCCTACTCGGATAAAAAAGACAAACATGTGTCTCTTGTAGTCCCGAACTACGTTTGCTCTGATCTTTCACGCTGTGTGAAAGTACGTAAGCACGAGATGCGATATCTCGGCGAGCAACCTTCCCCCATAACCCGTAGTTAGGCGAACTACGTTCACTCTGATTTCTCGTTCCAGATAGGAATACGTAGGCATAGAATTGATGTGTTCTTCCAAGTCATTTTCTTTTCTTTTCAGACCAAACTTTTAGCGTAGATAGTATAATCAACCCGTTAGATAAACACAACAAGCGTGGATCCCATCGAGTACGATAGACGTGAGGGGTGCTAATACCTTCCCCTTGCATAACCGACTCCCGAATCCAGACATTGGTTGCGATGACCTTGTCTTATACCTTTTCGTCAGGTTTTTCCGGTCGTTTCCTTTCCCGTTCTAAGGGATAAATAATGAAAGGTGGCGACTCTTCTGTTTTGCCGGCCTCGTTTTTCGCAGTAGCGACAGCGCTGGCATATCTTGTATCGCTTTTATCTTCGCAGGATCAACCTCAATGCCTTTTCACTCACAATAAACCCCGTAGTTTTCCAGGCCGTACTCCGAAAGTACACTTGTTAGGATTCAACCTCAACCTGAACTTCCTAAGCCTCTCAAAAAGCTTCAGCAAATTGACCAGATGTCCCTCCTTTGTTTGGGACTTCAAAATCATGTCATCAACATAGACTTTAATCTCATGGTGAATCATGTCATGAAACAAAGTAACCATTGCTCGTTGGTAAGTAGCCCCTGCGTTCTTCAGACCGAAAGACATTACCTTGTAGAAAAATGTTGCCCAAGGTGTAATAAGCGTAGTTTTCTCCATGTCCTCCGGCGCCATCTTGATCTGATTATAGCCGGAGAAGCCATCCATGAACGAAAACACGGAAAATTGAGTTGTATTGTTGACCAACACATCAATATGAGGGAGCGGGAAATCATCCTTTGGCCTCGCCCTATTCAGATCCCGATAATCGATGCACATCCGCACCTTACCGTCCTTCTTCGGTACAGGTACTATGTTGGTGACCCATATAGGGTAAGTAGTGACCGCTAAGAAGCCAGCATCCAGCTGCTTCTGCACTTCTTCTTTGATCTTAACAGCCATATCTGGTCGTGTCCTTCTAAGCTTCTACTTAACGGGAGGACAATCTTCTCGCAGTGGTAGATGATGGACCACTATGTCAGTATCGAGTCCGGGCATATCTTCGTATGACCAAGCAAAGATGTCACTATACTCTTGAAGCATCTCAACCAATCTCTGCTTTACATCACTCTGCAACGCAGCCCCTATCCTGACATTCCTGACAAGTTCCTCAGAACCCAGATTCACAATCTCAATCTCTTCCTCGTGAGGCAGAATTACTTTCTCTTCTTGTTTCAACAAACGGGCCAACTCTTCGGGAAGGTCTTCATCTTCATCAATCTCTTCTTCAGCTTGATATATCAGGCAATCGAAGTCGAAGTGAGTCGTAGAAGGTTCATAGTCGGTGTCATCAGTGATGTGAATCCTACAATAACAAGGGTTAAGCTTAAAACGAGGATATGCAGGTTAGCACAAACCGTATTGCCATTTTATTATTTTTCAAAACAAAAGATAAAAACAGGAATAACAGCGATCACAAAATTTGAATGCAAAGAAAAACGCCTTTTGATTTATTGATAAATTGTATGTACATAACCAAACAAGGCCCTGACAATAAAACCACTATGCCCCGGGTAGAACATAGGGTTGTATAATAATTGGAGAAAGTAAATCATTACTCTTTGCCTGTCACTTGGATGATATCCTGGACGGACCAGTTGTTGAGGCTCTGGCCTGGTTTACTCTGCTGAATCCAGGAATCTAGGTTGCAATCACTATCTTCACCGTCTTTAGACACGGCGTTGACATTCTCAAACATCACCCCACCTCTTGTGAACTGGATCAGCCCTTTGACGCGCGGTGCGCTATGAGAGGAGGAAGTATCAGCAGAAGGAAAATACCCTAACCCAAACTTATCCTGCTTGTTAGGGATTTCCAGAAGTTGCCCCCAGCCTGGGGCAGAGCCAGCTTGAACAACAGCCCGAGCTTCCTTGAAGGAAGAGAGAGTCATCTCAGGTTTCTCAATCATCACTGGAGTCACATCTTTGACCTTAACAGCTTCGAATGCCTGACACAAAGTTTCGTGGATCTCGCCATCCACCTCAACATATTTGAAAGACGACAAATGGCTCACCATTATGTCTTCTTCACGACAGACAGTTACGATGCTGCCCCCCACAGCATACTTCAGCTTCTGGTGCAATGTGGAGGTCCCTGCGCTAGCAGAATGGATCCATGGCCGGCCCAACAGGCAGCTATAGGCTGGCATGATATCCATGACGTAGAAGACTGCATCGAAAGTTTCCGGCCTAACTTGGATGGGTAGAGTTACCTCTCCAAAGACATGACGCTTAGTTCCGTAGAAAGCTTTTACAACCAGGTCACTGGGTGTACAAATCAATCCCCTCGTATCCAGCTTCATCAGAGCTTTCTTTAGGAGAACATTCAGCGATGATCCCGTGTCCACCAACACATGGGACATAACTATTCCCCTACACTCTATCCAGATGTGCAAGGCGCTATTGTGGTTTCTTCCCTTCGGCGTCAGCTCTAGGTCAGTAAACCTTAATCTGTTCCTAGCGTTCACGTGAGCCACTACTCCCTCCAGCTAGTTGACTGAGATCTCTTGCAGCACGTACGCTGCATTCAAAACCTTCAGCAGCGCGTTGTGATGTGCCTCAGAACACAACAACAAATTCAGAATAGAGATTTTTGACGGTGTTTGATGAAGATGATCGACGATCTTATAATCGCTTTTCTTGATCAACCTCATGAATTCTTCAGCATCTTTTACAAGTAGGTCTTTCTCTACCCCACGAAGGGTTTCCTCAACGACCTTATTCTTTCCCTTATCAGCTTTCTCAGCCTTGTCAGTTTTGTCAGCCACAACCTCAGGTGGAGGGAATACTCTTCTGCTACGTGTTATCCCGCCGGTTCCCACTAGGTTGTCCACAGATTTCCCAGATGGCTCCAACTCCAATTTCTATCCGTTACAGTAGACGTCTCCCCCATAGTGCCATGGAACAACGTCGGTACTTTCAAATGGTATAGGCCCAGCCTTTGTGATGGTAATCATAGGTGGCCTGGACACAGAAATGGTTATTGTCTTACGAGGGATGGTGATGGTGGCAACTTCATCACCCTGTTTCAGCATTACTTCTCAAGACCTGTTTTCAGCCCTCCAATTAAACTGCAAGATTCCTTCGGTCAACAGACTCTGAATCCCCGCTATCAGCTGTTCATATCCGTATGAACAAATCGCACAAGCCATACACAACTCTCCGCATCCCGGAAAGATGCCTTTCTTCATCAGCTTGGCTTTAACGAAACCAAGCGGTGTCCTCAGGTCCTTGACATCATTCAATAAATCCGAGTACTCTTCTTCGATAATGGCATTCACCCCATCTCCCCCATGGTTCGGCATAGGGTTCTTCGTGACGTTCGACACATTATCAGAAAAATTGATGATTTTGGCGTCAACCATATCTTGCACCTTGTGCTTGAATGCCTTACAGTTTTGAATCGAGTGGTCAGGTGCTCCCGAGTGAAAGTCACATCTCGCATTCGCGTCGTAGCCCTGTGGAGGTGTCCCTGTCAAAGGAGCCAGGGTTCTCTTCAGAACTAGTTGTAATTGAAGCAAAGTTTGTAATAGCTGAGCGTATGACATAGGCGGTGTCTCAAGATGACGATTTGCCAGAGGTGTTTTGTTCTGGTACCTCCTATACCCTTGCTGATTTTGCTGCTGCTGCTGCTGAGGTTGCTAGACAACAGGGATGGTTATGCCCGCGACCTGCTGGCATTGGCCTTTACCTTTTCTCCAAGCGTTAGACACTGCACTCTTCTCTCCTTCACGCCTCTTGGCACTGTAAGGTTTCTTTCCTCCTCCAGCTGAGGACAGATCAACACCCTGAATCTTCCCGAGTTTGATTCCATTTTCAACATGCTCTCCAGTGATGATGAGATCGGAGAAACTTCCTGACATACCACTGACCAGTTTCTCATAATAAACCCCTGGAAGAGTGGCTACAAACATCTCAACAAGCTCTCGTTCAACCATCGGCGGCTGAACTCTAGCTGCCAGTTTACGCCACCTCTGGGCGTACTCTTTGAATCCCTCGTTGTTCTTCTGAGACAAATTCTACAATTGAACCCGGTTAGGAGCCAAATCACTGTTATACTGATAATGGCGTACAAAGGCTTCAGCAAGTTCTTTCCATGTACATACGCTGGTGGGTTCCAAACCCATATATCACTCCAAGGATGGGCCGGACAGGCTGTCTTGGAAGAAGTGCATCAACAACTTCTCATCTTTAGAGTGAGCGGACATCTTTCGGTAGTACGACCTCAGATGGACACGAGGGCAAGTGGTGCCACTCTACTTCTCAAAGTCGGGTACCTTAAACTTGGGAGGCACCTTGAAGTCTGAGATCAGTCCCAACTTAGTCATGTCGACACCCATAGTATTCAAGTTCTCAAAACTCTTCATTTTGTCCTCGAGCGTTTTAAACCTCAGACGGGCTTCAGAATTCAATTCGCCCTCAGCTCCCTTCTGCGAGAACAAGTCCTCTTGGCAATCCTCTAGCCATGGCTGATTGCCATTGCCAGCTGCAAACCCAACATTATGAATACCATACAGATTACCAGCACCCACATTCCCTGCATTGCCAGTTCCTCCAGTGTTGCCATGGCCTATCCCAGCATTTCCATTGGCTACAAAGTTACCGTTACCGACGCCAGTCGTATTTCCATTAAGCCCGATGTTAGTAACCATATTGTCGTTACCACTCCCATTCCCTCCAGTCACAGGGATGCCACCCTGAGGGGTCTCAACAAGTGGATGGTTTGGAGTGTTCCCACCATGAAGCACACCGTTGCTGTCAACCCTTGAGATCAGCGGCTGCACCAGTGTTCTGAGCTGGTCTTGGCCATTAGCGACCACTTGCATGAGCTCCATGAAGCGGTCCATCCTCTCTCTGAGTTCCTGGATGTCGGTCTGCACCTGTTCCATTACTCTAGCTTGATTCGCTCTGGTCGAGTATCAGTGGATTGGTCTTCGGTCAATCCTGAAATAACATGCAAGCACAAATGGTTAGGAAAATGGCTCAAGGTACCTGTCATGCAAATGATTCATGGAAATGCAAACACGTATCTATGCATTAGGAGGAAGTCCCTCTCGATTCTAGCTTTCGAGACAAATAAAGTCTACCGTCTAATCATGGAAAGAAAACCCTCATATATATATCAGAGAAAACCCACGAGGGTGGCGTACAATCGTAACTGAATACAACCGAAGCAACAATCGTGACCCCAACCAACAGGCCTGGTGGTGATCAGCATATTAATGCATAAAATGTACAAAAGAAATACAAAGAAATCAGGTGCGGCTACGGGCACGGAAATCCTCAAGTAACTTCTTCGTATCGGGATGATCAGGCTGGGTGAGCAGGCCCTGGATCAACAAATCCCTTTGTCTGATGGACTCTGGGAGGTTCTCGGCAACGCTCCGAGAAACACCTTCTTCAGAATGGTTTTCCATCCTACTCCTCTTAGCATCAGCTCGGAGTTGACAATCCATCAGGTTTTCCTTGGTCTCAACCAACCTATACTGGGCATCTCGTCGAAGTGAGGCTTCAGCCTCTATCTTCTTGTCTTTGGCCTCAATATGAGCTTCCAACTGGGCTATTTGCTGCTTCAGTTTTTCTTCCCGCTCTTTGTGGCTAGTCAAAGTGTTGTTCCACAATTTCTCGTACTGGGTCAACTTCCGGTATGCCTTATCCAGCACCTGCTTCTTGGTGGTCAATACCCCATGCACTGCCTTCAGTTCCAACCCAAGACGTTCCCTAGAATCAGTCTCTATGGTCAAATTAGCGCCCAGGTGGTTGATCAACTTTGTCTTCTTCTTGTACGTGTGTACGGCTTCGTACTTTTCTCTTCGGAGTTGAGCGATCTCGTTTTCCAACTCTTCGTTGGCTTTGATTAGCTCTTCATTCTTAGCTTGAAGCTGCTCATACTTCTGGATTTCAATCATGGTAGGCTCTGAAGGGCAGTCCGGCGTGACAGGAGGAAAAGGCATCAGCACTTTTTCTACTCTACTATGAATCCAGTCCACATAAGAAGGATAAGCCTGATTATTGCTCTTCCTCAACGAGGTCTTTCCTTTTTGGTGAACGTTATTCCAGGCGTGTTCAAATCTGACCAGATCATCTCCTTCCAATGCACCAAAGAGGTACAGAGATTCTTGTACCTCTTCGTCCTTAGGAGGGCCCCTCAAGGCATACCCGAACTGTCTAATAGCAATAGACGGATTGTAATTGATGTAGCCTTTCCTACCCACTAGAGGGACATTAGGAAAGTTCCCACATTTGTAAATGATTTCACTCCCTAGGCGATCTCTATCAAACCAATCAATGTCTTCGGCAGACAAACTCATCAGTCGCTCAGACCACTCCTTCTTCTCTGCAGTCTTTATAAAAGGACCATCCTTAGGTAAATGAGTGACAAACCATCTGTAAAACAGTGAAGCACAGCAGAATACACTTTTGCCTCTTCTATTCTCGTTCTTATAGTGCACCGAATGATACACGTCTCCGAGTAAGGTAGGGATGGGATTCTTTGAGACGAAAATACGAAGAGCGTCCACATCCACAAAATCTGGAATATTGGGGAATAACATGATACCATATATGCACAATGCCAAAATAGCTTGAATGCCACTCAGCATTCCTTCTTGGCGAAGTGTCGGGATCTCTAAGCTAGAAAAGGTAATGGGAATCCCCATGCTCCATTTCTCCTGACTGTCTTTCCTTTCAATTTAGAAACCTCAATATGCAGAGCTGTAGCAATACTAGCCAGATCCGGCTCTTGATCGATAGGACAAAAGGGTACCTGAGCAAGAATGGGCACCTCCAATATGGCAGAAAACTCTTCTAGAGTAGGGGCCAACACATAGCTTGGAATTGTGAAGCAATGCAACGGAGGTTCCTCTGAAGTCTCTCATCGCTTCCTTACCAGGCAAAGAAATCAAACCCCTCAGAGTAGTAATGTCTGGAGTAGGGAACTTATAAGCCAAATTCTCACATTGGGCTCCATGATGGACATAGAAAGGACAAGATTGCTAGAATCAAGAGAGAATTGCACACCTGCAACACAGATACGGGTTAAATGTCATGTAGTATGAAAATGTAAATGCAAATGCAAAATGCAGCAGGAGATCAAGAGTGTTGTGTTGTGTTGTGTTGTGTTGTGCTGTGAAGTGGCAGGCCATAATTTTGCTTTAGCAACAATATACCACAATAAAGGCCTACTGAAACCCATAATACTAATCCACTGTCAAGAAAACCAGGTTGTCTGAAGGTTACGGTTTCCTGCAATAACCCGACCCTGCTCACAGGTATGGACCTAATCACTAACAAGGTACGGCATCCTATGCGTTCATCAGCGTCACAGACTTTCGAGAAACGATGATACGATACATCGACGATGTGGCATCATCATCTCTTGAAGTGGCCTCACTCAGCTGAATCAAAAATGATCGGTTCCCAGAGTCGACAATCCTTAGATCTGAAATCCTTTCGATGGCCCACTGGGTTGGAAATGGAAATCATCTCATAGAATCTCGTCTGAGTGCAGATTGCGTGGGAACTAGTGCATTCCTAACAATCAGGTTCACCACAAATCTGCTTCTAAAACTATGTACATAATCAAGCCTGGGTCTGGCTTAACACTCATCAGAGCCCCTCCCACAACAGCACAAATAATCATATCATACTGAAAATAAAATGTGGGAAATAAAATGCGCTAAATAAACATAACCCAACAGGTAAACATGCAAGCGCTAGGATTGACTCGCACAGGGGACGTAAAATCCCCAGCAGAGTCGCCAGCTGTCGCTACCGCAAAAATAAGGTGCCAGAAAAACAGAAGAGTTTCCACCTTTTGTTATTTATCCCTCAGAACGGGAAAGGAAACGATCGGAAAAACCTGAAGAAAAGGTATAAGACAAGGTCATCGCAACCATGTCTGGATTCAGGAGTCGGTTACGCAAGGGGAAGGTATTAGCACCCCTCACGTCCATCGTACTTGATGGGATCCATGCTTGTTGTGTTTATCTGACGGGTTTGTTTTACTATCTACCTATGAAGGCTGGTCTGAAAAGAAAAGAAAATGACTCGGCAGAGCATCCCGCTTTATGCCTACGTATTCTCATCAGAGAATGAGAAATCAGAGTCAACGTAGTTCGACTAACTACGGGTAAATGGATGGGGGAAGGTGGCTCGCCAATACGTCAGTATTGTGCCTACTGTTGTACCCTAAAATTTGCTCAACCTATTTCACCTGGTTTATAATTCAATTGCATTGTCATTTTCATAATAAGTCATGTACATAGTCTAATCATTTGCATAGCATAGCATAACAAGTCATCTAACAAGGGATCAAGTTCCATTCTTATCAAAAGAGGCACATCAGGGTTTTTTTATTCAAGCTCAAGACCATCCAAGTGATCAAGAAATGAGTTGAAGCTTTGAAAAGTTTGAGGGTCAACCAGTGGATTTCTCTCCTAGCTTGATGTGTATGGGGATTCATCAATGGGAGTATGAGCTATGAATTGTGAATTGGAAGTATGTACAAAGATCATGGAAGACCTAGAGGGTCATTTTGAAGATGAGACAAGTCATTAATTCAAGAACAAGAGCCAGAGTTGAAGTACAGTCACCTAGGGTTTCATCTGGGTCAACCCTAGGTCCACTGAGTGATTGAAGAGCATCAAGGCTTAGTTGAAGGATGTGGGATGCATGAATTGATGTGTTGATACAAGTGTGGTGTTGTGCCAAGGAGAAATCAAAGAGAATCAAGAAGAAGAGGAGTTACTAAATTAGGGTTTCAGTGTAAAAACCCTAATTTAGGCTTAAATTCCAAGCCAGATAAGTCAAAATTAAAGTTTCAAATGAAGTCTTGGTCAACATGAAACTTGTAGAGCTTCTCAATAGCTTTAATTTTAGTACTAGAAGTCTTCAAGAAGATTTGTAGAACTCAAGTTATGGTTGTTACAAGTTATGGGTCCCCAGAGGACATTGAAATTTATCTGTGAAAGTCACTTGACTTCCAAGCAACTTTTGCCCATCAAGGAGTTTTCAAATGGATTCTTGGCCAAAATAAGAGTTGTAGATATTGATCTTAGATTTAATTTGAGTACTAGAAGTCCTCAAGAGGATTTGTGGAACTCAAGTTATGGTCTTGGCAACCCAGGGGTATTTTGGGAAAGTTGAATTACAGGTCATTTTCCAACATAGGTCCAAATCTGCATCTTCCACTCCTCAAATGAAAAAATGTTCAACATGAGATGTGTTCAAAATGATGTTTTTAGGCTAGATAAGAGGTCATGAGGGTTTGGAATGGCCTGCTTCACGAAGTCACCAAAATGGCCTAAAATGAAGGTGAATTTTAAATAAACCAAAGTTGAAAATTGGGGTTTTTGATCTACAAAACCAAACCAAGCCATATGACATACCAATTTGATTGTAAAATGCATTTTGAGAACATTGACATTGCCACAATTTTGAATTGAGGGATATTTCAATGACTTGCTTTGTAAATGGGCTACTTGCATCATAAGGCACAATTGCAAAACCACACTTCAAGGCAAATGCAAGGCTCCATTCCATCCTAACACATCCAATATCTCATTAGAAGACAATTTGGATCAGAATTGAGTGCAAATACAAGCTGCTATCATGAGTTGGGATGAATATAGCATGACATGAGATGGTGAATTTCTCATAGGATCACTCCAGAACTTTCTAGAGCCTTCATCCACATTCTATATATACATATGAAGTGATTTAGATCACTAGTTGGTGAGAATTGAGAGAGATTTGAAGGATTGCAATTTCAACTTCCATTTGCAAAACCAAATACAGTTTCAACCACTTTCAATCCATTCTTTTGATCTCAGAAGCTTGCTCTAGCATTGGTGGATGATTTCAGATAGAATCCACAACAAGAGCATTGAAGAACTGTGAGATTGCACTTGGAATTCTCAACCTGCAACTCAGAATCGGATTCCAAGATTCAAGCCATTTCAATTCATCCTTTTGCATACAGAAGCTTGGTTATGTGCTAGTGAAGGAATTTGGAACTTGTTGAAGGCTGATTTGAAGGATTGGCTACTCTGTTCACACAAATTTTTTAGGTATGTAAATTCCAATCCACAGCTCGGTATGTGTATGATCTTTAGGTTTTAGGTGGTTAGATCCAATGTAGATGATCATAGAGAGCTTTCTGGTAGCATTAGGGTTGATTTAAAGGCAATTAGTGAAATGACATAAACTCTGTTCATGCAATTATCTTGGTGTTCTTGATGATATAATCTTAGCTTGATAGTTAGAATTGATCAGGGTGAAGTGGTGAAGAGTGTAGGCTATTCAATTTTAGGTTTGGTGAAATTTGGTTCTTGAGCAATTTCTGAGATTCCCATCGTGTTTTGAGGAGGAGTATGTTTCAATGATTGTGAATGACATGGTTGAATTCAATGTAAAATTTATAGTGAGTTAGGATTTTTATTTTTGATTTTTGATGGAGATTTGATGGAACACGAATTGGGGAATATGAAGTTCATAGCTCAGTTCTTCCATGGCTTTTCCCTCCTTTCAGAGTTTGAAGGTTGAAGACAACCTTAGAGCCATTAGATTAGAGGAAGAACTTTGACCAAGTGTTAATCCAATGGCTGCGAATTCGTTTCAATTTGTGAAGAGACTCAGATTACTAATACGCACCGTTTCATTTAAATTGCCAGCTTGGGCTTAAGTGAGAATCTGATAACCACACCCCACTTCCAAGGCCCACTGAGAATTACACTGAATTTGCTTGCTATTCGTACCACATATCTGTCCATTTTTTCTACTATTTTTCATATTAATTCGTGATTAAGTTTGGGCCTAGCGTGCTTTCTTATGCGCACCCCCCCTATGGGCCCAGTTGGCTGATTGCACTGCATAACATTGCTATTCAACACGCCTGCTTTTCATTTTCTTTTATTTTCTTTAATTTTGCATTTCATACCTAGTTCTTTGAAAATTCATAATAAATTCAAAAATTAATATTTTTGATTGGGAGTTTTTTTCCCATTTTCCTCAAGACATCAAGAGAATTATAAAAGAATAAAAATGTCATTTCATTCATTTTTCATTTTTTGGCTTATTTTTACTTTTAATTGCTTTTATTTCATTTTTGTTTGATAATGCAACTTGCTGATTTTAGTATGATCATGTGGCTTTGATTTTTGATGTAATTATTTTTTCTATGGTTAGTATATAGTATTAGGTTTCCCCTGGAATTTTATCACATTTTTGTGATTTAATTTTAGTTAGTTTTGAATAAGGAACTTTAGGGTGCTAGAATTAGGGTTTTAACTTGACATAGGTGCATTTCAACACATAGTTTTTGGGTTTTTAATTTGATTTAGGCCTTGGGGTTTATGTGGGGTATAGGGTACCTAGTTAGGATCCCTTATAAATTAATCTAGGATTTTATGATGAGTATTTCCATTTTATTTGATTTTTGCAAGTTGGTTAATATTGGTGTGTTTTCTTCTTGGGAAGTTGTTTTGTTTGTGGGTTTTGGGCCTTTTCTTTGGGTGTTGGGGCTTGTGCTTGGCTTGAGGAGTATGTGAAGACATGGAAGAAGATTGAAGAATAATGATGAAGCTTGGAGCTTGAAGTTGCTTTTGCTTGGAAGATGCCTGATGAAAACTTAGGAGATAGGAGATATAGGGAGAGCTCTAGAGTAGACTGATTTCTTCTGTCAAACATAGAGAGCTTCTTGTGCCTCTATTCCATCCTATGACACAATGTCCCCTAAAAGAGTTCCATCTCTCCTTAGGAGGGATGTAGAGCATGCGTTGATTGGGTGGAACCTTGAGGATACCTCTCCCTTGCTATGATAAGATCTTAGTGATTTCCCTGGGTTTTCACTAAGCCTCTTAACATCCCAACTTCCTCTATTAAGTTGTTTCTCTCCTGTGAGTGTCTGCATTGAAGATTGTCAGCCCATTGAAGATGAAGTTCATTGAAGAATGGATAAGAGGAAGCTTGTGCCTGTCAAAGCTGGTTAACTGTGAGAATTAGGGTTTTTGCTGTTGTTTAAAGCTGTCTGTTTATTGGGGTTCAGTGCTTGCTAAAGCTGAAGATTATTGAAGATAAGAGCTTATCTGAAGCTTGAATATCATTGGAAAGTAGAGATAGGGTCTTGCTTGAAGTTGTTACTGTCAACCGTTTGCTGTTAATCAACTGTAGCTGCCAGAGCTGGTGCTGTTTGAACTGCTTACTGTAGGAGTTGTTGTTGTTGTTTGAGCTGGTGTTGGGTGGGGTTTTCTTTGCTGTATTATTTGTTGATTTTTCCCTTAGGTTTGAAGTGAAGCTGTTTCACTTTGCCTATTGTTTTCTCAGGTTCGAGGTTGAGTGGGACCCCCTTGCCTCGCTTGCTTTGTTGCATCTCATGCATTTTACTGTTTACTATATAACTGCTGTTTCTTTTCCATTTATCCCCTAGGATCTCTGATTTCCTCTGCGCAGGAGGGAATTATGACAGACATTAGGTTGTAATCCATGCATGACAACATTAGGGTAGTTTTGATTCCCCTTTCAAGCCCTAGGTTTTATAGACTTCTTTCTCTTCTATCTCAGAACAATTCAAAACACAGTAATACGGATAATCGATGTCGTACGCTACGAGCCTTAAGCTATTTGAGAAAAGGTTACTGGAGGGTCACTCTTCAGTAACCTGATTGCTTAGTGTGTTACCCTTAGGGTGACATACGACGTAGTCACCCTCAAGTCATAGTCTCTAGTGCGTCAGAGATTGCAAACATCATAAAAAACAGTTCTTGCGTAAAAGACTGAAAACAAACTTCAAAACGTCATTTTTTTGTCCGCTTGGACTCTTAATCAGGAAAAACCCTTTCTTAAGGAGATAAAAACAGTCAGACAAGCTTGTGTCTTCCGTAGCCCGAACTACGTTTGCTCTGATCTTTCATGCTGTATGAAAGTACGTAGGCATAGGATGCGATATCCTAGCGAGCAACCTTCCCCTCCTTTCCCGTAGGTAGGCGAACTACGTTGACTCTGATTTCTCGTTCTAGACGGGAATACGTAGGCATAAAGTGCGATACTTTGCCGAGTCATTTTCTTTTTAACCCTTGACCCTTTAGGGTAGATAGAATAACAATCCGTACTAGAAAACAAGCGTGGATCCCATCGAGTACGGCGGACGTGAGGGGTGCTAATACCTTCCCCTTGCGTAACCGACTCTCGAATCCAGGATTTGGTTGCGATGACCATTCCTTTCCCGTCTTTGCGGTAGGTTTACTTCGAGCGTTTCCTTTCCCTCTTTTGGGATAAATAACACACGGTGGCAACTCTTCTGTTTAGCCGGCGCCGATTTTCGCAATAGCGACAGTTGGCGACTCTACTGGGGACATGAATATCCCCTATGCGAGTCAATCCTAGCACTTGTTTGCTCGTCTTTGGATGTTTACCTTTTGCGTGTTGTATTTTACTGTATTTACAATTTTTGCACTGTATTATTATCTGTTGCTGTTGTGCTGTTGGGTGGTTGTTCCTTTGAGAGAGAAGCCAAAATCCAGGCTTGAGTACACACATAGACTTAGAAGTAGAGAGTAGTGGTTAACCTGCTTGCTTAGCTCACACTAGCTAGCCATGAAATTTACGCTCGGACGAGATTCTCTTTGATGCTTCTTGCCTGGCCCTTAGGGCTCGACAAGTTGTCTGACCCGAGGATTGTCGACTCTGGGAACCTGTCAATTGGGAATTCGACTAAGTGAGGCCTCTTCAAGGGATGATGATGCCACACCTTCTGGGTATCGTATCATAACTCTTGAAAGTCTGTGACGTTGATACCCGCATAGGATGCCGTACCTTGTCAGATTAGGTTCATACCCGGGAGTGGGAGGGTTTTTGCAGGAAACCTAACTTCCAGCCAACCCATTATTTTGGTCTTCTCTTCAGAGCGAACGTACTCAGTCAGCAGCGCAGTAGTATTCAGAGATTGTGTGGGGGCTGTGATCCCGTGTTCGCTGCATATTGCATCGCATTTGCATAAACGTGTTTGCATCATTTTGCATACCATTCTCCAGCTAGTCAGAATCTGATCCAGTCGTCGTCTTGATTCTGAAGGTGATTATCCGGTGTTTGGCTTGAGCGATTGTTGATTGTTAGAAGACAACCAAGGGGTTGAAGCAGATTTGAGCAGAACCGAGCAGTAAAGTCAGTTGAAGGCTATTGGTAGCTATGTCTGAGAGCCACTTCCAGCCTCCTAACACCTTGGCAGGGTTCACTATGACGACCAACCCTCTGTATGGTTCTACATCCGAGGCAGGCTTTCCGCAAGTGAACAACCTTACTGCAGACCAGTTTGTGCAACCTCCTATTATGGACCGAGATCGACTTGAGAAGTTTGTTGTCCGTAATGAACGACCTCCTCTTATCAATAGTCAAGGTGTTGTTTTCCCTGTGCCGAGAATCTGAAGAGAGATCCCAGTAGCAAGGACTGTAGACCCAAGAGCTCTTGAGTGTGATAGAAGGCTCCAAGTGTTGGAAGAACAAATTAAAGCCTTGAAAGTTAAAGATGCTGTTAACCTCAATGCTGCAGACATGTGTTTGGTTCCTGGCCTGGTGTTACCTCCTAAGTTCAAAGCGCCGAGATTTGAGAAGTACAGAGGAGATAGCTGTCCGAAGCAACATTTGGTGATGTTCTTCCGAAGAATGACTTTGTTTGTGCAAAACGACAAGTTGGTGATTCACTGCTTTCAGGATAGTCTGACTGGGGCATCTTCGTATTGGTATATGCAGTTAGAGAGTAATCAGATTCGATCATGGGTGGATTTAGCCAGAGCTTTTCTGAAGTAGTATGATTACAACCTAGACGTGGCTCTTCATCGTATGCAGTTGCAAGAATTGTCTCAAGAGAAAGATGAACCTATCAGGAAGTATGTTCAGAGATGGAGAGAATTTGCTGCCAGAGTACAACCACCACTTTTAGACCGAGAGCTAACAAGCATGTTTGTAGACTCACTGCAGAGTCCGTATTACGAAAGAATGCTTGGAGTTACGTCAAATTTTTTTGACTTGGTAGGATTTGGGGAACGCATTGAGCATGCCGTAAAGATTGGGAAAATTCAGATTATTTCAAACGGTCAGGCTAATGAAACTGAATCTCTTTATGACTACCAAACTGAAGAAGGGGTTGTGATCAATGCAATCATGCCAGATGTTGGGTATCCTCGAGATGAATCGGTGAAATCTGTTGGTTCTTCATCTCCTATGTCTTGTTATGCTAGACAGACAATTGTGCCTAGGGCACCATATCAGGAACTCTATGTCGCTTCTCTTACAAATCAACGAACTCGTGGCCGAGGTTATCAGAATCAGCGCCAGAATCAGAACAGGCCTCGTAACAACTTGGAACGAAGGAATGCTCCTTCCCACCCAGTGCCTATGCCGTATAGCCAGCTATTGCCATCTTTGATCTAGAGTTCTTTGGTGGAACCGAAGGCTCTTAAGCCTGTGCCAGAACCTTACCCTCCTGGGTACAATCCCCACGTTCAGTGTGGTTACCGTGGCGGATCCCCAGGGCATTCAACTGAAGATTGTAAAGCGTTTCAGGGAAAAGTACAACAGTTGATCGACCAAGATTGCATTTCCTTTCGAGAAGGATTTCTGTTTGTTCATACCAACTTCTCAGCTATCTAAGCTCGTAGATTCGGAGTTTGTTTTCAAGAAGCCAGTGGCCCAGACAGGCAGGCGTCCTCAGCATTGGCAGGCCTCAGACCTTTTATCATTTGCATTTGTAGTTTCTTTTCTGTTAGTTACTACTTGCTGTTAAACATTATTTGTTTCGAATGGTAATATTGATAAAGTGACTATGCATTTTTCTAAATTAATCATGTCGCTGGCGCTCATTTATTGCATTGCACTGACACTTCCATTTATTTACTCCCCTTTGTCACTGTGATTAGTAAAGATTGGAGGGAGGATGACGAAACTGAATACTCATAACCGATGATCGTATGCTTTCAGATAAAACCTTGCCGATGACGTACAAGGCATTGTTTCAAATTCCCTAAACACTGGAGATATAAGGAGTTAGTCCCTTGTTAACCACTTCGAGCCAGGAAGTAGAAGTTTTTTCGGACTTTTTAAAAAGCCCTCACATCTTAACCCGGGGCAGGGTAGTTGTCAGTTAGCTTGATCGAGCGTTCAAGTCTTATAGAGGAGTGTTGCCTTTCGAGGACCAATCACATCTTATTTTTCCCAGAGGTCGTACCTCATCAACCACAATGGTTAAACCTCACCAATCAGGAGTGAGACAGTTACAATCCTTTTGGAGCAATCAGGACAACCGGTGTCGCACGACTTGTTCCTAGGAAGAAGAAAGAAATAAGAAAGCCCGCTAAGTAAAAGAAAAAGAAAAAGCTGGAAAGCTAATACTTAGGCAAACATCAGGGCAACCCGCTGGACTTCTAAAAAAATCGAAAAGAACTCAAAAGGAGTCAGTCCAGGAAAAAATTAGGGAATGAAAAGAATGAAAAAGAAAGGATATCGAAAAAGAAAAATCCTCGAACAAGGACAAAGTCGTGTGGATAACAGACACCAAAAACGAAAAAGGAGTAACTGTCACTCCGGAAAAAACCTTGTGAATTCTTGAACCATTGTTCCTACTATTCAACCTACCTCTCGAAGAGGCGAGCGCTCGTGCCAGGTTAACTGAACCTTAGGATCGGAGATCATCACGTAGAAGGGGTGGGTACAAATCAAAATTTGAGCCTAATATCCTTTGTTTCACGAACCGTGAACCTGACCACGATACAACCCTTAAAAGACCTAATTGAGGCAGGGTGTATTCTAAAAGCACATTACGATAAGGTTGAGTAACCTGACTCCTTCTTGATTTGCTAATCATATCCTTGTTGCATTTTGCACTGATCAAATCAGCACTACGTTTGAACTTTGGTTCATTCGTCACTCACAAGCATGACACGTAAAGGAGTGACAGCACAATTTTTTTTCAAAATCTGCATGAACACTGCATTAAAATTACCATTCGGGATTGAACAATTTTACTTGCAGGTCAGTAGTTGACATGAAAGAAATTCCAACAGGGAATAGTCAAACAGGACTGAATAATTCAGCAGTCTGGATCAGAATATTGTATGTTGTGAAAGTGAATCCGGGGCATTGACTTCTAGTGAGCTCAGAATCGATTAGTCTAAGGACAAGTCCCGAAGCATCAGTTGATTATGGGGCAGTTTAGTTGAGAAGAAGTTGATCAGAAATGAATCTTCTCGAGATCCAGTCAGGGGCAATCATCCAGAATGCTGTGATTTGAGGGCAGATCCTCCCAGTAGGTGATCAGATCAGGTTAAGTCGTTCGACGCTCGTTAAGGGGCAAGTCACTTCAGAGATGGTGAAACCAACGGTGTTGATAGTTGCTCGATTGAGGTTGAATCTTTTTGTTGTACAGATATCGGGGCAAGTAATCTCGAGGTCGTCCCATAGCAAGCTGTTCAGAGTGATATTCCCAAGAGTTAGATTGAGGCAAGTTGAGTTGCACTGGGGCAAGTTATTCAAGCAAGTCTGTTTATCCCCAGCCAGAGTTGAGTATCGGGGAATCGTGTAGTTACTTTTATCAAAAACCTTGACCTTCCGAAAAAGGGTCTTACCTTCGTTGGATCGTTATCCTACAGTTTAAACCTGTTACGTGTCAGAACTTTGTAACCGGATCGTTTCCAAAGTCCAGTTCTCGCCTGGCAAGCCGGTAACCAGTTCTCGTTTGGTTCACCTTTCCGTAACTACCAATTCTCGCCTGGTACATGGTGTCTTTCAACCAGTGGTCGCCTGGTAAACCTTTATGTAAACATCAATTCTTGTCTGGTGTATGGTATTGTCACCAGTTCCCGTCTGGTCACCGTTTCTTTAACCTATTGTTGTATCAGTTCTCGTCTGGTGCATGTCAACTTTCAACCAGTTCTCGTCTGGTTATCTTTTCCTTAACCTATTATTCAGTCAGCCCCGTCTGATGTTCAAACCATAAAATTCGTTGTCGTCCGATAACCTAACCTATTTTGCTATCAGTTCTCGTCTGGTAGTCTACCCTTGAATGCTAGTTCTCGTCTAGTATTTTCCCTATCTTCCATTTTGTAAATAATCAATTCTCATCCTTAAACCAGAAAAAGCCTAAAAATACCCGACATGGTAATTCCCAGTGACTCGCATGTTGTCACATTCCCCGATACGAAGCTCGATTGATACTATTTCCCGGATTAATATTCTGCATTCCTTATGGATTTTGTTAAATCAGAAGTACTTTTCCTCAGCAGATCGGAAGTCACGTATTATCCCTGGAAGAGTTGAGATTGTATTTTATCCCGCATCGGAGTAGGATCAGGAGTATTCTCAGCAGATTAAGATTGATATCCGTGACAGAAGGGGCATTCCCAGCAGTGCGCTGTGCACAATCGACCCCAGTTTGGTTAATCCCCACAGAGTACAATCAGGTTGCCAGTGGTTTAGAAAGAATATCGCCGTGCAAGGCCGTCCTTCCCTTTTCCAGCATTTATTTTGCTGACATGATTCTGTGATAACCGGTTACCTTCAGTGGAGTTGACTTTGCCTCCGGCATATATTTTGCCAAGTGGTTTTAGACCTGGTGTTCTCTGGCAGCCTGCATTTACATTTGCATTTGCATATACCATCATAGCATATCCATGTCGTGTGGAACATTTCGTTATTTTCAAACATACGCATGTCGAAACATAGACCAGGTTGGTTACCTCTTGGCTTTCGAGTATGTTCCCCTGCAGAGTTGTTTGGTTAAGCTTCTCTTCTCCCCCAACGGAGTTGTTTCTTCACATTTGGTTGTTACGTCGGCACTGAAAAAAAAAAGAAAGATTGGCATATATCAAACTTCTGAAGCTGTCGCCTGTGTCGAAATAGGTGCCTGGCAGTCGATTCAGAATTTCCCCAGGAGAGTTTTCCTCAGGTTCGCTGTGAACTGTGAGGTGACAAGATTTGATCGCATAACAGATGGGAGTCAAGGTGTTTGCTTTCTGAAGCATTATTCCGGAGATTCAGTACCTGTGGCGTCACACAGGTGATTGACGTTGAAAAAAATTTTATCAGATAATTGACCAGTTGTTGCCGTAACAACCAGACTTCAGTTCATTGGAAGCTATTCCTGAAGCAGTTTTGCAGTTTATTTATGCGGTTGGAAAATTTCAGGGTTCTTTTGTATTCAACCGTCTTCTACCTTTGAATGTTGAAAGTTGTTCGCTCTTCAACCATTCAGGTCCAAGCCGCTTGAATAGGGGCAGCTGTTGCACCCCAAAATTTGACCAACCGGTTCCCATATTTGGTTTATGTTTCGACGCATTTTACATTCGCATTCGCATACCGCATACAGTGCATTTCTCCAATCATAGTGATTTTATCGGGATTACAGCCCTATTTCACATTTCAGACATTTCAGACCGGTTCGGATGATCGGAGTTCTGGTTTTTTGCCGCGTATGTCGACCTGGTCTCGCGTTCCCTTTTAATTGGATTAATTGCTTTTTTAGATTTTTCTAGACTTTTTAAATAGTTTTATTTGTTTTCTAGAATATTAAATAGATAGTTTTTAGAATATTAGAATATATTTCTTTATTAGATAATAAATTTTCTTTTATAGAATTAATAGAACTTTAATAGACTTTTTAGGTTAAATAGATTTTGGGATTTATTAGTTTTAATAGAGTTTTTCTTTAGAATTTAATATATTTTCTAGATTAATAATATGGATAGATTTAATAGTTTCTTTTAATAAATAGGATAGATTTTAATTGAAAAGATTTTAATTAGGTTAGTGGTTTAGTTTTAATAGAGTTCTTTTAATATAGTTTATTAATTAGGTTTAGCTTCGTTAATTAGAACGATTTTTATTTTTGTTTTAATAGTCATTACTGAGTTTATTAACCATTTTCATTTTATTAATTGCAGCATTAGTTTCATTAAGTCCATTTGATTAGTCTTGCATCAGTTAATCAAAGTTTTAGTCTGTTAGTGGGCCATTATCCAGAATTTGCAGTGGCCCAGATCCAACACGCCACATGTCCTATTTAGGATGCGCCACACGTGTATTATACTCTCCCCACCTCATTCCACGTTTCACCCATGCAGACACATGCACTTGCCACGTTACACTTTGCATGGCCTTCACTCACCTCACAGACTCCACACGCGCCTCACTCCCTCAGCATGCAAGCGCCACGTTTCGCCACCTGCCCTACCACACGCTGCATGCTAGCCACGCGTCCTCCATAACCAACTCCTCCCGCCGGCCATGCAGCCACCACCGGATAACGGTAACCGTCACCGGACCACCGCAACGGTCGCCGGAAACTGTAAATTATCATGGATCTGCATCATCCGTTCATAGCAACTTCATCATCTTCATCTCCGTTTTCCCAGATTCGTTCATAATCTTCAATGGAGTTCTTCACAAATTCATCATGTTCTTCATCCGTTCATCATAATATCTCAAGAACATCACCAATTCCAGATTTGTCAGATCTTCACCTTCTCCGATCAAGATCCTCAACGGAAGCTTCATCACAGGTTCATCAATATTTTTCTAGAATCTGCATCCAGATCCAACGCGTTCATCATTTCTTCGTTAATCTTCATCTTTTACGCAAGAACCGTTCATCACATTCATAGTCTTCAACTGAATCCCCAGAATAATCTTCATCATCGTTCCTAGAATCAAGAACATGCATCAAGTTCTTCATTGTTTGTTCATCATTTTCCTGAACCTTCATCCGTGTTCTTCAACATCCACCAATCTCCAGAAAGTTCATCAGTTTTACCAGATCCTCCAAACGTCTTCATCAGATTTTCCACAAACCTTCATGCATGTTCATCAAACATCAAGAATCGTCGTCAAATCTTCATCCAGATCAGTGCAAGAAGATTGTAACCGTTTCCAGATTTCCTCTTTAGATACATCAACCTTTCAAGATTCGTCACCAGTTCAACAACGTTCAACTTCATAAAACCTTCAAGTGATCCGTCCTCAACATGAAAGCATTGATCTCCGATTAGTTCTTCATATCCGTCTTCATTCACGATCGAACTCAAGCATCTCCGTTTCCAGCATTCATCAACAGGAATGGAGTTTTGTTCTAGATCTGTAGAAGAACACTTGAGAGAAGTTGGTTGAACGGAGGAAGGGATGTAGGCGAGTGTGAGAGATAGAAGTTGAGACGGAGACGAGAGGCTGAGAAAGAAGTTGAGTCGGGGAAGTTTGACGATGAAGGGTGAGAGAAGGAGGATGGAGGTGATTGAATGAGAGAGAGAAATTTGAGAGAGAGACAGAAGTCTGGGAGAGGAACGACGGCGCAGTAGAGTGATGAATAGTAATGTGCGGAGAGATTAGGGTTACTGAGTTTAGTGAAAGAGAGAAGGAGTTGGTGCGTTGGGTCAGAGGTTGGGCCTCTGAGCCCATCAGCTTTTTGTTACTGGCTACACCCCCGGATTCAGTAACTCACCCCCTCCCCGTTTTTTGGTTGTTTGTTTTTTGATGCTAGCTGTTGGGTTGGGCCCAACTCTCTTGTATTTTCGCTAGTACCCCCTGTATTACTAATTCCCCTCCCCTGCATTTTATTTCTTTTAATATTTTTATTGCATTTGTAATTGTAATATTCTTTAAGAATTAGGGTTTAATATTTGTTAGAATATTTTAAATACTTAGAATAGAGTTTTAGGTGTTTTAAATTTCTTTTAGAGAATTTAGGATTTAATTTCTTTTAGGATATTATTTTAGTTCTTATTTTTAGTATAGAACTTTAGATTGTAATTTTTTAATTGCATATTCTTGTAAACTTTTCTTTTTAGGATATAGTTTTCTTAGGACTTTAATTGCCGTATTTTAGGAGTAGACTTTTATTTCCATTTGTTAGTAGATTTGTCTCCTATTCTCTCTCCTATCTTATTTTCTATCGGATTTTATTTCCGATTTTATTTTTGGCTGGCCGTGTGACACGATTCAATTGGAGAATGATTTTCGATATCATTTCTCTATCTTGTCTTTGACACGGACATCAATACGCTACCTCTGAGAGTTCGACTTCTCGTATAAATCGAACCATGACGGTCTAAGCGTTACATTGTTCTTGATTCGAGCGTCATCATCAAAGATCCAGAGAGGAGAAGATTGGAATGGAGCTTGCACGCACGTCAGGAGCCAACGGAGCTGCTTTGTCCAACATCATCACCGTCGTATTCAAGTCTTCAGGCAACCGTCGAGTGTTGTGGGCTGCATCGTTAGATACGAAGGAAATGACAGTTGAGGAGTTACTTCTCAATCGTCTAGGATGTCTAGTATGGTACCCTTAGGATACCATGCGACGCATTCGCTCCTACGTCTTAGGTTCTTGCGTGTGTGTCCCGAGTTCCTTCCCTTTTAGGCGTAAGCCTGCTTCCTCTTTGTTCTCGCCCCGTGCGAGCGAAACCTTTTTTTCTCTCGCGTTCAGGTGATCGAGACCCCTTCTCTTGCCCCCGTGCAATCGAGACTTGTTTTCCCGTCGAACTACGTTAGCTTTGATCTCTCGTGCCGGACGAGAATACGTAGGCATAGGATGCGATATCCTAGCGACCTCCCTTTTCCCTTTTTCCCGGTTTTAGCTGTAGTAGGCTGAACTACAGTTGCTCTGATTTCTCATACCGAATGAGAATATGTAGGCATAGGATGTGATATCCTAGCGAGCACACTAACAACTAACCTTTTTGTTCTCTCGCTGTCGTGTGATCGAGACTTTCCCGCTGACGACTGATGGTTCCTTTTCTCTTGCCCTTGCGCATTTGAGACCAGACCGTAGTTTTAGTTCCCATAAGTTCCCGTACCTTTCAAGCCAACTTAATCTCTTACCCCTGTGTGATTGAGAACACCCTTTTGACTACCCGTAGTTAGCCTAAACTACGTAAGCTCTGATCTTTCACGCTGTGTAGAAGTACGTAGACACAAGACGCAAAGTCTTGGCGAGCCAATTCCCTGTAGTTTCCCGAACTACGATGACTCTGACTTTCTCTCTTGAGAATACGTAGGCATAGAGTGCGACGCTCTATCGAGTCAGTTTCTTCCCATTTAGATTTAGCAGCCGTAGATAGATTATTTTGTATCCTATACACAAACCAAGCAAGCGTGGATCCCGTCGAGTACGACGGACGTGAGGGGTGCTAATACCTTCCCCTTGCGTAACCGACTCCCGAATCCAGGAGTTGGTTGCAATGAAAATTCCTTTCCCGTCCTTGCGGTAGGTTTACTTCGAGCATTTCCTTTCCTTCCGTTGGGATAAATAACGCACGATGGCGACTCTTCTGTTTAGCCGGCGCCGATTTTCGCAGAAGCGACAGGTATCTTCGATCAATTTGAACGCTTGATGCCTATGTGGCCAAGAACTGAATGGTCGCCGTATTTAAAGAATGTTATCTCCGCCGTTGTGCATGTGAGGTCAAATGATGTTCTAATACCCTCTACAAGTTCCCTCTGCCTTTGCATGAGAGTGTATATTACCCATTCACTTACCTTTTGTAAGTATATTTCGAGATATCTTCTCACCTTACCTTTTCGTAAGGGATTTCATTGCCTTTCGCGTGAAGTCTTATCCTTTTTCTCTCCATTTGTAAGCATTTCTTCGCTGTCTTTTACACGCGACAAAACTTTGTGTTAGGTATATTCGATCAATTTTGACGCTTGATGCCTCTGTGGCCAAGAACTGAATGGTCGTTGTACTTAAAGAATGTCATCTCCACCGTTGTGCCTGTGAGGTCAAATGATGTTCTGATACCCTTTACAAGTTCCCTCTACCTTTGCATGAGAGTGGCTATTACCTATTCACTTACATTTTGTAAGTACATTTTGAGATATCTTCTCACCTTACCTTTCTTAAGGGATTTCACTGCCTTTCGTGTGAAGGCTTATCCTTTTGCTTTCCTTTTGTAAGTATTTCTTCGTTGTCTTTTACACAGGACAAAACTTTGTGTTGGGTATCTTCGATCAATTTGGACGCTTGATGCCTATGTGGCCAAGAACTGAATGGTCGCCGTATTTAAAGAATGTTATCTCCGCCGTTGTGCCTGTAAGGTCAAATGATGTTGTGATACCCTCTACATGTTCCCTCTGCCTTTGCATGAAAGTGGATATTAACCATTCACTTACCTTTTGTAAGTACATTTCGAGATATCTTCTCACCTTACCTTTTCGTAAGGGATTTCATTGCCTTTCGCGTGAAGTCTTATCCATTTTCTTTCCTTTTGTAAGCATTTCTTCGTTGTGTTTTACACGCGACAAAACTTTGTGTTGGGTATATTCGATCAATTTGGACGCTTGATGCCTCTGTGGCCAAGAACTGAATGGTCGTTGTACTTAAAGAATGTCATCTCCGCCGTTGTGCCTGTGAGGTCAAATGATGTTGTGATTCCCTTTAAAAGTTCCCTCTGCCTTTCATGAGAGTGGCTATTACCTATTCACTTACATTTTGTAAGTACATTTTGAGATTTCTTCTCACCTTACCTTTCTTAAGGGATTTCACTGCCTTTCATGTGAAGGCTTATGTTTTTGCTTTCCTTTTGTAAGCATTTCTTTGCTGTCTTTTACACGCGACAAAACATTGTGTTGGGTATCTTCGATCAATTTGGACGCTTGATGCCTATGTGGCCAAGAACTAAATGGTCGCTGTACTTAAAGAATGTTATCTCCGCCGTTGTGCCTGTTTGGTCAAATGATGTTTTGACACCCTTTACAAGTTCCCTCTTGCTTTGCATAAGAGTGGCTATTAGTCATTCACTTGCCTTTTGTAAGTACATTTTGAGATATCTTCTCACCTTTCCTTTCGTAAGGGATTTCACTGCCTTTCGCGTGAAGTCTTATCCTTTTTATTTCCTTTTGTAAGCATTTCTTCGTTGTCTTTTACACGCGACAAAAGTTGGTGTTGGATATCTTCGATCAATTTGGACGCTTGATGCCTATGTGGCCAAGAGCTGAATGGTCGCCGTACGTAAGGAATGTCATCTCCGCCGTTGTGCCTGTGTGGTCAACTGATGTTCTAATACCCTTTACAAGTTCCCTCTGCCTCTGCATGAGAGTGGCTATTATCCATTCACTTACCTTTTGTATCTACATTTTGAGATATCTTCTCCCTTACCTTTCGTAAGGGATTTCATTGCCTTTCGCGTGAAGGCTTATCCTTTTGCTTTCCTTTTGTAAGCATTTATTCGATGTCTTTTACACGCGACAAAACTTTGTGTTGGGTATCTTCGATCAATTTGGACGCTTGATGCCTATGTGGCGAAGAACTGAATGGTCGCTGTACTTATATAATGTCATCTCCGCCGTTGTGCCTGTGTGGTCAAATGACGTTTTGATACCCTTTACAAGTTCTCTCTGCCTTTGCATGAGAGTGGCTATTACCCATTCACTTCCCTTTTGTAAGTACATTTTGAGATATCTTCTCACCTTACCTTTCGTAAGGGATTTCACTTCCTTTCATGTGAAGGCTTATCCTTTTGCTTTCCTTTTGTAAGCATTTCTTCGCTGTCTTTTACACGCGACAAAACTATGTGTTGGGTATCTTCGATCAATTTGGACGCTTGATGCCTATGTGGCCAAGAACTGAATGGTCGTCGTACTTACAGAATGGCATCTCCGCCTTTGTGACTGTGAGGTCAAATGATGTTCCGATACCCTCTACAAGTTCCCTCTGCCTTTGCATGAGAGTGGTTATTACCCATTCACTTAGCTTTTGTAAGTACATTTTAAGATATCTTCTCTTCTTACCTTTTCGTAAGGGATTTCATTGCCTTTCGCGTGAAGTCTTATCTTTTTTATTTCCTTTTGTAAGCATTTCTTCACTGTCTTTTACACGCGACAAAACTGTGTTGGATATCTTCGATCAATTTGGACGCTTGATGCCTATGTGGCCAAGAACTAAATGGTCGCCGTACTTAAAGAATGTCATCTCCGCCGTTGTGCCTGTGAGGTCAAATGATGTTCTGATACCCTCTACAAGTGCCCTCTTCCTTTGCATGAGAGTAGCTCTTACCCATTCACTTACCTTTTGTAAGTACATTTTGAGATATCTTCTCACCTCACCTTTCGTAAGGGATTTCATTGCCTTTCGTGAGAAGGCTTATCCATTTGCTTTCCTTTTGTAAGCATTTCTTCCCTGTCTTTTACACGCGACAAAACTTTGTGTTGGATATCTTCGATCAATTTGGACGCTTGATGCCTATGTGGCCAAGAACTAAATGGTCGCCGTACTTAAAGAATGTCATCTCCGCCGTTGTGCATGTGAGGTCAAATGATGTTCTGATACCCTCTACAAGTTCCCTCTGTCTTTGCATGATAGTGCCTATTACCCATTCACTTACCTTTTGTAAGTACATTTTGAGATATCTTCTCACCTTACCTTTTCGTACGGGATTTCATTGCCTTTCGCGTGAAGTCTTATCCTTTTGCTTTCCTTTTGTAAGCATTTCTTCGCTGTCTTTTACACTCGACAAAACTTTGTGTTAGGCATCTTCGATCAATTTGGACGCTTGATGCCTATGTGGCCAAGAACTGAATGGTCGCCGTAATTAAAGAATGTCATCTCCACCGTTGTGCCTGTGAGGTAAAATGATGTTCTGATACACTCTACAAGTTCCCTCTGCCTCTGCATGATAGTGGCTCTTAACCATTCACTTACCTTTTGTAAGTACATTTTGAGATATCTTCTCACCTTACATTTTCGTAAGGGATTTCATTGCCTTTCGCGTGAAGTCTTATCCTTTTGCTTTCCTTTTGTAAGCATTTCTTCGCTGTCTTTTACACGCGACAAAACTTTGTGTTGTGCATCTTCGATCAATTTGGACGCTTGATGCCTATGTGGCCAAGAACTGAATGGTCGCTGTAATTAAAGAATGTCATCTCTGCCGTTGTGCCTGTGAGGTCAAATGATGTTCTGATACCCTCTACAACTTCCCTCTGCCTTTGCATGGTAGTGGCGCTTACCCATTCACTTACCTTTTGTAAGTACATTTTGAGATATCTTCTCACCTTACCTTTCGTAAGGGATTTCATTGCCTTTCGTGTGAAGGCTTATCCTTCTGCTTTCCTTTTGTAAGCATTTATTCGCTGTCTTTTACACAAGACAAAACATTGTGTTGGGTATCTTCGATCAATTTGGACGCTTGATGCCTATGTGGCTAAGAACTAAATGGTCGCCGTACTTAAAGAATGTCATCTCCGCCGTTGTGCCTGTGAGGTCAAATGATGTTCTGATACCCTCTACAAGTGCCCTCTTCCTTTGCATGAGAGTAGCTCTTACCCATTCACTTACCTTTTGTAAGTACATTTTGAGATATCTTCTCACCTCACCTTTCGTAAGGGATTTCATTGCCTTTCGTGAGAAGGCTTATCCATTTGCTTTCCTTTTGTAAGCATTTCTTCCCTGTCTTTTACACGCGACAAAACTTTGTGTTGGATATCTTCGATCAATTTGGACGCTTGATGCCTATGTGGCCAAGAACTAAATGGTCGCCGTACTTAAAGAATGTCATCTCCGCCGTTGTGCATGTGAGGTCAAATGATGTTCTGATACCCTCTACAAGTTCCCTCTGTCTTTGCATGATAGTGCCTATTACCCATTCACTTACCTTTTGTAAGTACATTTTGAGATATCTTCTCACCTTACCTTTTCGTACGGGATTTCATTGCCTTTCGCGTGAAGTCTTATCCTTTTGCTTTCCTTTTGTAAGCATTTCTTCGCTGTCTTTTACACTCGACAAAACTTTGTGTTAGGCATCTTCGATCAATTTGGACGCTTGATGCCTATGTGGCCAAGAACTGAATGGTCGCCGTAATTAAAAAATGTCATCTCCACCGTTGTGCCTGTGAGGTAAAATGATGTTCTGATACACTCTACAAGTTCCCTCTGCCTTTGCATGATAGTGGCTCTTAACCATTCACTTACCTTTTGTAAGTACATTTTGAGATATCTTCTCACCTTACATTTTCGTAAGGGATTTCATTGCCTTTCGCGTGAAGTCTTATCCTTTTGCTTTCCATTTGTAAGCATTTCTTCGCTGTCTTTTACACGCGACAAAACTTTGTGTTGTGCATCTTTGATCAATTTGGACGCTTGATGCCTATGTGGCCAAGAACTGAATGGTCGCTGTAATTAAAGAATGTCATCTCTGCCGTTGTGCCTGTGAGGTAAAATGATGTTCTGATACCCTCTACAACTTCCCTCTGCCTTTGCATGGTAGTGGCGCTTACCCATTCACTTACCTTTTGTAAGTACATTTTGAGATATCTTCTCACCTTACCTTTCGTAAGGGATTTCATTGCCTTTCGTGTGAAGGCTTATCCTTCTGCTTTCCTTTTGTAAGCATTTATTCGCTGTCTTTTACACAAGACAAAACATTGTGTTGGGTATCTTCGATCAATTCGGACGCTTGATGCCTATGTGGCCAAGAACTAAATGGTCGCCGTACTTAAAGAATGTCATCTCCGCCGTTGTGCCTGTGAGGTCAAATGATGTTCTGATACCCTCTACAAGTGCCCTCTTCCTTTGCATGAGAGTAGCTCTTACCCATTCACTTACCTTTTTTAAGTACATTTTGAGATATCTTCTCACCTCACCATTCGTAAGGGATTTCATTGCCTTTCGTGAGAAGGCTTATCCATTTGCTTTCCTTTTGTAAGCATTTCTTCGCTGTCTTTTACACGCGACAAAAGTTTGTGTTGGATATCTTCGATCAATTTGGACGCTTGATGCCTATGTAGCCAAGAACTAAATGGTCGCCGTACTTAAAGAATGTCATCTCCGTCGTTGTGCCTGTGAGGTTAAATGATGTTCTGATACCCTCTTCAAGTGCCCTCTGCCTTTGCATGAGAGTGCCTATTACCCATTCACTTACATTTTGTAAGTACATTTTGAGATATCTTCTCACCTTACCTTTCGTAAGGGATTTCATTGCCTTTCGTGTGAAGGCTTATCCTTTTGCTTTCCTTTTGTAAGCATTTCTTCGCTGTCTTTTACACGCGACAAAACTTTGTGTTGGGTATCTTCGATCAATTTGGACGCTTGATGCCTATGTGGCCAAGAACTGAATGGTCCCTGTACTTGAAGAATGTCATCTCTGCCGTTGTGCCTGTGAGGTCAAATGATGTTCTGATACCCTCTACAAGTTCCCTCTGCCTTTGCATGAGAGTGGTTATTACCCATTCACTTACCTTTTGTAAGTACATTTTAAGATATCTTCTCTTCTTACCTTTTCGTAAGGGATTCAATTGCCTTTCGCGTGAAGTCTTATCCTTTTTATTTCCTTTTGTAAGCATTTCTTCGTTGTCTTTTACACGCGACAAAACTTTGTGTTGGATATCTTGGATCAATTTGGACGCTTGATGCCTATGTGGCCAAGAACTAAATGGTCGCCGTACTTAAAGAATGTCATCTCCGCCGTTGTGCCTGTGAGGTCAAATGATGTTTTGATACCCTCTACAAGTTCCCTCTGCCTTTGGATGAGTGTGCCTATTACCCATTCACTTACCTTTTGTAAGTACATTTTGAGATATCTTTTCACCTTACCTTTTCGTAAGGGATTTCATTGCCTTTCGCGTGAAGTCTTATCCATTTGCTTTCCTTTTGGTAGCATTTCTTCCCGGTCTTTTACACGCGACAAAACTTTGTGTTGGGTATCTTCGATGAATTTGGACGCTTGATGCCTATGTGGCCAAGAACTGAATGGTCGCTGTAATTAAAGAATGCCATCTCTGCCGTTGTGCTTGTGAGGTCAAATGATGTTCTGATACCCTCTACAACTTCCCTCCGCCTTTGCATGATAGTGGCGCTTACCCATTCACTTACCTTTTGTAAGTACATTTTGAGATATCTTCTCTTCTTTCCTTTTCGTAAGGGATTTCATTGCCTTTCGCGTGAAGTCTTATCCTTTTGCTTTCCTTTTGTAAGCATTTCTTCGCTGTCTTTTACACGCGACAAAACTTTGTGTTGGGTATCTTCGATCAATTTGGTCGCTTGATGCATATGTGGCCAAGAACTGAATGGTCGTTGTACTTAAAGAATGTCATCTCCGCCGTTGTGCCAGTGAGGTCAAATGATGTTTTGATACCCTTTACAAGTTCCCTCTGCCTTTGCATAAGAGTGGCTATTTCCCATTCACTTACCTTTTGTAAGTACATTTTGAGATATCTTCTCACCTTACCTTTCGTAAGGGATTTCACTGCCTTTCGTGTGAAGGCTTATCCTTTTGCTTTCCTTTTGTAAGCATTTCTTCGCTGTCTTTTACACGCGACAAAACTTTGTGTTGGGTATCTTCGATCAATTTGGACGCTTGATGCCTATGTGGCCAAGAACTGAATGGTCGTCGTACTTACAGAATGGCATCTCCGCCTTTGTTACTGTGAGGTCAAATGATGTTCCGATACCCTCTATAAGTTCCCTCTACCTTTGCATGAGAGTGGTTATTACCCATTCACTTACCTTTTGTAAGTACATTTTAAGATATCTTCTCTTCTTTCCTTTTCGTAAGGGATTTCATTGCCTTTCGCGTGAAATCTTATCCTTTTAATTTCCTTTTGGAACATTTATTCGCTGTCTTTTACACGCGACAAAACTGTGTTGGATATCTTCGGTCAATTTGGACGCTTGATGCCTATGTGGCCAAGAACTAAATGGTCTCCGTACTTAAAGAATGTCATCTCCGCCGTTGTGCCTGTGAGGTCAAATGATGTTCTGATACCCTCTACAAGTGCCCTCTTCCTTTGCATGAGAGTAGCTCTTACCCATTCACTTACCTTTTGTAAGTACATTTTGAGATATCTTCTCACCTCACCTTTCGTAAGGGATTTCATTGCCTTTCGTGAGAAGGCTTATCCATTTGCTTTCCTTTTGTAAGCATTTCTTCACTGTCTTTTACACGCGACAAAACATTGTGTTGGATATCTTCGATCAATTTGGACGCTTGATGCCTATGTGGCCAAGAACCAAATGGTCGCCGTACTTAAAGAATGTCGTCTCCGCCGTTGTGCCTGTGAGGTTAAATGATGTTCTGATACCCTCTTCAAGTGCCCTCTGCCTTTGCATGAGAGTGCCTATTACCCATTCACTTACATTTTGTAAGTACATTTTGAGATATCTTCTCACCTTACCTTTTCGTAAGGGATTTCATTGCCTTTCGCGTGAAGTCTTATCCTTTTGCTTTCCTTTTGTAAGCATTTCTTCGCTGTCTTTTACACTCGACAAAACTCTGTGTTAGGCATCTTCGATCAATTTGGACGCTTGATGCCTATGTGGCCAAGAACTGAATGGTCGCCGTAATTAAAGAATGTCATCTCCGCCGTTGTGCCTGTGAGGTCAAATGATGTTCTGATACACTCTACAAGTTCCCTCTGCCTTTGCATGATAGTGTCTCTTACCCATTCACTTACCTTTTGTAAGTACATTTTGAGATATCTTCTCACTTACCTTTCGTAAGGGATTTCATTGCCTTTCGCGTGAAGTCTTATCCTTTTGCTTTCCTTTTGTAAGCATTTCTTCGCTGTCTTTTACACGCGACAAAACTTTGTGTTATGCATCTTCGATCAATTTGGACGCTTGATGCCTATGTGGCCAAGAACTGAATGGTCGCTGTAATTAAAGAATGCCATCTCTGCCGTTGTGCTTGTGAGGTCAAATGATGTTCTGATACCCTCTACAACTTCCCTCCGCCTTTGCATGATAGTGGCGCTTACCCATTCACTTACCTTTTGTAAGTACATTTTGAGATATCTTCTCTTCTTTCCTTTTCGTAAGGGATTTCATTGCCTTTCGCGTGAAGTCTTATCCTTTTGCTTTCCTTTTGTAAGCATTTCTTCGCTGTCTTTTACACGCGACAAAACTTTGTGTTGGGTATCTTCGATCAATTTGGTCGCTTGATGCATATGTGGCCAAGAACTGAATGGTCGTTGTACTTAAAGAATGTCATCTCCGCCGTTGTGCCAGTGAGGTCAAATGATGTTTTGATACCCTTTACAAGTTCCCTCTGCCTTTGCATAAGAGTGGCTATTACCCATTCACTTACCTTTTGTAAGTACATTTTGAGATATCTTCTCACCTTACCTTTCGTAAGGGATTTCACTGCCTTTCGTGTGAAGGCTTATCCTTTTGCTTTCCTTTTGTAAGCATTTCTTCGCTGTCTTTTACACGCGACAAAACTTTGTGTTGGGTATCTTCGATCAATTTGGACGCTTGATGCCTATGTGGCCAAGAACTGAATGGTCGTCGTACTTACAGAATGGCATCTCCGCCTTTGTTACTGTGAGGTCAAATGATGTTCCGATACCCTCTATAAGTTCCCTCTACCTTTGCATGAGAGTGGTTATTACCCATTCACTTACCTTTTGTAAGTACATTTTAAGATATCTTCTCTTCTTTCCTTTTCGTAAGGGATTTCATTGCCTTTCGCGTGAAATCTTATCCTTTTAATTTCCTTTTGGAACATTTATTCGCTGTCTTTTACACGCGACAAAACTGTGTTGGATATCTTCGGTCAATTTGGACGCTTGATGCCTATGTGGCCAAGAACTAAATGGTCTCCGTACTTAAAGAATGTCATCTCCGCCGTTGTGCCTGTGAGGTCAAATGATGTTCTGATACCCTCTACAAGTGCCCTCTTCCTTTGCATGAGAGTAGCTCTTACCCATTCACTTACCTTTTGTAAGTACATTTTGAGATATCTTCTCACCTCACCTTTCGTAAGGGATTTCATTGCCTTTCGTGAGAAGGCTTATCCATTTGCTTTCCTTTTGTAAGCATTTCTTCACTGTCTTTTACACGCGACAAAACATTGTGTTGGATATCTTCGATCAATTTGGACGCTTGATGCCTATGTGGCCAAGAACCAAATGGTCGCCGTACTTAAAGAATGTCATCTCCGCCGTTGTGCCTGTGAGGTTAAATGATGTTCTGATACCCTCTTCAAGTGCCCTCTGCCTTTGCATGAGAGTGCCTATTACCCATTCACTTACATTTTGTAAGTACATTTTGAGATATCTTCTCACCTTACCTTTTCGTAAGGGATTTCATTGCCTTTCGCGTGAAGTCTTATCCTTTTGCTTTCCTTTTGTAAGCATTTCTTCGCTGTCTTTTACACTCGACAAAACTCTGTGTTAGGCATCTTCGATCAATTTGGACGTTTGATGCCTATGTGGCCAAGAACTGAATGGTCGCCGTAATTAAAGAATGTCATCTCCGCCGTTGTGCCTGTGAGGTCAAATGATGTTCTGATACACTCTACAAGTTCCCTCTGCCTTTGCATGATAGTGTCTCTTACCCATTCACTTACCTTTTGTAAGTACATTTTGAGATATCTTCTCACTTACCTTTCGTAAGGGATTTCATTGCCTTTCGCGTGAAGTCTTATCCTTTTGCTTTCCTTTTGTAAGCATTTCTTCGCTGTCTTTTATACGCGACAAAACTTTGTGTTATGCATCTTCGATCAATTTGGACGCTTGATGCCTATGTGGCCAAGAACTGAATGGTCGCTGTAATTAAAGAATGTCATCTCTGCCGTTGTGCTTGTGAGGTCAAATGATGTTCTGATACCCTCTACAACTTCCCTCCGCCTTTGCATGATAGTGGCGCTTACCCATTCACTTACCTTTTGTAAGTACATTTTGAGATATCTTCTCTTCTTTCCTTTTCGTAAGGGATTTCATTGCCTTTCGCGTGAAGTCTTATCCTTTTGCTTTCCTTTTGTAAGCATTTCTTCGCTGTCTTTTACACAAGACAAAACATTGTGTTGGGTATCTTCGATCAATTTGGACGTTTGATGCCTATGTGGCCAAGAACTAAATGGTCGCCGTACTTAAAGAATGTCATCTCCGCCATTGTGCCTATGAGGTCAACTAATGTTTTGATACCCTCTACAAGTGCCCTCTGCCTTTGCATGAGAGTGCCTATTACCCATTCACTTACCTTTTGTAAGTACATTTTGAGATATCTTCTCACCTTACCTTTTCGTAAGGGATTTCATTGCCTTTCGCGTGAAGTCTTATCTTTTTGCTTTCCTTTTGTAAGCATTTCTTCGCTGTCTTTTACACGCGACAAAACTTTGTGTTGGGTATCTTCGATCAATTTGGACGCTTGATGCCTATGTGGCGAAGAACTGAATGGTCTCCGTAATTAAAGAATGTCATCTCCGCCGTTGTGCCTGTGAGGTCAAATGATGTTCTGATAGCCTCTACAAGTTCCCTCTGCCTTTGCATGAGAGTGGCTATTACCCATTCACTTACCTTTTGTAAGTACATTTTGAGATATCTTCTCACCTTACCTTTCGTAAGGGATTTCATTGCCTTTCGTGTGAAGGCTTATCCTTTTCCTTTCCTTTTGTAAGCATTTCTTCGCTGTCTTTTACACACGACAAAACTTTGTGTTGGGTATCTTCGATCAATTTGGACGCTTGATGCCTATGTGGCCACGAACTGATTGGTCCCCGTACTTAAAGAATGTCATCTCCGCCGTTGTGCCTGTGAGGTCAAATGATGTTCTGATACCCTCTACAAGTTCCCTCTGCCTTTGCATGATAGTGGCTCTTATCCATTCACTTACCTTTTGTAAGTACATTTTGAGATATCTTCTCACCTTACCTTTTCGTAAGGGATTTCATTGCCTTTCGCGTGAAGTCTTATCCTTTTGCTTTCCTTTAGTAAGCATTTCTTCGCTGTCTTTTACACGCGACAAAACTTTGTGTTGGGTATCTTCGATCAATTTGGACGCTTGATGCCTATGTGGCCAAGAGCTGAATGGTAGCCGTAATTAAAGAATGTCATCTCCGTTGTTGTGCCTGTGAGGTCAAATGATGTTCTGATACCCTCTACAAGTTCCCTCTGCCTTTGCATGAGAGTGGCTATTACCCATTCACTTACCTTTTGTATCTACATTTTGAGATATCTTCTCACCTTACCTTTTCGTAAGGGATTTCATTGCCTTTCGCGTGAAGCCTTATCCTTTTGCTTTCCTTTTGTAAGCATTTCTTCGATGTCTTTTACACGTGACAAAATTTGTGTTGGGTATGTTCGATCAATTGTGACGCTTGATGCCTATGTGGCCAATAACTGAATGGTCGCTGTACTTAAAGAATGTCATCTCCGTCGTTGTGCCTGTGAGGTCAAATGATGTTCTGATACCCTTTGCAAGTTCCCTCTGCCTTTGCATGAGAGTGGCTATTACCTATTCACTTACCTTTTGTAAGTACATTTTGAGATATCTTCTCACCTTACCTTTCTAAAGGGATTTCACTGCCTTTCGTGTGAAGGCTTATCCTTTTGCTTTCCTTTTGTAAGCATTTCTTCGCTATCTTTTACACACGACAAAATATTGTGTTTGGTATCTTAAAGAATATTGTGTTGGACGCTTGATGCCTATGTGGCGAAGAACTGAATGGTCGCTGTACTTAATGAATGTCATCTCCGCCGTTGTGCCTGTGTGGTCAAATGATGTTTTGATACCCTTTGCAAGTTCCCTCTGCCTTTGCATGAGAGTGGCTATTACCCATTCACTTACCTTTTGTATTTACATTTTGAGATATCTTCTCACCTTACCTTTCGTAAGGGATTTCATTGCCTTTCGCGTGAAGGCTTATCCTTTTGCTTTCCTTTTGTAAGCATTTATTCGCTGTCTTTTACACGCGACAAAACTTTGTGTTGGGTATCTTCGATCAATTTGGACGCTTGATGCCTATGTGGCCAAGAACTGAATGGTTGCCGTCATTAAATAATGTCATCTCCGTCGTTGTGCCTGTGAGGTCAAATGATGTTTTGATACCCCCTACAAGTTCCCCCTGCCTTTGCATGAGAGTGGCTATTACCCATTCACTTACCTTTTGTAAGTACATTTCGAGATATCTTCTCACCTTACCTTTTCGTAAGGGATTTCATTGCCTTTCGCGTGAAGTCTTATCATTTTTCTTTCCTTTTGTAAGCATTTCTTCGCTGTCTTTTACACGCGACAAAACTTTGTGTTGGGTATCTTCGATCAATTTGGTCGCTTGATGCATATGTGGCCAAGAACTGAATGGTCGTTGTACTTAAAGAATGTCATCTCCGCCGTTGTGCCAGTGAGGTCAAATGATGTTCTGATACCCTCTACAAGTTCCCTCTGCCTTTGCATGAGAATGTCTATTACCTATTCACTTACATTTTGTAAGTACATTTTGAGATATCTTCTCACCTTACCTTTTCGTAAGGGATTTCATTGCCTTTCGCGTGAAGTCTTATCCTTTTGCTTTCCTTTTGTAAGCATTTCTTCGATGTCTTTTACACGCGACAAAATTTGTATTGGGTATGTTCGATCAATTGGGACGCTTGATGCCTATGTGGCCAATAACTGAATGGTCGTTGTACTTAAAGAATGTCATCTCCGTCGTTGTGCCTGTGAGGTCAAATGATGTTCTGATACCCTTTGCAAGTTCCCTCTGCCTTTGCATGAGTGTGGCTATTACCTATTCACTTACCTTTTGTAAGTACATTTTGAGATATCTTTTCACCTTACCTTTCTAAAGGGATTTCACTGCCTTTCTTGTGAAGGCTTATCCTTTTGCTTTCCTTTTGTAAGCATTTCTTCGCTATCTTTTACACACGACAAAATATTATGTTGGGTATCTTCGATCAATTTGGACGCTTGATGCCTATGTGGCGAAGAACTGAATGGTCGCTGTACTTAAAGAATGTCATCTCCGCCGTTGTGCCCGTGTGGTCAAATGATGTTTTGATACCCTTTGCAAGTTCCCTCTGCCTTGGCATGAGAGTGGCTATTACCCATTCACTTACCTTTTGTATTTACATTTTGAGATATCTTCTCACCTTAGCTTTCGTAAGGGATTTCATTTCCTTTCGCGTGAAGGCTTATCCTTTTGCTTTCCTTTTGTAAGCATTTATTCGCTGTCTTTTACACGCGACAAAACTTTGTGTTGGGTATCTTCGATCAATTTGGACGCTTGATGCCTATGTGGCCAAGAACTGAATGGTTGCCGTTATTAAAGAATGTCATCTCCGCCGTTGTGCCTGTGAGGTCAAATGATGTTTTGATACCCCCTACAAGTTCCCCCTGCCTTTGCATGAGAGTGGCTATTACCCATTCACTTACCTTTTGTATCTACATTTTGAGATATCTTCTCACCTTACCTTTTCGTAAGGGATTTCATTGCCTTTCGCGTGAAGCCTTATCCTTTTGCTTTCCTTTTGTAAGCATTTCTTCGATGTCTTTTACACGTGACAAAATTTGTGTTGGGTATGTTCGATCAATTGTGACGCTTGATGCCTATGTGGCCAATAACTGAATGGTCGCTGTACTTAAAGAATGTCATCTCCGTCGTTGTGCCTGTGAGGTCAAATGATGTTCTGATACCCTTTGCAAGTTCCCTCTGCCTTTGCATGAGAGTGGCTATTACCTATTCACTTACCTTTTGTAAGTACATTTTGAGATATCTTCTCACCTTACCTTTCTAAAGGGATTTCACTGCCTTTCGTGTGAAGGCTTATCCTTTTGCTTTCCTTTTGTAAGCATTTCTTCGCTATCTTTTACACACGACAAAATATTGTGTTTGGTATCTTAAAGAATATTGTGTTGGACGCTTGATGCCTATGTGGCGAAGAACTGAATGGTCGCTGTACTTAATGAATGTCATCTCCGCCGTTGTGCCTGTGTGGTCAAATGATGTTTTGATACCCTTTGCAAGTTCCCTCTGCCTTTGCATGAGAGTGGCTATTACCCATTCACTTACCTTTTGTATTTACATTTTGAGATATCTTCTCACCTTACCTTTCGTAAGGGATTTCATTGCCTTTCGCGTGAAGGCTTATCCTTTTGCTTTCCTTTTGTAAGCATTTATTCGCTGTCTTTTACACGCGACAAAACTTTGTGTTGGGTATCTTCGATCAATTTGGACGCTTGATGCCTATGTGGCCAAGAACTGAATGGTTGCCGTCATTAAATAATGTCATCTCCGTCGTTGTGCCTGTGAGGTCAAATGATGTTTTGATACCCCCTACAAGTTCCCCCTGCCTTTGCATGAGAGTGGCTATTACCCATTCACTTACCTTTTGTAAGTACATTTCGAGATATCTTCTCACCTTACCTTTTCGTAAGGGATTTCATTGCCTTTCGCGTGAAGTCTTATCATTTTTCTTTCCTTTTGTAAGCATTTCTTCGCTGTCTTTTACACGCGACAAAACTTTGTGTTGGGTATCTTCGATCAATTTGGTCGCTTGATGCATATGTGGCCAAGAACTGAATGGTCGTTGTACTTAAAGAATGTCATCTCCGCCGTTGTGCCAGTGAGGTCAAATGATGTTCTGATACCCTCTACAAGTTCCCTCTGCCTTTGCATGAGAATGTCTATTACCTATTCACTTACATTTTGTAAGTACATTTTGAGATATCTTCTCACCTTACCTTTTCGTAAGGGATTTCATTGCCTTTCGCGTGAAGTCTTATCCTTTTGCTTTCCTTTTGTAAGCATTTCTTCGATGTCTTTTACACGCGACAAAATTTGTATTGGGTATGTTCGATCAATTGGGACGCTTGATGCCTATGTGGCCAATAACTGAATGGTCGTTGTACTTAAAGAATGTCATCTCCGTCGTTGTGCCTGTGAGGTCAAATGATGTTCTGATACCCTTTGCAAGTTCCCTCTGCCTTTGCATGAGTGTGGCTATTACCTATTCACTTACCTTTTGTAAGTACATTTTGAGATATCTTTTCACCTTACCTTTCTAAAGGGATTTCACTGCCTTTCTTGTGAAGGCTTATCCTTTTGCTTTCCTTTTGTAAGCATTTCTTCGCTATCTTTTACACACGACAAAATATTATGTTGGGTATCTTCGATCAATTTGGACGCTTGATGCCTATGTGGCGAAGAACTGAATGGTCGCTGTACTTAAAGAATGTCATCTCCGCCGTTGTGCCCGTGTGGTCAAATGATGTTTTGATACCCTTTGCAAGTTCCCTCTGCCTTGGCATGAGAGTGGCTATTACCCATTCACTTACCTTTTGTATTTACATTTTGAGATATCTTCTCACCTTAGCTTTCGTAAGGGATTTCATTTCCTTTCGCGTGAAGGCTTATCCTTTTGCTTTCCTTTTGTAAGCATTTATTCGCTGTCTTTTACACGCGACAAAACTTTGTGTTGGGTATCTTCGATCAATTTGGACGCTTGATGCCTATGTGGCCAAGAACTGAATGGTTGCCGTTATTAAAGAATGTCATCTCCGCCGTTGTGCCTGTGAGGTCAAATGATGTTTTGATACCCCCTACAAGTTCCCCCTGCCTTTGCATGAGAGTGGCTATTACCCATTCACTTACCTTTTGTAAGTACATTTCGAGATATCTTTTCACCTTACCTTTTCGTAAGGGATTTCATTGCCTTTCGCGTGAAGTCTTATCATTTTTCTTTCCTTTTGTAAGCATTTCTTCACTGTCTTTTACACGCGAAAAAACTTTGTGTTGGGTATCTTCGATCAATTTGGTCGCTTGATGCATATGTGGCCAAGAACTGAATGGTCGTTGTACTTAAAGAATGTCATCTCCGCCGTTGTGCCAGTGAGGTCAAATGATGTTCTGATACCCTCTACAAGTTCCCTCTGCCTTTGCATGAGAATGTCTATTACCTATTCACTTACATTTTGTAAGTACATTTTTAGATATCTTCTCACCTTACCTTTTCGTAAGGGATTTCATTGCCTTTCGCGTGAAGTCTTATCCTTTTGCTTTCCTTTTGTAAGCATTTCTTCGATGTCTTTTACACGCGACAAAATTTGTGTTGGGTATGTTCGATCAATTGGGACGCTTGATGCCTATGTGGCCAATAACTGAATGGTCGTTGTACTTAAAGAATGTCATCTCCGTCGTTGTGCCTGTGAGGTCAAATGATGTTCTGATACCCTTTGCAAGTTCCCTCTGCCTTTGCATGAGTGTGGCTATTACCTATTCACTTACCTTTTGTAAGTACATTTTGAGATATCTTTTCACCTTACCTTTCTAAAGGGATTTCACTGCCTTTCTTGTGAAGGCTTATCCTTTTGCTTTCCTTTTGTAAGCATTTCTTCGCTATCTTTTACACACGACAAAATATTATGTTGGGTATCTTCGATCAATTTGGACGCTTGATGCCTATGTGGCGAAGAACTGAATGGTCGCTGTACTTAAAGAATGTCATCTCCGCCGTTGTGCCCGTGTGGTCAAATGATGTTTTGATACCTTTTGCAAGTTCCCTCTGCCTTGGCATGAGAGTGGCTATTACCCATTCACTTACCTTTTGTATTTACATTTTGAGATATCTTCTCACCTTAGCTTTCGTAAGGGATTTCATTTCCTTTCGCGTGAAGGCTTATCCTTTTGCTTTCCTTTTGTAAGCATTTATTCGCTGTCTTTTACACGCGACAAAACTTTGTGTTGGGTATCTTCGATCAATTTGGACGCTTGATGCCTATGTGGCCAAGAACTGAATGGTTGCCGTTATTAAAGAATGTCATCTCCGCCGTTGTGCCTGTGAGGTCAAATGATGTTTTGATACCCCCTACAAGTTCCCCCTGCCTTTGCATGAGAGTGGCTATTACCCATTCACTTACCTTTTGTAAGTACATTTCGAGATATCTTTTCACCTTACCTTTTCGTAAGGGATTTCATTGCCTTTCGTGTGAAGTCTTATCATTTTTCTTTCCTTTTGTAAGCATTTCTTCACTGTCTTTTACACGCGAAAAAACTTTGTGTTGGGTATCTTCGATCAATTTGGTCGCTTGATGCATATGTGGCCAAGAACTGAATGGTCGTTGTACTTAAAGAATGTCATCTCCGCCGTTGTGCCAGTGAGGTCAAATGATGTTCTGATACCCTCTACAAGTTCCCTCTGCCTTTGCATGAGAATGTCTATTACCTATTCACTTACATTTTGTAAGTACATTTTTAGATATCTTCTCACCTTACCTTTTCGTAAGGGATTTCATTGCCTTTCGCGTGAAGTCTTATCCTTTTGCTTTCCTTTTGTAAGCATTTCTTCGATGTCTTTTACACGCGACAAAATTTGTGTTGGGTATGTTCGATCAATTGGGACGCTTGATGCCTATGTGGCCAATAACTGAATGGTCGTTGTACTTAAAGAATGTCATCTCCGTCGTTGTGCCTGTGAGGTCAAATGATGTTCTGATACCCTTTGCAAGTTCCCTCTGCCTTTGCATGAGTGTGGCTATTACCTATTCACTTACCTTTTGTAAGTACATTTTGAGATATCTTTTCACCTTACCTTTCTAAAGGGATTTCACTGCCTTTCTTGTGAAGGCTTATCCTTTTGCTTTCCTTTTGTAAGCATTTCTTCGCTATCTTTTACACACGACAAAATATTATGTTGGGTATCTTCGATCAATTTGGACGCTTGATGCCTATGTGGCGAAGAACTGAATGGTCGCTGTACTTAAAGAATGTCATCTCCGCCGTTGTGCCCGTGTGGTCAAATGATGTTTTGATACCTTTTGCAAGTTCCCTCTGCCTTGGCATGAGAGTGGCTATTACCCATTCACTTACCTTTTGTATTTACATTTTGAGATATCTTCTCACCTTAGCTTTCGTAAGGGATTTCATTTCCTTTCGCGTGAAGGCTTATCCTTTTGCTTTCCTTTTGTAAGCATTTATTCGCTGTCTTTTACACGCGACAAAACTTTGTGTTGGGTATCTTCGATCAATTTGGACGCTTGATGCCTATGTGGCCAAGAACTGAATGGTTGCCGTTATTAAAGAATGTCATCTCCGCCGTTGTGCCTGTGAGGTCAAATGATGTTTTGATACCCCCTACAAGTTCCCCCTGCCTTTGCATGAGAGTGGCTATTACCCATTCACTTACCTTTTGTAAGTACATTTCGAGATATCTTTTCACCTTACCTTTTCGTAAGGGATTTCATTGCCTTTCGTGTGAAGTCTTATCATTTTTCTTTCCTTTTGTAAGCATTTCTTCACTGTCTTTTACACGCGAAAAAACTTTGTGTTGGGTATCTTCGATCAATTTGGTCGCTTGATGCATATGTGGCCAAGAACTGAATGGTCGTTGTACTTAAAGAATGTCATCTCCGCCGTTGTGCCTGTGAGGTCAAATGATGTTCTGATACCCTCTACAAGTTCCCTCTGCCTTTGCATGAGAGTGTCTATTACCTATTCATTTACATTTTGTAAGTACATTTTGAGATATCTTCTCACCTTACCTTTTCGTAAGGGATTTCATTGCCTTTCGCGTGAAGTCTTATCCTTTTGCTTTCCTTTTGTAAGCATTTCTTCGATGTCTTTTACACGCGACAAAATTTGTGTTGGGTATGTTCGATCAATTGGGACGCTTGATGCCTATGTGGCCAATAACTGAATGGTCGCTGTACTTAAAGAATGTCATCTTCGTCGTTGTGCCTGTGAGGTCAAATGATGTTCTGATACCCTTTGCAAGTTCCCTTTGCCTTTGCATGAGAGTGGCTATTACCTATTCACTTACCTTTTGTAAGTACATTTTGAGATATCTTCTCACCTTACCTTTCTAAAGGGATTTCACTGCCTTTCGTGTGAAGGCTTATCCTTTTGCTTTCCTTTTGTAAGCATTTCTTCGCTATCTTTTACACACGACAAAATATTATGTTGGGTATCTTCGATCAATTTGGACGCTTGATGCCTATGTGGCGAAGAACTGAATGGTCGCTGTACTTAAAGAATGTCATCTCCGTCGTTGTGCCTGTGTGGTCAAATGATGTTTTGATACCCTTTGCAAGTTCCCTCTGCCTTGGCATGAGAGTGGCTATTACCCATTCACTTACCTTTTGTATTTACATTTTGAGATATCTTCTCACCTTACCTTTCGTAAGGGATTTCATTGCCTTTCGCGTGAAGGCTTATCCTTTTGCTTTCCTTTTGTAAGCATTTATTCGCTGACTTTTACACGCGACAAAAATTTGTGTTTGGTATCTTCGATCAATTTGGACGCTTGATGCCTATGTGGCCAAGAACTGAATGGTTGCCGTTATTAAAGAATGTCATCTCCGCCGTTGTGCCTGTGAGGTCAAATGATGTTTTGATACCCCCTACAAGTTCCCCCTGCCTTTGCATGAGAGTGGCAATTACCCATTCACTTACCTTTTGTAAGTAAATTTCGAGATATCTTCTCACCTTACCTTTTCGTAAGGGATTTCATTGCCTTTCGCGTGAAGTCTTATCATTTTTCTTTCCTTTTGTAAGCATTTCTTCGCTGTCTTTTACACGCGACAAAACTTTGTGTTGGGTATCTTCGATCAATTTGGTCGCTTGATGCATATGTGGCCAAGAACTGAATGGTCGTTGTACTTAAAGAATGTCATCTCCGCCGTTGTGCCTGTGAGGTCAAATGATGTTCTAATACCCTCTACAAGTTCCCTCTGCCTTTTAATGAGAGTGTCTATTACCTATTCACTTACATTTTGTAAGTACATTTTGAGATATCTTCTCACCTTACCTTTTCGTAAGGGATTTCATTGCCTTTCGCGTGAAGTCTTATCCTTTTGCTTTCCTTTTGTAAGCATTTCTACGATGTCTTTTACACGCGACAAAATTTGTGTTGGGTATGTTCGATCAATTGGGACGCTTGATGCCTATGTGGCCAATAACTGAATGGTCGCTGTACTTAAAGAATGTCATCTCCGTCGTTGTGCCTGTGAGGTCAAATGATGTTCTGATACCCTTTGCAAGTTCCCTCTGCCTTTGCATGACAGTGGCTATTACCTATTCACTTACCTTTTGTAAGTACATTTTGAGATATCTTCTCACCTTACCTTTCTAAAGGGATTTCACTGCCTTTCGTGTGAAGGATTATCCTTTTGCTTTCCTTTTGTAAGCATTTCTTCGGTATCTTTTACACACGACAAAATATTATGTTGGGTATCTTCGATCAATTTGGACGCTTGATGCCTATGTGGCGAAGAACTGAATGGTCGCTGTACTTAAAGAATGTCATCTCCGCCGTTGTGCCTGTGTGGTCAAATGATGTTTTGATACCCTTTGCAAGTTCCCTCTGCCATGGCATGAGAGTGGCTATTACCCATTCACTTACCTTTTGTATTTACATTTTGAGATATCTTCTCACCTTACCTTTCGTAAGGGATTTCATTGCCTTTCGCGTGAAGGCTTATCCTTTTCCTTTCCTTTTGTAAGCATTTATTCACTGTCTTTTACACGCGACAAAACTTTGTGTTGGGTATCTTCGATCAATTTGGACGCTTGATGCCTATGTGGCCAAGAACTGAATGGTTGCCGTTATTAAAGAATGTCATCTCCGCCGTTGTGCCTGTGAGGTCAAATGATGTTTTGATACCCCCTACAAGTTCCCCCTGCCTTTGCATGAGAGTGGCTATTACCCATTCACTTACCTTTTGTAAGTACATTTCGAGATATCTTCTCACCTTACCTTTTCGTAAGGGATTTCATTGCCTTTCGCGTGAAGTCTTATCATTTTTATTTCCTTTTGTAAGCATTTCTTCGCTGTCTTTTACACGCGACAAAACTTTGTGTTGGGGATCTTCGATCAATTTGGTCGCTTGATGCATATGTGGCCAAGAACTGAATGGTCGTTGTACTTAAAGAATGTCATCTCCGCCGTTGTGCCTGTGAGGTCAAATGATGTTCTGATACCCTCTACAAGTTCCCTCTGCCTTTTCATGAGAGTGTCTATTACCTATTCACTTACATTTTGTAAGTACATTTTGAGATATCTTCTCACCTTACCTTTTCGTAAGGGATTTCATTGCCTTTCGCGTGAAGTCTTATCCTTTTGCTTTCCTTTTGTAAGCATTTCTTCGATGTCTTTTACACGCGACAAAATTTGTGTTGGGTATGTTCGATCAATTGGGACGCTTGATGCCTATGTGGCCAATAACTGAATGGTCGCTGTACTTAAAGAATGTCATCTCCGTCGTTGTGCCTGTGAGGTCAAATGATGTTCTGATACCCTTTGCAAGTTCCTTCTGCCTTTGCATGAGAGTGGCTATTACCTATTCACTTACCTTTTGTAAGTACATTTTGAGATATCTTCTCACCTTACCTTTCTAAAGGGATTTCACTGCCTTTCGTGTGAAGGCTTATCCTTTTGCTTTCCTTTTGTAAGCATTTCTTCGGTATCTTTTACACACGATAAAATATTATGTTGGGTATCTTCGATCAATTTGGACGCTTGATGCCTATGTGGCGAAGAACTAAATGGTCGTTGTACTTAAAGAATGTCATCTCCGCCGTTGTGCCTGTGAGGTCAAATGATGTTCTGATACCCTCTACAAGTTCCCTCTGCCTTTTCATGAGAGTGTCTATTACCTATTCACTTACATTTTGTAAGTACATTTTGAGATATCTTCTCACCTTACCTTTTCGTAAGGGATTTCATTGCCTTTCGCGTGAAGGCTTATCCTTTTACTTTCCTTTTGTAAGCATTTATTCACTGTCTTTTACACGCGACAAAACTTTGTGTTGGGTATCTTTGATCAATTTGGACGCTTGATGCCTATGTGGCCAAGAACTGAATGGTTGCCGTTATTAAAGAATGTCATCTCCGCCGTTGTGCCTGTGAGGTCAAATGATGTTTTGACACCCCCTACAAGTTCCCCCTGCCTTTGCATGAGAGTGGCTATTTCCCATTCACTTACCTTTTGTAAGTACATTTCGAGATATCTTATCACCTTACCTTTTCGTAAGGGATTTCATTGCCTTTCGCGTGAAGTCTTATCATTTTTATTTCCTTTTGTAAGCATTTCTTCGCTGTCTTTTACACGCGACAAAACTTTGTGTTGGGTATCTTCGATCAATTTGGTCGCTTGATGCATATGTGGCCAAGAACTGAATGGTCGTTGTACTTAAAGAATGTCATCTCTGCCGTTGTGCCTGTGAGGTCAAATGATGTTCTGATACCCATTTATAAGTTCCCTCTGCCTTTGCATGAGAGTGTCTATTACCTATTCACTTACATTTTGTAAGTACATTTTGAGATATCTTCTGACCTTACCTTTTCGTAAGGGATTTCATTGCCTTTCGCGTGAAGTCTTATCTTTTTGCTTTCCTTTTGTAAGCATTTCTTCGCTGTCTTTTACACGCGACAAAACTTTGTGTTGGGTATATTCGATCAATTTGGACGCTTGATGCCTCTGTGGATAAGAACTGAATGGTCGTTGTACTTAAAGAATGTCATCTCCTCCGTTGTGCCTGTGAGGTCAAATAATGTTCTGATACCCTTTATAAGTTCCCTCTGCCTTTGCATGAGACTGGCTATTACCCATTCACTTACCTTTTGTATCTACATTTTGAGATATCTTCACACCTTACCTTTCGTAATGGATTTCACTGCCTTTCGTGTGAAGGCTTATCCTTTTGCTTTCCTTTTGTAAGCATTTCTTCGCTATCTTTTACACGCGACAAAACATTGTGTTGGGTATCTTCGATCAATTTGGACGCTTGATGCTTATGTGGCGAAGAACTGAATGGTCGCTGTACTTAAAGAATGTCATCTTCGCCGTTGTGCCTGTGAGGTCAAATGATGTTTTGATACCCTTTGCAAGTCCCCTATGCCTTTGCATGAGAGTGGCTATTACCCAGTCACTTACCTTTTGTATTTACATTTTGAGATATCTTCTCACCTTACCTTTCGTAATGGATTTCACTGCCTTTCGCGTGAAGGCTTATCCTTTTGCTTTCCTTTTGTAAGCATTTCTTCGCTATCTTTTACACGCGACAAAACATTGTGTTGGGTATCTTCGATCAATTTGGACGCTTGATGCTTATGTGGCGAAGAACTGAATGGTCGCTGTACTTAAAGAATGTCATCTTCGCCGTTGTGCCTGTGTGGTCAAATGATGTTTTGATACCCTTTGCAAGTCCCCTATGCCTTTGCATGAGAGTGGCTATTACCCAGTCACTTACCTTTTGTATTTACATTTTGAGATATCTTCTCACCTTACCTTTCGTAAGGGATTTCATTGCCTTTCGCGTGAAGGCTTATCCTTTTACTTTCCTTTTGTAATCATTTATTCACTGTCTTTTACACGCGACAAAACTTTGTGTTGGGTATCTTCGATCAATTTGGTCGCTTGATGCATATGTGGCCAAGAACTGAATGGTCGTTGTACTTAAAGAATGTCATCTCCGCCGTTGTACCTGTGAGGTCAAATGATGTTCTGATAACCTCTACAAGTTCCCTCTGCCTTTGCATGAGAGTGGCTATTACCTTTTCACTTACCTTTTGTAAGTACATTTTGAGATATCTTCTCACCTTACCTTTCTTAAGGGATTTCACTGCCTTTCGTATGAAGGCTTATCCTTTTGATTTCCTTTTGTAAGCATTTCTTCGCTGTCTTTTACATGCGACAACACATTGTGTTTGGTATCTTCGATCAATTTGGACGCTTGATGCCTATGTGGCGAAGAACTGAATGGTCGTTGTACTTAAAGAATGTCATCTCCGCTGTTGCGCTTGTGTGGTCAAGTGATGTTTTGATACCCTTTTACAAGTTCCCTCTTCCTTTGCATGAGAGTGGCTATTACCCATTCACTTACCTTTTGTATCTACATTTTGAGATATCTTCTCACCTTACCTTTCGTAAGGGATTTCACTGCCTTTCGTGTGAAGGCTTATCCTTTTGCTTTCCTTTTGTAAGCATTTAGACTTCGCTGTCTTTTACACGCGACAAAACTTTGTATTGCGTATCTTCGATCAATTTGGACACTTGATGCCTATGTGGCCAAGAACTGAATGGTCGCCGTACTTAAAGAATGTCATCTCCGCCATTGTGCCTGTGAGGTCAAATGATGTTCTGATACCCTTTGCAAGTTCCCTCTGCCTTTGCATGAGAGTGGCTATTACCTATTCACTTACCTTTTGTAAGTACATTTTGAGATATCTTCTCACCTTACCTTTCTAAAGGGATTTCACTGCCTTTCGCATGAAGTCTTATCTTTTTCCTTTCCTTTTGTAAGCAATTATTCGCTGTCTTTTACACACGACAAAACTTTGTGTTGGGTATCTTCGATCAATTTGGACGCTTGATGCCTATGTGGCGAAGAACTGAATGGTCGTTGTACTTAAAGAATGTCATCTCAGCCGTTGTGCCTGTGTGGACAAATGATGTTCTGATACCCTCTACAAGTTCCATATGCCTTTGCATGAGAGTGTCTATTACCCATTCACTTAACTTTTGTAAGTACATTTTGAGATATCTTCTCACCTTACCTTTTCGTAAGGGATTTCATTGCCTTTCGCGTGAAGTCTTATCCTTTTGCTTTCCTTTTGTAAGCATTTCTTCGTTGTCTTTTACATGTGATAAAACATTGTGTTGGGTATATTCGATCAATTTGGACGCTTGATGCCTCTGTGGCCAAGAACTGAATGGTCGTTGTACTTAAAGAATGTCATCTTCGTTGTTGTGCCTGTGAGGTCAAATGATGTTCTGATAACCTCTACAAGTTCCCTCTGCCTTTGCATGAGAGTGTCTATTACCCATTCACTTACATTTTATAAGTACATTTTGAGATATCTTCTCACCTTACCTTGTCGTAAGGGATTTCATTGCCTTTCGCGTGAAGTCTTATCTTTTTGCTTTCCTTTTGTAAGCATTTCTTCGCTGTCTTTTACACGCGACAAAACTTTGTGTTGGGTATATTCGATCAATTTGGACGCTTGATGCCTCTGTGGACAAGAACTGAATGGTCGTTGTACTTAAAGAATGTCATCTCCGCCGTTGTGCCTGTGAGGTCAAATGATGTTCTGATACCCTTTATAAGTTCCCTCTACCTTTGCATGAGACTGGCTATTACCCATTCACTTACCTTTTGTATCTACATTTTGAGATATCTTCTCACCTTACCTTTCGTAAGGGATTTCACTGCCTTTCGTGTGAAGGCTTATCCTTTTGCTTTCCTTTTGTAAGCATTTCTTCGCTGTCTTTTACACACGACAAAACTAAGTGTTGGGTATCTTCGATCAATTTGGACGCTTGATGCCTATGTGGCGAAGAACTGAATGGCCGCTGTACTTAAAGAATGTCATCTCCGCCGTTGTGCCTGTGTGGTCAAATGATGTTTTGATACCCTTTGCAAGTTCGCTATGCCTTTGCATGAGAGTGGCTATTACCCATTCACTTACCTTTTGTATTTACAGTTTGAGATATCTTCTCACCTTACCTTTCGTAAGGGATTTCATTGCCTTTCGCGTGAAGGATTATCCTTTTGTAAGCATTTATTCGCTGTCTTTTAAACGCGACAAAACTTTGTGTTGGGTATCTTCGATCAATTTGGAGGCTTGATGCCTATGTGGTCAAGAACTAAATGGTCGTCGTACTTAAAGAATGTCGTCTCCGCCGTTGTGCCTGTGAGGTCAAATGATGTTTTGATACCCTTTTACAAGTTCCCTCTGCCTTTGCATGAGAGTGGCTATTACCCATTCACTTACCTTTTGTATCTACATTTTGAGATATCTTCTCACCTTACCTTTTCGTAAGGGATTTCACTGCCTTTTGTGTGAAGGCTTATCCTTTTGCTTTCCTTTCGTAAGCATTTCTTCGCTGTCTTTTACACGCGACAAAACTTTGTGTTGGGTATCTTCGATCAATTTGGACGCTTGATGCATATGTGGCCAAGAACTGAATGGTCGTTGTACTTAAAGAATGTCATCTCCGCCGTTGTGCCTGTGAGGTCAAATGATGTTCTAATAACCTCTACAAGTTCCCTCTGCCTTTGCATGAGAGTGTCTATTACCCATTCACTTACCTTTTTCAAGTACATTTTGAGATATCTTCTAACCTTACCTTTTCGTAAGGGATTTCATTGCCTTTCGCGTGAAGTCTTATCCTTTTTCTTTCCTTTTGTAAGCATTTCTTCGCTGTCTTTTACACGTGACAAAACTTTGTGTTGGGTATCTTCGATCAATTTGGACGCTTGATGCATATGTGCCCAAGAACTGAATGGTCGCTGTACTTAAAGAATGTCATCTTCGCCGTTGTGCCTGTGAGGTCAAATGATGTTCTGATACCCTTTACAAGTTCCCTCTGCCTTTGCATGAGAGTGGCTATTACCTTTTCACTTACCTTTTGTAAGTACATTTTGAGATAGCTTCTCACCTTACCTTTCTTAAGGGATTTCACTGCCTTTCGTGTGAAGGCTTATCCTTTTGCTTTCCTTTTGTAAGCATTTCTTCGCTGTCTTTTACATGCGACAACACATTGTGTTGGGTATCTTCGATCAATTTGGACGCTTGATGCCTATGTGGCGAAGAACTGAATGGTCGCTGTAGTTAAAGAATGTCATCTCCGCCGTTGTGCCTGTGTGGTAAAATGATGTTCTGATACCCTTTGCAAGTTCCCTCTGCCTTGGCATGAGAGTGGCTATTACCTATTCACTTACCTTTTGTAGTTACATTTTGAGATATCTTCTCACCTTACCTTTCTAAAGGGATTTCACTGCCTTTCGTGTGAAGGCTTATCCTTTTGCTTTCCTTTTGTAAGCATTTCTTCGGTATCTTTTACACACGACAAAATATTATGTTGGGTATCTTCGATCAATTTGGACGCTTGATGCCTATGTGGCGAAGAACTGAATGGTCGCTGTACTTAAAGAATGTCATCTCCGCCGTTGTGTCTGTGTGGTCAAATGATGTTTTGATACCCTTTGCAAGTTCCCTCTGCCTTGGCATGAGAGTGGCTATTACCCATTCACTTACCTTTTGTAGTTACATTTTGAGATATCTTCTCACCTTACCTTTCGTAAGGGATTTCATTGCCTTTCGCGTGAAGGCTTATCCTTTTCCTTTCCTTTTGTAAGCATTTATTCACTGTCTTTTACACGCGACAAAACTTTTTGTTGGGTATCTTCGATCAATTTGGACGCTTGATGCCTATGTGGCCAAGAACTGAATGGTTGCCGTTATTAAAGAATGTCATCTCCGCCGTTGTGCCTGTGAGGTCAAATGATGTTTTGATACCCCCTACAAGTTCCCCCTGCCTTTGCATGAGAGTGGCTATTACCCATTCACTTACCTTTTGTAAGTACATTTCGAGATATCTTCTCACCTTACCTTTTCGTAATGGATTTCATTGCCTTTCGCGTGAAGTCTTATCATTTTTATTTCCTTTTGTAAGCATTTCTTCGCTGTCTTTTACACGCGACAAAACTTTGTGTTGGGGATCTTCGATCAATTTGGTCGCTTGATGCATATGTGGCCAAGAACTGAATGGTCGTTGTACTTAAAGAATGTCATCTCCGCCGTTGTGCCTGTGAGGTCAAATGATGTTCTGATACCCTCTACAAGTTCCCTCTGCCTTTTCAAGAGAGTGTCTATTACCTATTCACTTACATTTTGTAAGTACATTTTGAGATATCTTCTCACCTTACCTTTTCGTAAGGGATTTCATTGCCTTTCGCGTGAAGTCTTATCCTTTTGCTTTCCTTTTGTAAGCATTTCTTCGATGTCTTTTACACGCGATAAAATTTGTGTTGGGTATGTTCGATCAATTGGGACGCTTGATGCCTATGTGGCCAATAACTGAATGGTCGCTGTACTTAAAGAATGTCATCTCCGTCGTTGTGCCTGTGAGGTCAAATGATGTTCTGATACCCTTTGCAAGTTCCCTCTGCCTTTGCATGAGAGTGGCTATTACCTATTCACTTACCTTTTGTAAGTACATTTTGAGATATCTTCTCACCTTACCTTTCTAAAGGGATTTCACTGCCTTTCGTGTGAAGGCTTATCCTTTTGCTTTCCTTTTGTAAGCATTTCTTCGGTATCTTTTACACACGACAAAATATTATTTTTGGTAACTTCGATCAATTTGGACGCTTGATGCCTATGTGGCGAAGAACTGAATGGTCGTTGTACTTAAAGAATGTCATCTCCGCCGTTGTGCCTGTGTGGTCAAATGATGTTTTGATACCCTTTGCAAGTTCCCTCTGCCTTGGCATGAGAGTGGCTATTACCCATTCACTTACCTTTTGTATTTACATTTTGAGATATCTTTTCACCTTACCTTTCGTAAGGGATTTCATTGCCTTTCGCGTGAAGGCTTATCCTTTTACTTTCCTTTTGTAAGCATTTATTCACTGTCTTTTACACGCGACAAAACTTTGTGTTGGGTATCTTCGATCAATTTGGACGCTTGATGCCTATGTGGCCAAGAACTGAATGGTTGTCGTTATTAAAGAATGTCATCTCCGCCGTTGTGCCTGTGAGGTCAAATGATGTTTTGATACCCCCTACAAGTTCCCCCTGCCTTTGCATGAGAGTGGCTATTACCCATTCACTTACCTTTTGTAAGTACATTTCGAGATATCTTCTCACCTTACCTTTTCGTAAGGGATTTCATTGCCTTTCGCGTGAAGTCTTATCATTTTTATTTCCTTTTGTAAGCATTTCTTCGCTGTCTTTTACACGCGACAAAACTTTGTGTTGGGTATCTTCGATCAATTTGGTCGCTTGATGCATATGTGGCCAAGAACTGAATGGTCGTTGTACTTAAAGAATGTCATCTCCGCCGTTGTACCTGTGAGGTCAAATGATGTTCTGATAACCTCTACAAGTTCCCTCTGCCTTTGCATGAGAGTGGCTATTACCTTTTCACTTACCTTTTGTAAGTACATTTTGAGATATCTTCTCACCTTACCTTTCTTAAGGGATTTCACTGCCTTTCGTATGAAGGCTTATCCTTTTGATTTCCTTTTGTAAGCATTTCTTCACTGTCTTTTACATGCGACAACACATTGTGTTTGGTATCTTCGATCAATTTGGACGCTTGATGCCTATGTGGCGAAGAACTGAATGGTCGCTGTACTTAAAGAATGTCATCTCCGCTGTTGCGCTTGTGTGGTCAAGTGATGTTTTGATACCCTTTTACAAGTTCCCTCTGCCTTTGCATGAGAGTGGCTATTACCCATTCACTTACCTTTTGTATCTACATTTTGAGATATCTTCTCACCTTACCTTTCGTAAGGGATTTCACTGCCTTTCGTGTGAAGGCTTATCCTTTTGCTTTCCTTTTGTAAGCATTTAGACTTCGCTGTCTTTTACACGCGACAAAACTTTGTATTGCGTATCTTCGATCAATTTGGACACTTGATGCCTATGTGGCCAAGAACTGAATGGTCGCCGTACTTAAAGAATGTCATCTCCGCCATTGTGCCTGTGAGGTCAAATGATGTTATGATACCCTTTGCAAGTTCCCTCTGCCTTTGCATGAGAGTGGCTATTACCTATTCACTTACCTTTTGTAAGTACATTTTGAGATATCTTCTCACCTTACCTTTCTAAAGGGATTTCACTGCCTTTCGCATGAAGTCTTATCTTTTTCCTTTCCTTTTGTAAGCAATTATTCGCTGTCTTTTACACGCGACAAAACTTTGTGTTGGGTATCTTCGATCAATTTGGACGCTTGATGCCTATGTGGCGAAGAACTGAATGGTCGTTGTACTTAAAGAATGTCATCTCAGCCGTTGTGCCTGTGTGGACAAATGATATTCTGATACCCTCTACAAGTTCCATATGCCTTTGCATGAGAGTTTCTATTACCCATTCACTTAACTTTTGTAAGTACATTTTGAGATATCTTCTCACCTTACCTTTTCGTAAGGGATTTCATTGCCTTTCGCGTGAAGTCTTATCCTTTTGCTTTCCTTTTGTAAGCATTTCTTCGTTGTCTTTTACACGTTATAAAACATTGTGTTGGGTATATTCGATCAATTTGGACGCTTGATGCCTCTGTGGCCAAGAACTGAATGGTCGTTGTACTTAAAGAATGTCATCTTCGCTGTTGTGCCTGTGAGGTCAAATGATGTTCTGATAACCTCTACAAGTTCCCTCTGCCTTTGCATGAGAGTGTCTATTACCCATTCACTTACATTTTATAAGTACATTTTGAGATATCTTCTCACCTTACCTTGTCGTAAGGGATTTCATTGCCTTTCGCGTGAAGTCTTATCTTTTTGCTTTCCTTTTGTAAGCATTTCTTCGTTGTCTTTTACACGCGACAAAACTTTGTGTTGGGTATCTTCGATCAATTTGGAGGCTTGATGCCTATGTGGCCAAGAACTAAATGGTCGTCGTACTTAAAGAATGTCGTCTCCGCCGTTGTGCCTGTGAGGTCAAATGATGTTTTGATACCCTTTTACAAGTTCCCTCTGCCTTTGCATGAGACTGGCTATTACCCATTCACTTACCTTTTGTATCTACATTTTGAGATATCTTCTCACCTTACCTTTTCGTAAGGGATTTCACTGCCTTTCGTGTGAAGGCTTATCCTTTTGCTTTCCTTTTGTAAGCATTTCTTCGCTGTCTTTTACACGCGACAAAACTTTGTGTTGGGTATCTTCGATCAATTTGGACGCTTGATGCATATGTGGCCAAGAACTGAATGGTCGTTGTACTTAAAGAATGTCATCTCCGCCGTTGTGCCTGTGAGGTCAAATGATGTTCTAATAACCTCTACAAGTTCCCTCTGCCTTTGCATGAGAGTGTCTATTACCCATTCACTTACCTTTTTCAAGTACATTTTGAGATATCTTCTCACCTTACCTTTTCGTAAGGGATTTCATTGCCTTTCGCGTGAAGTCTTATCCTTTTTCTTTCCTTTTGTAAGCATTTCTTCGCTGTCTTTTACACGTGACAAAACTTTGTGTTGGGTATCTTCGATCAATTTGGACGCTTGATGCATATGTGCCCAAGAACTGAATGGTCGCAGTACTTAAAGAATGTCATCTTCGCCGTTGTGCCTGTGAGGTCAAATGATGTTCTGATACCCTTTACAAGTTCCCTCTGCCTTTGCATGAGAGTGGCTATTACCTTTTCACTTACCTTTTGTAAGTACATTTTGAGATATCTTCTCACCTTACCTTTCTTAAGGGATTTCACTGCCTTTCGTGTGAAGGCTTATCCTTTTGCTTTCCTTTTGTAAGCTATTCTTCGCTGTCTTTTACATGCGACAACACATTGTGTTGGGTATCTTCGATCAATTTGGACGCTTGATGCCTATGTGGCGAAGAACTGAATGGTCGCTGTAGTTAAAGAATGTCATCTCCGCCGTTGTGCCTGTGTGGTCAAATGATGTTTTGATACCCTTTGCAAGTTCCCTCTTCCTTTGCATAAGAGTTGCTATTACCCATTCACTTACCTTTTGTATTTACATTTTGAGATATCTTCTCACCTTACCTTTCGTAAGGGATTTCATTGCCTTTCGTGTGAAGGCTTATCCTTTTGCTTTCTTTTTGTAAGCATTTATTCGCATCTTTTACACGCGACAAAACTTTGTGTTGGGTATCTTCAATCAATTTGGACGCTTGATGCCTATGTGGCGAAGAACTGAATGGTCGCTGTACTTAAAGAATGTCATCTCAGCCGTTGTGCCTGTGTGGTCAAATGATGTTCTGATACCCTCTACAAGTTCCATCTGCCTTTGCATGAGAGTGTCTATTACCCATTCACTTACATTTTGTAAGTACATTTTGAGATATCATCTCACCATACCTTTTCGTAAGGGATTTGATTGCCTATAACGTGAAGTCTTATCTTTTTCCTTTCCTTTTGTAAGCATTTCTTCGCTGTCTTTTACATGTGATAAAACATTGTGTTGGGTATCTTCGATCAATTGGGACGCTTGATGCCTATGTGGCCAAGAACTGAATGGTCGCTGTACTTAAAGAATGTCATCTCCGTCGTTGTGCCTGTGATGTCAAATGATGTTCTGATACCCTTTACAAGTTCCCTCTGCCTTTGCATGAGAGTGGCTATTACCTATTCATTTACCTTTTGTAAGTACATTTTGAGATATCTTCTCACCTTACCTTTCTTAAGGGATTTCACTGCCTTTCGTGTGAAGGCTTATCCTTTTGCTTTCCTTTTGTAAGCATTTCTTCGCTGTTTTTTACATGTGACAACACATTGTGTTGGGTATCTTCGATCAATTTGGACGCTTGATGCCTATGTGGCGAAGAACTGAATGGTCGCTGTACTTAAAGAATGTCATCTCCGCCGTTGCGCTTGTGTGGTCAAATGATGTTTTGATACCCTTTTACAAGTTCCCTCTGCCTTTGCATGAGAGTGGCTATTACCCATTCACTTACCTTTTGTATCTACATTTTGAGATATCTTCTCACCTTACCTTTCGTAAGGGATTTCACTGCCTTTCGTGTGAAGGCTTATCCTTTTGCTTTCCTTTTGTAAGCATTTCTTCGCTGTCTTTTACACACGACAAAACTTTGTATTGCGTATCTTTGATCAATTTGGGCGCTTGATGCCTATGTGGCCAAGAACTGAATGGTCACCGTACTTAAGGAATGTTATCTCCGCCGTTGTGCCTGTGAGGTCAAATGATGTTCTGATACCCTCTACAAGTTCCCTCTGTCTTTGTACGAGAGTGGCTATTACCTATTCAGTTACCTTTTGTAAGTACATTTTAAGATATCTTCTCTTCTTACCTTTTCGTAAGGGATTTCATTTCCTTTCGCATGAAGTCTTATCTTTTTGCTTTCCTTTTGTAAGCATTTATTCGCTGTCTTTTACACGCGACAAAACTTTGTGTTGGGTATCTTCGATCAATTTGGACGCTTGATGCCTATGTGGCGAAGAACTGAATGGTCGCTGTACTTAAACAATGTCATCTCAGCTGTTGTGCCTGTGTGGTCAAATGATGTTCTGATACCCTCTACAAGTTCCATCTGCCTTTGCATGAGAGTGTCTATTACCCATTCACTTACCTTTTGTAAGTACATTTTGAGATATCTTCTCACCTTACCTTTTTGTAAGGGATTTCATTGGCTTTCGCGTGAAGTCTTATCTTTTTGCTTTCCTTTTGTTAGCATTTCTTCGCTGTCTTTTACACGTGATAAAACATTGTGTTGGGTATATTCGATCAATTTGGACGCTTGATGCCTCTGTGGCCAAGAACTGAATGGTCGTTGTACTTAAAAAATGTCGTCTCTACCGTTGTGCCTGTGAGGTCAAATGATGTTCTGATACCCTTTACAAGTTCCCTCTGCCTTTGCATGAGAGTGGCTATTACCTATTCACTTACCTTTTGTAAGTACATTTTGAGATATCTTCTCACCTTACCTTTCTCAAGGGATTTCACTGCCTTTCGTGTGAAGGCTTATCCTTTTGCTTTCCTTTTGTAAGCATTTCTTCGTTGTCTTTTACATGCGACAACACATTGTGTTGGGTATCTTCGATCAATTTGGACACTTGATGCCTATGTGGCGAAGAACTGAATGGTCGCTGTACATAAAGAATGTCATCTCCGCCGTTGCACTTGTGTGGTCAAATGATGTTTTGATACCCTTTACAAGTTCCCTCTGCCTTTGCATGAGAGTGGCTATTACCCATTCACTTACCTTTTGTATCTACATTTTGAGATATCTTCTCACCTTACCTTTCATAAGGGATTTCACTGCCTTTCGTGTGAAGGCTTATCCTTTTGCTTTCCTTTTGTAAGCATTTCTTCGTTGTCTTTTACACGCGACAAAACTTTGTATTGGGTATCATCGATCAATTTGGACGCTTGATGCCTATGTGGCCAAGAACTGAATGGTCGCCGTACTTAAAGAATGTCATCTCCGCCGTTGTGCCTGTGAGGTCAAATGATGTTGTGATACCCTCTACAAGTTCCCTCTGCCTTTGAACGAGAGTGGCTATTACCCATTCAGTTACCTTTTGTAAGTACATTTTAAGATATATTCTCTTCTTACCTTTTTGTAAGGGATTTCATTGCCTTTCGCATGAAGTCTTATCTTTTTGCTTTCCTTTTGTAAGCATTTCTTCGCTGTTTTTTACACGCGACAAAACTTTGTGTTGGGTATCTTCGATCAATTTGGACGCTTGATGCCTATGTGGCGAAGAACTGAATGGTCGCTGTACTTAAAGAATGTCATCTCAGCCGTTGTGCCTGTGTGGTCAAATGATGTTCTGATACTCTCTACAAGTTCCATCTGCCTTTGCATGAGAGTGTCTATTACCCATTCACTTACCTTTTGTAAGTACATTTTGAGATATCTTCTCACCTTACCTTTTCGTAAGGGATTTCATTGGCTTTCACGTGAAGTCTTATCTTTTTGCTTTGCTTTTGTAAGCATTTATTCGCTGTCTTTTACACGTGATAAAACATTGTGTTGGGTATATTCGATCAATTTGGACGCTTAATGCCTATGTGGCGAAGAACATAATGGTCGTTGTACTTAAAGAATGTCATCTCCGCCATTGCGCTTGTGTGGTCAAATGATGTTTTGATACCCTTTTACAAGTTCCCTCTGCCTTTGCATGAGAGTGGCTATTACCCATTCACTTACCTTTTGTATCTACATTTTGAGATATCTTCTCACCTTACCTTTCGTAAGGGATTTCACTGCCTTTCGTGTGAAGGCTTATCCTTTTGCTTTACTTTTGTAAGCATTTCTTCGCTGTCTTTTACACACGACAAAACTTTGTATTGCGTATCTTTGATCAATTTGGGCGCTTGATGCCTATGTGGCCAAGAACTGAATGGTCACCGTACTTAAGGAATGTTATCTCCGCCGTTGTGCCTGTGAGGTCAAATGATGTTCTGATACCCTCTACAAGTTCCCTCTGTCTTTGTACGAGAGTGGCTATTACCTATTCAGTTACCTTTTGTAAGTACATTTTAAGATATCTTCTCTTCTTACCTTTTCGTAAGGGATTTCATTTCCTTTCGCATGAAGTCTTATCTTTTTGCTTTCCTTTTGTAAGCATTTATTCGCTGTCTTTTACACGTGACAAAACTTTGTGTTGGGTATCTTCGATCAATTTGGACGCTTGATGCCTATGTGGCGAAGAACTGAATGGTCGCTGTACTTAAACAATGTCATCTCAGCTGTTGTGCCTGTGTGGTCAAATGATGTTCTGATACCCTCTACAAGTTCCATCTGCCTTTGCATGAGAGTGTCTATTACCCATTCACTTACCTTTTGTAAGTACATTTTGAGATATCTTCTCACCTTACCTTTTTGTAAGGGATTTCATTGGCTTTCGCGTGAAGTCTTATCTTTTTGCTTTCCTTTTGTAAGCATTTCTTCGCTGTCTTTTACACGTGATAAAACATTGTGTTGGGTATATTCGATCAATTTGGACGCTTGATGCCTCTGTGGCCAAGAACTGAATGGTCGTTGTACTTAAAGAATGTCGTCTCTACCGTTGTGCCTGTGAGGTCAAATGATGTTCTGATACCCTTTACAAGTTCCCTCTGCCTTTGCATGAGAGTGGCTATTACCTATTCACTTACCTTTTGTAAGTACATTTTGAGATATCTTCTCACCTTACCTTTCTCAAGGGATTTCACTGCCTTTCGTGTGAAGGCTTATCCTTTTGCTTTCCTTTTGTAAGCATTTCTTCGTTGTCTTTTACATGCGACAACACATTGTGTTGGGTATCTTCGATCAATTTGGACACTTGATGCCTATGTGGCGAAGAACTGAATGGTCGTTGTACTTAAAGAATGTCATCTCCGCCGTTGCACTTGTGTGGTCAAATGATGTTTTGATACCCTTTACAAGTTCCCTCTGCCTTTGCATGAGAGTGGCTATTACCCATTCACTTACCTTTTGTATCTACATTTTGAGATATCTTCTCACCTTACCTTTCATAAGGGATTTCACTGCCTTTCGTGTGAAGGCTTATCCTTTTGCTTTCCTTTTGTAAGCATTTCTTCGTTGTCTTTTACACGCAACAAAACTTTGTATTGGGTATCATCGATCAATTTGGACGCTTGATGCCTATGTGGCCAAGAACTGAATGGTCGCCGTACTTAAAGAATGTCATCTCCGCCGTTGTGCCTGTGAGGTCAAATGATGTTGTGATACCCTCTACAAGTTCCCTCTGCCTTTGAACGAGAGTGGCTATTACCCATTCAGTTACCTTTTGTAAGTACATTTTAAGATATATTCTCTTCTTACCTTTTTGTAAGGGATTTCATTGCCTTTCGCATGAAGTCTTATCTTTTTGCTTTCCTTTTGTAAGCATTTCTTCGCTGTTTTTTACACGCGACAAAACTTTGTGTTGGGTATCTTTGATCAATTTGGACGCTTGATGCCTATGTGGCGAAGAACTGAATGGTCGCTGTACTTAAAGAATGTCATCTCAGCCGTTGTGCCTGTGTGGTCAAATGATGTTCTGATACTCTCTACAAGTTCCATCTGCCTTTGCATGAGAGTGTCTATTACCCATTCACTTACCTTTTGTAAGTACATTTTGAGATATCTTATCACCTTACCTTTTCGTAAGGGATTTCATTGGCTTTCACGTGAAGTCTTATCTTTTTGCTTTCCTTTTGTAAGCATTTATTCGCTGTCTTTTACACGTGATAAAACATTGTGTTGGGTATATTCGATCAATTTGGACGCTTAATGCCTATGTGGCGAAGAACTTAATGGTCGCTGTACTTAAAGAATGTCATCTCCGCCGTTGCGCTTGTGTGGTCAAATGATGTTTTGATACCCTTTACAAGTTCCCTCTGCCTTTGCATGAGAGTGGCTATTACCCATTCACTTACCTTTTGTATCTACATTTTGAGATATCTTCTCACCTTACCTTTCGTAAGGGATTTCAATGCCTTTCGTGTGAAGGCTTATCCTTTTGCTTTTCTTTTGTAAGCATTTCTTCGTTGTCTTTTACACGCGACAAAACTTTGTATTGGGTATCTTCGAACAATTTGGACGCTTGATGCCTATGTGGCCAAGAACTGAATGGTCGCCGTACTTAAAGAATGTCATCCCCGCCGTTGTGCCTGTGAGGTCAAATGATGTTCTGATACCCTCTACAAGTTCCCTCTGCCTTTGCACGAGAGTGGCTATTACCCATTCAGTTACCTTTTGTAAGTACATTTTAAGATATCTTCTCTTCTTACCTTTTCGTAAGGGATTTCATTGCCTTTCGCATGAAGTCTTATATTTTTGCTTTCCTTTTGTAAGCATTTATTCGCTGTCTTTTACCCGCGACAAAACTTTGTGTTGGGTATCTTCGATCAATTTGGACGCTTGATGCCTATGTGGCGAAGAACTGAATGGTCGCTGTACTTAAAGAATGTCATCTCAGCCGTTGTGCCTGTGTGGTCAAATGATGTTCTGATACTCTCTACAAGTTCCATCTGCCTTTGCATGAGAGTGTCTATTACCCATTCACTTACCTTTTGTAAGTACATTTTGAGATATCTTCTCACCTTACCGTTTCGTAAGGGATTTCATTGCCTTTAGCGTGAAGTCTTATTCTTTTGCTTTCCTTTTGTAAGCATTTATTCGCTGTCTTTTACACACGACAAAACTTTGTGTTGGGTATCTTCTATTAATTTGGACGCTTGACGCCTATGTGGCCAAGAACTGAATGGTCGCCGTACTTAAAGAATGTCATCTCCGCCGTTGTGCCTGTAAAGTCAAATGATGTTCTGATACCCTCTAAAAGTTCCCTCTGCCTTTGCATGAGAGTGGCTATTACCCATTCACTTACCTTTTGTAAGTACATTTTGAGATATCTTCTCACCTTACCTTTCTCAAGGGATTTCACTTCCTTTCGTGTGAAGGCTTATCCTTTTGCTTTCCTTTTGTAAGCATTTATTCGCTGTCTTTTACATGCGACAACACATTGTGTTGGGTATCTTCGATCAATTTGGACACTTAATGCCTATGTGGCGAAGAACTGAATGGTCGCTGTACTTAAAGAATGTCATCTCCGCCGTTGCGCTTGTGTGGTCAAATGATGTTTTGATACCCTTTACAAGTTCCCTCTGCCTTTGCATGAGAGTGGCTATTACCCATTCACTTACCTTTTGTATCTACATTTTGAGATATCTTCTCACTTTACCTTTTCGTAAGGGATTTCACTGCCTTTCGTGTGAAGGCTTATCCTTTTGCTTTCCTTTTGTAAGCATTTCTTCGTTGTCTTTTACACGCGACAAAACTTTGTATTGGGTATCTTCGATCAATTTGGATGCTTGATGCCTATGTGGCCAAGAACTGAATGGTCGCCGTACTTAAAGAATGTCATCTCCGCCGTTGTGCCTCTGAGGTCAAATGATGTTCTGATACCCTCTACCAGTTCCCTCTGCCTTTGCACGAGAGTGGCTATTACCCATTCAATTACTTTTTGTAAGTACATTTTAAGATATCTTCTCTTCTTACCTTTTCGTAAGGGATTTCATTGCCTTTCGCATGAATTCTTATCTTTTTGCTTTCCTTTTGTAAGCATTTATTCACTGTCTTTTACACGCGACAAAACTTTGTTTTGGGTATCTTCTATCAATTTGGACGCTTGATGCCTATGTGGTGAAGAACTGAATGGTCGTTGTACTTAAAGAATGTCATCTTAGCCGTTGTGCCTGTGTGGTCAAATGATGTTCTGATACCCTCTACAAGTTCCATCTTCCATTGCATGAGAGTGTCTATTACCCACTCACTTACCTTTTGTAAGTACATTTTGAGATATCTTCTCACCTTACCGTTTCGTAAGGGATTTCATTGCCTTTCGCGTGAAGTCTTATCCTTTTGCTTTCCTTTTGTAAGCATTTATTCGCTGTGTTTTACACGCGACAAAACTTTGTGTTGGGTATCTTCGATCAATTTGGACGCTTGATGCCTATGTGGCCAAGAACAGAATGGTCGTTGTACTTAAAGAATGTCATCTCCGCCGTTGTGCCTGTAGGGTCAAATGATGTTCTGATACCCTCTAAAAGTTCCCTCTGCCTTTGCATGAGAGTGGCTATTACCCATTTCCTTACCTTTTGTAAGTACATTTTGAGATATCTTCTCACCTTACCTTTTCGTAAGGGATTTCATTGCCTTTTGCATGAAGTCTTATCTTTTTGCTTTCCTTTTGGAAGCATTTCTTTGCTGTCTTTTACACGCGACAAAACCTTGTGTTGGGTATATTCGATCAATTTGGACGCTTGATGCCTCTGTGGCCAAGAACTGAATGGTCGTTGTACTTAAAGAATGTCATCTCCGCCGTTGTGCCTGTGAGGTCAAATGATGTTCTGATACCCTTTACAAGTTCCCTCTGCCTTTGCATGAGAGTGGCTATTACCTATTCACTTACCTTTTGTAAGTACATTTTGAGATATCTTCTCACCATACCTTTGTTAAGAGATTTCACTGCCTTTCGTGTGAAGTCTTATCCTTTTGCTTTCCTTTTGTAAGCATTTATTCGCTGTCTTTTACACGCGACAAAACTTTGTGTTGGGTATCTTCGATCAATTTGGACGCTTGATGCCTATGTGGCGAAGAACTGAATGGTCGATGTACTTAAACAATGTCATCTCCGCCGTTGCGCTTGTGTGGTCAAATGATGTTTTGATACCCTTTACAAGTTCCCTCTGCCTTTGCATGAGAGTGGCTATTACCCATTCACTTACCTTTTGTATCTACATTTTGAGATATCTTCTCACCTTACCTTTTCGTAAGGGATTTCACTGCCTTTCGTGTGAAGGCTTATCCTTTTGCTTTCCTTTTGTAAGCATTTCTTCGTTGTCTTTTACACGCGACAAAACTTTGTATTGGGTATCTTCGATCAATTTGGATGCTTGATGCCTATGTGGCCAAGAACTGAATGGTCGCCGTACTTAAAGAATGTCATCTCCGCCGTTGTGCCTCTGAGGTCAAATGATGTTGTGATACCCTCTACCAGTTCCCTCTGCCTTTGCACGAGAGTGGCTATTACCCATTCAATTACCTTTTGTAAGTACATTTTAAGATATCTTCTCTTCTTACCTTTTCGTAAGGGATTTCATTGCCTTTCGCATGAATTCTTATCTTTTTGCTTTCCTTTTGTAAGCATTTATTCGCTGTCTTTTACACGCGACAAAACTTTGTTTTGGGTATCTTCGATCAATTTGGACGCTTGATGCCTATGTTGCGAAGAACTGAATGGTCGTTGTACTTAAAGAATGTCATCTTAGCCGTTGTGCCTGTGTGGTCAAATGATGTTCTGATACCCTCTACAAGTTCCATCTTCCATTGCATGAGAGTGTCTATTACCCATTCACTTACCTTTTGTAAGTACATTTTGAGATATCTTCTCACCTTACCGTTTCGTAAGGGATTTCATTGCCTTTCGCGTGAAGTCTTATCCTTTTGCTTTCCTTTTGTAAGCATTTATTCGCTGTGTTTTACACGCGACAAAACTGTGTTGGGTATCTTCGATCAATTTGGACGCTTGATGCCTATGTGGCCAAGAACTGAATGGTCGCCGTACTTAAAGAATGTCATCTCCGCCGTTGTGCCTGTAAGGTCAAATGATGTTCTGATACCCTCTAAAAGTTCCCACTGCCTTTGCATGAGAGTGGCTATTACCCATTCACTTACCTTTTGTTAGTACATTTTGAGATATCTACTCACCTTACCTTTTCGTAAGGGATTTCATTGCCTTTCGCATGGAGTCTTATCTTTTTGCTTTCCTTTTGGAAGCATTTCTTCGCTGTCTTTTACACGCGACAAAACCTTGTGTTGGGTATATTCGATCAATTTGGACGCTTGATGCCTCTGTGGCCAAGAACTGAATGGTCGTTGTACTTAAAGAATGTCATCTCCGCCGTTGTGCCTGTGAGGTCAAATGATGTTCTGATACCCTTTAGAAGTTCCCTCTGCCTTTGCATGAGAGTGGCTATTACCTATTCACTTACCTTTTGTAAGTACATTTTGAGAAATCTTCTCACCTTACCTTTCTTAAGCGATTTCACTGCCTTTCGTGTGAAGGCTTATCCTTTTGCTTTCCTTTTGTAAGCATTTATTCGCTGTCTTTTACACGCGACAAAACTTTATGTTGGGTATCTTCGATCAATTTGGACGCTTGATGCCTATGTGGCGAAGAACTGAATGGTCGCTGTACTTAAACAATGTCATCTCAGCCGTTGTGCCTGTGTGGTCAAATGATGTTCTGATACCCTCTACAAGTTCCATCTGCCTTTGCATGAGAGTGGCTATTACCCATTCAGTTACCTTTTGTAAGTACATTTTGAGATATCTTCTCACCTTACCTTTTCGTAAGGGATTTCATTGCCTTTCGCGTGAAGTCTTATCCTTTTGCTTTCCTTTTGTAAGCATTTATTCGCTGTCTTTTACACGCGACAAAACTTTGTGTTGGGTATTTTCGATCAATTTGGACGCTTGATGCCTATGTGGCGAAGAACTGAATGGTCGTTGTACTTAAACAATGTCATCCTCAGCCGTTGTGCCTGTGTGGTCAAATGATGTTCTGATACCCTCTACAAGTTCCATCTGCCTTTGCATGAGAGTGGCTATTACCCATTCAGTTACCTTTTGTAAGTACATTTTGAGATATCTTCTCACCTTACCTTTTCGTAAGGGATTTCATTGCCTTTCGCGTGAAGTCTTATCCTTTTGCTTTCCTTTTGTAAGCATTTATTCGCTGTCTTTTACACGCGACAAAACTTTGTGTTGGGTATCTTCGATTAATTTGGACGCTTGATGCCTATGTGGCGAAGAACTGAATGGTCGCTGTACTTAAACAATGTCATCTCAGCTGTTGTGCCTGTGTGGTCAAATGATGTTCTGATACCCTCTACAAGTTCCATCTGCCTTTGCATGAGAGTGTCTATTACCCATTCACTTACCTTTTGTAAGTAAATTTTGAGATATCTTCTCACCTTACCTTTTCGTAAGGGATTTCGTTGCCTTTCGCGTGAAGTCTTATCTTTTTGCTTTCCTTTTGTAAGCATTTCTTCCCTGTGTTTTACACGCGACAAAACTTTGTGTTGGGTATATTCGATCAATTTGGACGCTTGATGCCTCTATGGCCAAGAACTAAATGGTCGTTGTACTTAAAGAATGTCATCTCCGCCGTTGTGCCTGTGAGGTCAAATGATGTTCTGATACCCTTTACAAGTTCCCTCTGCCTTTGCATGAGAGTGGCTATTACCTATTCACTTACCTTTTGTAAGTACATTTTGAGATATCTTCTCACCTTACCTTTCTTAAGGGATTTCACTGCCTTTCGTGTGAAGGCTTATCCTTTTGCTTTCCTTTTGTAAGCATTTATTCGCTGTCTTTTACACGCGACAAAACTTTGTGTTGGGTATCTTCGATCAATTTGGACGCTTGATGCCTATGTGGCGAAGAACTGAATGGTCGTTGTACTTAAAGAATGTCATCTCCGCCGTTGTGCCTGTGTGGTCAAATGATGTTTTGATACCCTTTACAAGTTCCCTCTACCTTTGCATGAGAGTGGCTGTAACACCCCCTTCTATACCCCAAATAAATGCATATAAAACAATTAAGCACATACAAATTATAAGAGTAAAAAAGGTTTTATAATAAGGTATAAAAGAAGAATGCCACAATTTCACTAATAAAACACTTTCACATTTTTCTCCACAAGATATGTAACATTTTCAAAATTAAGCGGAAGATCAAATCATTTAATCGTTTTCAAAATATTAATCCACGTACACACAAGGTAATCCAAATTAATACATCATATCAGTTAGATTACACGATCACATCAACTGATACATCACAATGTATCACAAAAGAATGATTATACTAGTCTAACTACCCGGTGTTACATATCAGAGCAGCAGACTCAAAAGAATGAAGAATACTTCACAAAAGGGACTCCAGCATCCTAATCTGCAATGCCTCGCAGAGCATTATAAAACAGCAGAAGGGTGAGAAATATAACCATAATAATCAAAGCATAATATTATATATATATATAGGTAATCAATACAAGTTCCTCTCTGTATTTCTCACCACAATTCAATTTCTTAGTCATATATATTTGCCACACATATAATGACAACACGAATATTTGTAAAGCATTTCCACATCATGCATACTCTCACAATTTCACAATCTCATCATTCACACATAAGCATCTCTTCATGCATATGTCATATATTAATGTGACTCAACAACTCAATGCAACTCATGCAATGCGGTACCGACTCTCGTTATCTTTTTTCGGTGTTTACATTAAACCGGGTTCACACTTCTAGATCGATAACCCGTTATCTTTTTTCGGTTTTTACATTAAACCGGGTCCACACTTCTAGACCGATAACCACAAAGGCCCGTCCTCTAAGCCTTCAAACCCACACTTCTAGGTTTGGGACAAGCCACTAGTTTCCACGAAACTAACAGACATTGCCTCTTGACTAAATGATGCATGTACAATCAACCACAACAGATGCACTTAAGACCGACATCTTAATCTCATGCATTTACATAATTCATCTCTTCAAGAATTACACAATGATTGCACATACAACATATATCACACCATCAAGGTATTCACATCACAATACCATTTATACAATTATAAGTCATGCACACATATCCACAATGTTCTCATGCATACTCATCACATAATTGTATACCCATTAAGCATTCGCAAGTTCATTAGACAATACACATACATTCATCATTGTATTCACATGTATTTCTATTTATCATAATTAATACGCATCGCACATCAACTAGGATTCACGCCCGGAGGCTACCCACAGTACACATCATCACAATAGATCATATCTATATCATATCATAGAGGTATTAACCTATGTGAATCAATCAAACAATCACCACATGAGCAACACAGCAAAAGAAAAATGCTGTCACATTCGCCTTCATTCGCCTGGCGAACCCTCGCAGCGAACCTTCGCCTAGCCTTCGCCTGGCGAACTCTCTCAGCGAACACTCGCTAGGCTTCGCCTGGCGAGACTTCCCAGCGAGCCCAAGTCAGTAGCTACTGACTTCATTCGCCACCATTCGCCAGCACCTTCGCTGGGCGAACCTTAGCTATCCAACTTCGCCTAGAGAACTCGCCAGCGAAGTCCACTGGAACTTAAACTTAATTATTCGCCAGCATTCGCTGGGCTTCGCCTGGCGAAGCTTTGCCTTCGCTCGCCTGGCAAGAGCCAGCGAACCTGCGCAGAACAGAACCACACTCTGCCCCTCCTTCACCATTCCACCATCCACCAACTCTTGAACATCCAAATATGTACAAATAGCATCAATACATGTTACCCGACTATTCTACGACGTTATTACTCAGTTCCAACCGATTTAATCATCAATCTACCGGTTAATCCAACATTTTCCCTAATTGGAAAGTGATGAAATCTCTACCAAAACCCCAACCCAACATACATAACATCATGCAATGATCAAATAGAAACATTTCTCACCCTTACCTCGATTAATCGGAGCTTTGATGTTGGTTCTTGATGATTTTTCCACTTTTCCTCTTCTTCTCCTCTCTTTCTCTTCTTTCTTCTTTCTTTCCTCTTTCTCTCCAAATGTTTTCTCTAATTTCCTCTCTCTTCTTTCTCACTTATATCCCTTTTATTTTCTTTCCTTCCAATTTCCTTTCAATTCTCTATTAATTCCAATTAATAAAAATTAATTCCAATATTAACATAAAATCCCACTAAATCAATTAATTACTACAATTAATTATTTAATGAAATTTGGGCTGTTAAAACCCTCCCCCACTTAGGAATTTTCGTCCTCGAAAATGTTACCTGATTCAAACAGTTCTGGATAAGACTCCTTCATCTGGCTCTCAAGCTCCCACGTAACATTTCCACCAGTCGGTCCTCCCCAAGCGACCTTCACTAAAGCAATCTCTTTACCTCGAAGCTGTTTCAATTTCCGATCCTCAATCCGCATAGGTGATGTCTCAACAGTCAGGTTATCTCTCACCTGCACATCATCTATTTGGACTACATGAGACGGATCCGCAATGTATTTCCTCAACTGAGATACATGGAATACGTCGTGAAGATTAGCAAGCGACGGTGGTAAAGCCACACGATAGGCCACTTCTCCTATCCTTTGCAAAATCTGATAAGGACCAATGAAACGCGGCGATAACTTGCGTGACTTCAGTGCCCTACCAACACCTGTCATCGGAGTGACTCGAAGAAACACATGATCTCCCTCTTGAAATTCAAGTGCCTTCCTCCTCTTGTCATAATAACTCTTCTGACGACTCTGAGTAATTCTCATCTTCTCTTGAATCATCTTGATCTTATCAGTAGTCTGTTGAACTAACTCGGGTCCAACAACAGAACTCTCTCCGGACTTGAACCAACACAATGGTGTCCTACACCGCCTACCATACAACGCCTCAAATGGTGCCATACCAATACTCGAATGGAAATTGTTGTTGTAGGTAAACTCAATCAAAGGCAAGTAGCTATCCCAAGCTCCTCCTTTTTCCAATACACAAGCTCTCAAAAGATCTTCAAGCAACTGAATCGTCCTCTCCGTCTGACCATCAGTCTGAGGATGATACGCTGAACTCAAACGCAACTTAGTACCCAAAACACTCTGCAGGCTTTCCCAAAATCTCGAAGTAAACCGCGGATCTCTATCCGAAACAATACTTAACGGAATACCATGCAGACACACAATCCTCTCAATATACAACTTAGCCAACTTCTCCAAAGGGTAATCCATACGCATAGGAATAAAGTGAGCAGATTTAGTCAACCTATCCACGATAACCCAAATAGCCTCAAAATTACTCGGCGTCCTCGGCAAACCCGATACAAAATCCATGGAGATACTATCCCATTTACACTCAGGAATAAACAACGGCTTCATCAAACCCGATGGCTTCTGATGCTCAATCTTTGACTTCTGGCAAGTCAAACAAGAATATACAAATTCCGCGATATCCTTCTTCATACTAGGCCACCAAAATACTTTCCTCAAATCCTGATACATCTTAGTAGCACCCGGATGAATACTCAATCCGCTACGATGTCCTTCCTCAAGGATGCTCTTCTTAAGCTCAACCATGTTCGGAACACAAACTCGATCCCGACATCTCATAATACCATTCTCATCAATCCGAAAATCACCACCTTGGCCTTGGTTGATTAAAGTCAACCGATCAGCTAAGCTCAAATCCGATTTCTGTCCTTCTCGAATTTCATCCAAAATACCACTTGTAAGCTTTAACATACCCAACTTAAATCCAAAAGAAGTTCTCTCACATACCAAACTCAAATCTCGAAATTGCTCGACCAATTCTAACTCTTTCACCATCAACGCCGACATATGCAATGATTTCCGACTCAATGCATCCGCTACTACATTCGCTTTACCCGGATGGTAGTTCAAGCCAAAATCAAAATCCTTTAAAAGTTCAAGCCATCTTCTTTGTCTCGCATTCAATTCCTTTTGATCAAAAAGATATCTCAAACTCTTGTGGTCACTAAACACTTCAAATCTTGCGCCAAATAAATAATGCCTCCAGAGTTTCAACACGAACACAACGACGGCCAACTCTAAGTCATGCGTTGGATAATTCTTCTCATGCACTTTGAGTTGCCTCGAAGCATAAGCTACAACTTGGTTATTCTGCATCAACACACCTCCTAAACCCATCAAAGAAGCATCACAATACACAACAAATGGTTCTTCTGGATTTGGCAGAATCAAAACAGGAGCTGTCGTCAACCTTCGCTTAAGTTCTTGAAAACTCGCTTCACACTTGGCGTCCCAAACAAAGGCTTGACCTTTCCTAGTCAACTTTGTCAACGGCAACGATAACTTAGCAAATCCTTCAATAAACTTCCGATAATAGCCGGCTAAACCAAGAAAACTTCTGATCTCAAACACTGACTTCGGAGTCTCCCATTGCGACACCGCTTCAACCTTCGACGAATCGACCGCAATACCACTACTAGAAATCACATGACCAAGGAAACTAACTTCCTTCAACCAAAATTCACACTTAGAAAGCTTCGCGAACAACTGCTTCTCTCTCAGCACAGATAACACAAACTTCAGATGCTCGGCATGCTCTCCTTCGCTCTTCGAATAAACCAAGATGTCTTCGATAAACACCACCACAAACTTATCCAAATAAGGATGGAAAATCCTATTCATGTACTCCATAAATACACCTGGTGCATTAGTCATACCAAATGTCATCACGGAATACTCATAGTGTCCATACCTCGTCCGAAAGGCCGTCTTCTGAATATCCTCAGCTTTCACACGGATCTGATGATACCCAGATCTCAAATCAATCTTGCTGAGCACGCTTGCACCAACCAACTGATCCATCAGGTCATCAATCCTTGGAAGTGGATACTTATTCTTAATAGTCACCTTGTTCAACTGTCTGTAATCCACACAGAGCCTCATAGAACCCTCTTTCTTCTTAACCAACAACACCGGTGCACCCCACGGTGACACGCTCGGACGAATAAACCTCTTTTCAAGCAAATCCTCAAGTTGACTCTTCAACTCTTTTAACTCCGAGGCCGACATACGATATGGAGCCATCGATATCGGACTAGTTCCAGGAATCAAATCTATCGAAAACTCCAATTCTCGCTCCGGCGGTAAATCCTTTATCTCTTCAGGGAATACTTCCAGAAAATCTCTAACAATGGGAAAAGCATCAATCTCTTCACTTTCACTAGTCCTCAAAGTTGCCATAAGCATAAATACCTTAGCCCCATCTTGTACCGATTCCTTCACTTGTTTCCTCGTCATAAACAATTCCCTTTCAACATCCGAGTCGGGAAAAATAACCGTTTTGTCAAAACAGTTAATATACACACGATTGAATTTTAACCAATTCATTCCAAGAATGACATCCAGTTGATCTAAATGAAGACACACTAAATCAATCTCAAAATCTCTACCGAAAATACTCAACGGGCAATTCAAGCAAACATACGGTGTAGTTACCGAACCCATAGCAGGAGTATCAATAACCATACCGCCACCAATCACAGACAACTCAAGATTCAACCTTCTAACACAATCCAAAGAAATAAAAGAATGCGTAGCTCCGGTATCAATTATAGCGATCAAAGGTGTACCATTAATGAAGCACGTACCTCGGATCAATCGATCGTCGCTAGCAGTCTCAGATCCAGATAGAGCGAACACTTTCCCGCTCCCTTGATTCTTCTTCGGCTTATCGCACTTGGTACTGATGTGCCCTCGCTCACCACAGTTATAACAAGTAACACCCGCACCGCTTCTAAACTCTAGAGCCTTGTGGCCTGGCTTGCCACACTTAAAACACTTCTGTTCAACACTTTTGCACTCCGGAGCATGATGCCCCGCTTCACCACAAGTGTAACACCTAACCGGGGTAGAAACTCCCCCACTTGGCTTCTTGCCAAAACCAACCTTTTGTTTCCCCTTATCGGCAGGAGTTACGTAAGGTTTTCCTCTGAATTGTCCTTTTCCTTTCTTATCACTTAGGCTCTTGTAGTGGCTAGACCTAGCCCTACTGTCTTCGTCATAAATTCTTCTCTTGTTAACCAACTCAGAAAACCGTCTGATTTCCTGGTACCCAATAGCTTGTCTAATCTCGGGCCTCAAACCGTTCACAAACTTGAGGCACTTAGACCTCTCAGCATTACCAGTATTATAGTGAGGACAAAATTTGATCAACTCCTCAAATTTCGCCGCATACTCAGCAACCGTCGAATTACCTTGCTTCAACTCAAGAAATTCGATCTCTTTCTTCCCCCGCACATCCTCTGGAAAATACTTCTCTAGAAAAGTTTCTCTAAACAAATCCCACGTAATCACAATATCATCTTCCTCAAATCTTTGGCGAGTATTACCCCACCAATCTTCAGCTTCTTCTTCGAGCATATGAGTCCCAAACTGCACCTTCTGTGCATCCGAGCAATTCATAACTCGAAAAATCTTTTCCACAGCTTTCAACCAAATTTGTGCCTTGTCCGGTTCATGAGTTCCCTTGAAGACCGGAGGGTTATTCTTTTGGAATTTCCCCAAAGCACGGAATCCATCATCAGCATGATTCCTCACATTCACATTGGCCGGAGGATTCTGCCCAATTGCCCCCGCCAATCTCGTCAATGCCTCCGCAATCGCTTCGTCGTTCCTTCCTGCAACCATCTTACTAATTCCAACAACAGAACCACGTAAGAACAACCAATCTTGATAATGCAACACACGCATATCAATAACACACAGGAAAAAAAACACTCTAACAACTTGGCCGGACGGACCGACCAGCTCTGATACCACTATTGTAACACCCCCTTCTATACCCCAAATAAATGCATATAAAACAATTAAGCACATACAAATTATCAGAGTAAAAAAGGTTTTATAATAATTTATAAAAGAAGAATGCCACAATTTCACCAATAAAACACTTTCACATTTTTCTCCACAAGATATGTAACATTTTCAAAATTAAGCGGAAGATCAAATCATTTAATCGTTTTCAAAATATTAATCCACGTACACACAAGTTAATCCAAATTAATACATCATATCAGTTAGATTACACGATCACATCAACTGATACATCGCAATGTATCACAAAAGAATGACTATACTAGTCTAACTACCCGGTGTTACATATCAGAGCAGCAGACTCAAAAGAATGAAGAATACTTCACAAAAGGGACTCCAGCATCCTAATCTGCAATGCCTCGCAGAGCATTATAAAACAGCAGAAGGGTGAGAAATATAACCATAATAATCAAAGCATAAGATTATATATATATATAGGTAATCAATACAAGTTCCTCTCTGTATTTCTCACCACAATTCAATTTCTTAGTCATATATATTTGCCACACATATAATGACAACACGAATATTTGTAAAGCATTTCCACATCATGCATACTCTCACAATTTCACAATCTCATCATTCGCACATAAGCATCTCTTCATGCATATGTCATATATTAATGTGACTCAACAACTCAATGCAACTCATGCAATTCGGTACCGACTCTCGTTATCTTTTTTCGGTTTTTACATTAAACCGGGTCCACACTTCTAGACCGATAACCCGTTATCTTTTTTCGGTTTTTACATTAAACCGGGTCCACACTTCTAGACCTATAACCACAAAGGCCTGTCCTCTAAGCCTTCAAACCCACACTTCTAGGTTTGGGACAAGCCACTAGTTTCCACGAAACTAACAGACATTGCCTCTTGACTAAATGATGCATGTACAATCAACCACAACAGATGCACTTAAGACCGACATCTTAATCTCATGCATTTACATAATTCATCTCTTCAAGAATTACACAATGATTGCACATACAACATATATCACACCATCAAGGTATTCACATCACAATACCATTTATACAATTATAAGTCATGCACACATATCCACAATGTTCTCATGCATACTCATCACATAATTGTATACCCATTAAGCATTCGCAAGTTCATTAGACAATACACATACATTCATCATTGTATTCACATGTATTTCTATTTATCATAATTAATACGCATCGCACATCAACTAGGATTCACGCCCGGAGGCTACCCACAGTACACATCATCACAATAGATCATATCTATATCATATCATAGAGGTATTAACCTATGTGAATCAATCAAACAATCACCACATGAGCAACACAGCAAAAGAAAAATGCTGTCACATTCGCCTTCATTCGCCTGACGAACCTTCGCCTGGCCTTCGCCTGGCGAACTCTCTCAGCGAACACTCGCTAGGCTTCGCCTTGCGAGACTTCCCAGCGAGCCCAAGTCAGTAGCTACTGACTTCATTCGCCACCATTCGCCAGCACCTTCGCTGGGCGAACCTTCGCTATCCAACTTCGCCTGGCGAACTCGCCAGCGAAGTCCACTGGAACTTAAACTTAAATATTCGCCAGCTTTCGCTGGGCTTCGCCTGGCGAAGCTTCGCCTTCGCTCGCCTGGCGAGAGCCAGCGAACCTGCGCAGAACAGAACCACACTCTGCCCCTCCTTCACCATTCCACCATCCACCAACTCTTGAACATCCAAATCAGTACAAATAGCATCAATATATGTTACCCGACTATTCTCACTTATATCCCTTTTATTTTCTCTCCTTCCAATTTCCTTTCAATTCTCTATTAATTCCAATTAATAGAAATTAATTCCAATATTAACATAAAATCCCACTAAATCAATTAATTACTACAATTAATTATTTAATGAAATTTGGGCTGTTACAGTGGCTATTACCCATTCACTTACCTTTTGTATCTACATTTTGAGATATCTTCTCACCTTACCTTTCGTAAGGGATTTCACTGCCTTTCGTGTAAAGGCTTATCCTTTTGCTTTCCTTTTGTAAGCATTTCTTCGCTGTCTTTTACACGCGACAAAACTTTGTGTTGGGTATCTTCGATCAATTTGGACGCTTGATGCTTATGTGGCCAAGAACTGAATGGTCACCGTACTTAAAGCATGTCATCTCCGCCGTTGTGCCTGTGACGTCAAATGATGTTCTGATACCCTCTACAAGTTCCCTCTGCCTTTGCATGAGAGTGGCTATTACCCATTCAGTTACCTTTTGTAAGTACATTTTAAGATATCTTCTCTTCTTACCTTTTTGTAAGGGATTTCATTGCCTTTCGCATGAAGTCTTATCTTTTTGCTTTCCTATTGTAAGCATTTATTCGCTGTCTTTTACACGCGACAAAACTTTGTGTTGGGTATCTTCGATTAATTTGGACGCTTGATGCCTATATGGCGAAGAACTGAATGGTCGCTGTACTTAAACAATGTCATCTCAGTTGTTGTGCCTGTGTGGTCAAATGATGCTCTGATACCCTCTACAAGTTCCATCTGCCTTTGCATGAGAGTGTCTATTACCCATTCACTTACCTTTTGTAAGTATATTTTGAGATATCTTCTCACCTTACCTTTTCGTAAGGGATTTCATTGCCTTCCGCATGAAGTCTTATCTTTTTGCTTTCCTATTATAAGCATTTATTCGCTGTCTTTTATACGCGACAAAACTTTGTGTTGGGTATCTTCGATCAATTTGGACGCTTGATGCCTATGTGGCGAAGAACTGAATGGTCACTGTACTTAAAGAATGTCATCTCAGCCGTTGTGCCTGTGTGGTCAAATAATGTTCTGATACCCTCTACAAGTTCCATCTGCCTTTGCATGAGAGTGTCTATTACCCATTCACTTACCTTTTGTAACTACATTTTGAGATATCTTCTCACCTTACCTTTTCGTAAGGGATTTCATTGCCTTTCGCGTGAAGTCTTTTCCTTTTGCTTTCCTTTTATTAGCATTTATTTGCGGTCTTTTACACACGACAAAACTTTGTGTTGTGTAACTTCGATCAACTTGGACGCTTGATGCCTATGTGGCGA